>NC_069457.1:13717851-13765351 GCF_026875155.1 Cherax quadricarinatus
AGGTGCAGGCACGTACTTCCCACTCCAGGACTAAAGTCCGGCCTGCCGGTTTTTCCCTGAACCCCTTCATAAATGTTACTTTGCTCACACTCCAACAGCACGTCAAGTATTAAAAATCATTTGTCTCCATTCACTCCTATCAAGCACGCTCACGCATACCTGCTGGAAGTCCCAAGCCCCCCCCACACAAAACCTCCTTTACCCCTCCCTCCAACCTTTCCTAGGCCAAACCCCTACCCCGCCTTCCTTCCACTACAGACTGATACACTCTCGAAGTCATTCTGTTTCGCTCCACCTCTACATGTCCGAACCCCCTCAACAACCCTTCCTCAGCCCTCTGGACAAACAGTTTTTGGTAATCCTGCACCTCCTCCAACTTCCAAACTACAAATTCTCTGCATTATATTCACACCACACATTGCCCTCAGACATGACATCTCCACTGCCTCCAGCCTTCTCCTCGTTTGCAACATTCATCCCCCATGCTTCACACCCATATAAGAGCTTTGGGTTTAAAAAACTATACTCTCATACATTCCCCTCTTTGCCTCCAAGGACAAAGTTCTTTGTCCTCCACGACTCCTAAGTGCACCACTCACCCTTTTCCCCTCATAAATTCTAATGATTCACCTCATCTTTCATAGACCCTTCCGCTGACCCCGCCCACTCCCAATATCTGAATACATTCACCTCCTCCATACTCTCTCCCTCCAATCTGATATCCAATCTTTCATCCCCAAAATATTTTTGTTATCCTCAAAACCCTTTTACTCTTTCCTGTATTCACCTTTAATTTTCTTCTTAGCCCCACCCTACCAAATTCATTCCACCAATCTCTGCAACTTCTCTTCAGAATCTCCCAAGAGCACATTTGTCATCAGCAAAGAGCAACTGTGACAACTCCCACTTTATGTGTGATTTTTTATCTTTTAACTCACGCCTCTTGCCAAGACCCTCGCATTTATTTTCTCTTACAACCCCATCTATAAATATTATTAAACAACCACGGTGCATCACACATCCTTGTCTAAGCCTACTTTTATTTGGGAAAAAATCTCCTCTTTCCTACATACTCAAACTTGAGCCTCACTATCCTCGTAAAAACTCTTCACTGCTTTCAGTAACCTACCTCCTACACCATACACCTGCAACATCTGCCACTTTGCCCCCCTATCCACCCTGTCATACGCCTTTTCCAAATCCATAAATGCCACAAAGACCTCTTTAGCCTTATCTAAAAACTGTTCACTTATATGTTTCGCTGGGAAACACCTGGTCCACACACCCCCTACCTTTCCTAAAGCCTCCTTGTTCATCTGCTATCCTATTCTCCGTCTTTTTCTCTTAATTCTTTCATAATAACTCTACATACACTTTACCAGGTTATCAAAGACATCCCCCTTTAATTTTGCACTCCTCTTTTATTCCCTTTGGGCCCTTTATACCCAAAGGAAAAATATCATGCTCTCCTGCCATCCCTAGGTACCTTACGCTCTTCCATACATTATTAATAATTGCCCCCAACCACTCCAAAACTATATCCCCCACCCCCTGCTTTTAACATTTCTATCTTTATCCCATCAATCCCGGCTGCCTTACCCCGTTTCATTTTTTCCTACTGCCTCACGAACTTCCCCCACACTCACAACTGGGTCTTCCTCACTCCTACAAGATGTTATTCCCCCTTGTCCTATACAGAAATCACACCTTCCCAATCTTCTTCAACATTTAACAATTCCTCAAAATATTCCCTCCATCTTCCCAATACCTCTAACTCCCATTTTAATAACTCTCCTCTCCCTATTTTTAACTGAACAAATCAATTTGATCCACTAGCTTTCTTAACTAGTTAATATCTCACTCCAAAACTTTTTATTATATTTCAAAACAAAAATTTGTTTGATAACATCTCACCCACTCTCTCATTTGCGCTCTTTATACATTGCTTTCACCTCTCTCTTAACCTCTCTCTTTTCTCCATATACCTTCCCGTCCTGCATCATTCTACTTTGGTAAAACTTCTCAATATGCTACACTACTGGTAGGCTACTAACTAGAGAAAATAAAATTTAAATAAATTTATTGAGTATCGTCTGGGGTATAGTAGAAAAGTAAATTAAGCATTTCAAACAAATTAATAATAATACTATTCTCTTGTATACAATAGTATTGTGCTGAAAGCACATATCACATTTATAATCTTAATACCGTCCTGGTACATTAACAATTAATAAGATAATACAAATATGTAGATGTAAGTAAGTATGTGTGTAATCCTCTAAGTATTTCACTATGTCTCAAGACTCGACTAGACTTAAAACAATGACTGACAAAGTCCCAAATAAACGGGATCATGACCGACTGGCAACCAGAACAGTCTGCTGAAACAATAAAAAGAAGGCTAAGCCAATATAAAATTACAAGCAACTGCGACACAAGAATCAGGAACAAGAGATAAATAACGACACTAAGTAGGGACCATCAGCGATCCACCACAAGTCACAAACCTCCAATACTACTGAATCTAAGTCAGCAAAGAAAATCCCCGACTGTGACAGTACACGAGATACCAGTACAAGTTAGGTCGAAGCTACAAGCTCAGGACCTGAGTTGCTCAAGGTCTGTGTCACACAACCTCAGTACAACGTCGAAAATCACTTAAGTCTAACAATTTCTGTGAACAGAGATCACAGAACTAACAAGAATAATGAACAGTCAATCTGTCCAACCACTCCACGAGTCTAGACCAGACTGAATACTTCAAGGCGAGGCGAGACAGCCCCCCCCTTTCACCCCTCGATCACGTGATAGCTCCGTGGTCGCTGCCCAGCAAGAAGCCGGCAGAGTAACAAGCAAAGAGCGATAATTATAGTAGTTTGACAAATCAAGCACTTGAACTTTGAGCACATAATAATATGTGTTACATCCTACCTAACACATAACAGTCAAATAATAATATAAAGCTATACATTTAAACGAATTAGCTATTATCGCAAATATAATCAATATAAAATTATATGAAAATGTAATATTCAAGTAATGATATACATACATAGCCAACCCTTCAGGGGTTCAACACCATGATAAGTAGTATGGGCGCCTAGCCAAAGCAACGATGATAGCCCCATACCCCGGGGCACCAGACTTGTTTTCAAAGTATTCCATCAAATCCTGCCTGCCACATGTAGTGGACAACGAAGGAGAAATTATTGAAAAACATTGTCTCAACGTCCTAGTCCACACCAAGAGTCCCAGGTCAACATTTGGTGTACCATGCCCCACAAATGACGTTTTCAATTTTAATGTCGTAATGTCACATCTAGAGGAAATGGCGGCCAACTTAGCACCAACACTAGACAAAATTTTTCTTCTTTCTACCTCGTGATTTGATCTCCCCTGCAACATCCACCTCTCATCTCGCAAACTTTGTACGTGTATTTGAAAGTTTACACAACACACACCACACACACACACACACACACTCACACACACACACACACACGAATATATTGATATAATATATATATATATATATATATATATATATATATATATATATATATATATATATATTAATCTGTAGATCTTCCTGACTTTAAACCAAAGGGATCAAGACACACGGCATTTCAGGGACGACCAGTCTCTGGCTACCGTCTCAGGATTTCACGGTCCGTCTGCATGAAAGGAACGGGACCAACGCTTACCAATGGAAGAAGTCCTCTCGCCCGGGGACACTTCTCTGCGACCCCTACCCAGGAATAGACTCGTGACCTTCGTAATTAAAATGACTAACATGAGTGCATGGGAATACGTTGAGTACATGGAACGTAACGTTGAGAGTACGTTTTATGGTTAATTGTCAGCCAGTACATAGACAGTAATAAAGAATTAGAACGCATATCCACTCTGGGTCTCCTTTATTGTTGACGTTCCCAACCGAGTGGCTTAAAATCAGGTATAAAATCAAGGAACATAATTTGAAGACAGAAGAACTATAATACAAAAAGATTAGGTTAATCAGTCCCTCAGTCTCGCGCTTGGTGAAGATCACAGTAGTCCTAAAAGAATCTGAAGCACAGGCAGGAAGACTGGTGCTTATATAGTGGCGTCCGGTGAGGGACGGTTTGGTAGTACAAGACAGTGTCGCTGGTAGGTGGGATTCGCCCCAGGGAAGTAGGTCATACCCGAGGATGGTCCATTATGATAAATTAGATACATGTATATCTATGCTGGCAAACGCTTCACCAACATGGGGCTTCAATCCTATATAAGAAGATTGGGTGATCTTCACAATTCCTCCTTTGAACCGTTACAGGATTAAGACACCCAAGTGTTTGCACAAGCGATAATTTAACCAATCAACCCAGCCCCTCCACACACATATCTGATCCAATCAGGCCCCGGTGGCCTGGCGGCATAAAGCTCTCCCTTCAGCACACGTTAGTGGCTCGGGTTCGATTTCCCGCGGTGGAAAACATTTCCGACCCACATTTCCCTTACAACCTGTTTGTCCTGTTCATCCTACAGCAAATAGTACCGGGTGTTATCGACTGGTGTGGTGGCATCCTGGGGACAAGATTGAGGACCACAATGGAAATCAGACAGACCTCGATGACGCACTGACTTGCTTGGGTATCCTGGATGCTAAACCATCCGAGGTTAAAAATCTCGAACGAAATCTTATCTCTTATCTTCTTAAAGTACCCAGGTCCTAGCCTCGACTAGCACCCTACTCGTATGATTTTACCACGATCCCAACTCTGTTCGACAACCATACTTACTATGCTGTTTCTGATTAAATTTGTCTATATGCCATTAAATCATTTATTTCTGAAATCTTACCTGATTCAGATCCTCAGTAAATGATTCTTGAGTAGTTCTCCCATCCTACCCGCTTCAATGATGAGTCTTTGTCCTTCCTCCCACTTCATGATGCGGTCTTTGTCCTTCCTCCCACTTCATGATTGCGGTCCTTTGTCCTTCCTCCCACTTCCATGATGCGGTCTTTGTCCTTCCTCCCGCTTCATTATGTGGTCTTTGTCCTTTCCTCCCGCTTCATTAGTCGGTCTTTGTCCCTTCCTCCCCACTTCAAGATGCGGTCTTGTCCTTTCCTCCCACTTCAGATGCGGTCTTTTGTCCTTCCTCCCGCTTCATTATGTGTAGTCTTAGTCCATCTTCCTCCGCATCATTATGCGTTCTTTGTCCGTCCTCCCACTTCATGATGCGGACTTTTGTCCTTCCTCCCTCCTTCATGCATGATGCGGTCTTTGTCCTTCGCCCCACTTCATTATGTGGGTCTTCGGGTCCTACCTCACCGCGTCATTATGTGGTCTTTTGTCCTTCCTCCCCGCTTCAATTATGTGTCTTTGTCCTTCCTCCGCTTCATTATGTGGTCTTTGTATCCTTCCGCTTCTGAGTGTCTTGTCCTTCCTCCCGCTTCATTATGTGGTCTTTGTCCTCCTCCCCGCTTCATATGTGGATCTTTGTCCTTCCTCCCGCGTCATTATTGTCTTTGTCCTTCCTCTCCTCCCGCTTCATGATCGTCTTGTCCTTGCGGACTCTCGGCCC
This sequence comes from Cherax quadricarinatus, assembly GCF_026875155.1. Lineage (NCBI taxonomy): Eukaryota > Metazoa > Arthropoda > Malacostraca > Decapoda > Parastacidae > Cherax > Cherax quadricarinatus. Next base: position 13,723,420 of record NC_069457.1, read on the forward strand.
CTTCATGAAGTGGTCTTTGTCCGTCCTCCCCTTCTGATGTGTCTTTGTCCTTCCTCCCGCTTCATGATGCGGTCTTTGTCCTTCCTCCCGCTTCATTATGGGGTCTTTTGTTTGTCCTTCCTCCCGCTTCATGAAGGGGCGGTCTTTGTCCTTCCGTCCCGCTTCATGTTGCAGTCTTGGTCCCTTTCCTTCCCGCCTTCATTATGTGGTCTTTTGTCCTTCCTCCCCGCTTCATTATGTGTCTTTTTCCTTCCTCCCCACTTCATTATGTGGTCTTTAGTCCTTCCTCCCGCTTCATGATGCAGTCCATTGTCCTTCCTCCGCTTCATATGATGCGTCTTGTCCTTAATCCCGCTTCATGATCAGTTCTTTGTCCTTAATTATTTTAAATCCCGCTTCATGATGCGGCGTTGTCCTTCCTCCCGCTTCATGTTGGCATCTTTGTCCCTTAATCCCCGCTTCATGATGCGGTCTTTGGGTCCTTCCTTCCCCCCCTTCATTATGTGTGTTCTTTGTCCTAATCCAGCTTCTGATGCAGTCTTTGTCCTTCCTCCCGCTTCAATGTTGCGGTCTTTGTCCTTAATCCCGCTTCATGATGCAGTCTTTGTCCTTAAACCATCCCGCTTCATGAATGCAGTCCCTTTGGTCCTAATCCCCTTCATTATGTGGTCCTTTGTCCCTTAATCCGCTTCATACGATGCGCTTTGTCCTCCTCTCCCCACTTCATTATGTGGTTCTTTGTCCTTCCATCCCGCTTCAAGATGCATGCTTTTTCCTTAATCCCCGCGTTCACGATGCGGTCTTGTCCTTAATATCCAGCTTCCACATGCGGTCTTTGTCCTTCCTCCCACTTCATTATGTCTTTGCCTTCCTCCCGCTCATGATGCGGTCTTGTCCTTTCCTCTCACTGGCTTCATTATGTGGTCTTTGGTCCTTAATCCCGCTTCATGATGCGGACCTTTTGTCCTTCCTCCCGCTTCATGAATGCGGTCTTTGGTCCTTCCTCCCGCTTCATGATGATGGGCTTTGTCCTTCCCCCCGCTTCATGATGTGCGTGTCTTGGTCCTTCCTCCCGCTTCATGCAGTGTGTCTTTGTCCTTCCTCTCGCTTCATGATGTGAGTCTTTGTCCTTCCTCCCGCTTCATGATGTGTCTTTGTCCTTCCTCCCGCTTCATGAATCGGTCTTTGGTCCTTCCTCCCGCTTCAATGATGTGGTCTTTGTTCTTCCTCCCCCCGCTTCCATGATTGGGCTTTGTCCTTCCTCTCCCACTCATTAGTGGTCTTTGTCTCCTTTCCTCCCGCTTCATTATGTGGTCTTTGTCCTTCCTCCCGGCTTCATTAGTGGTCTTTTGTCCTTCTCCCGCTTCCTTATGTGGTCTTTGTCCTTCCTCCCGCTTCATATGTGGTCTTTGTCCTTACTCCAGCTTCATGATTCCGGTCTTTTGTCCCTTCCTCCCGCTTCATATGTGTCCTTGTACTATCCTCCCGCTTCATTATGTGTTCTTTTGTCCTGTCCCTCCCGCTTCATTAGTGTGGTCCTTTGTCCCTTTCCTCCCGCTTCATGATGTGGTCTTTTGTCCATAATCCCGCTTTCAAGATTCGTCATTGTCCTTCCCCCGCTTCATAATGCGTCTTTGTCCTTATCCCGCATTCATGAATGCAGTCTTTGTCCTTCCTCCGCTTCATGATGCGGTCTTTGGGCCTTAATACCGCTTCAGATGCAGTTCTTGTCCATAATCCCGCTTCATGAATGCGGGTCTTGTCCTTCCTCCCGCTTCATGATGCAGTCTTGTCCATTAATCCCGCTTCATGATGCGTCTTTGTCCTTCCTCCCACTTCAATTATGTGGTCCTTTGTCCCCTTCCTCCCGCCTTCAGATGCGGTCATTGTCCTTAATCCCGCTTCATGATGCAGTCTTTGTCCTTATCCGCTTTCAATAAGCAGTCTTTGTCCTTCCCGCTTCATGATGCGGTCTTTGTCCCTTAATCCCGCTTCAAGATGCGGTCTTTGTCCTTAATCCCGCCTCATGATGCGGTTCTTTGTCTTTCCTCCCGCTTCATTATGTGGTCTTTGTCCTAATCCCGCTTTCAGCGATCTGTCTTGTCCTTCATCCCGCTTCACGAGCGGTCTTTGTCGTTCCTCCCGCTTTCGTTATGTGGTTCGTGTCCTTCCTCGCCACTTCATATGTTGGTCCTTGTCCATCCTCCTCTTCATGATTGCGGTCTTTCTCCTTCCCCCTTCCCGCTTCAGATGCGGTCTTTGTCCATAATTCCCTCTTCAGTGAAGCGGTCTTTATGTCCCTTCACTTCATTATGTGGTCTTTGTCCATCCTCTCCCGCTTCATGTTGCCGGTCTTCTCCTTCCTCCCCGCTTCATGATGCGGGTCTTGTCCTTAATAATCCCGCTTCTTGATGCAGGCTTTGTCCTTAATCCCGCTTCATGAAGCGGTCTAGTCCATAATTCCCGCTTCATGATGTGGTCTTTGTCCTTTATTATCCCGCTTCATGATGTGTCTTTCATCCCTTCCTCCCCATCATCAGATGCAGTCTTGTCCTTTATCCCGTCTCATGATGCGGTCTTGTCCTTTATCCCGCTTCAAGGTGGTCTTTCTTCTCTTTCTCCTTTCCTCCCGCTTCATGATGCAGTTCGTTTTGTCCTTAAATCCCCGCTTCATGATGTGGTCTTTGTCCTTTTATCCCGCTTCATATTGGTCTTTCTCCCTTCCTCTCCCGCTTTCATGATGCTGTCTTTGTCCTTAAATCCCGCTTCATGATGCAGTCCCTTTGTGTCCTTAATCCGCTTCATGATTGGTCTTTGTCCTTATCCCGCTTCATGATGTGGTCTTTCTCCTTCCTCCCGGCTTCATGATGTCATCTTTGTTCTTAATCCCGCCTCATGATGCAGTCTTTGTCCTTCCCCGCTTCACGATGCGTCTTTTGTCCTTATCCCGCTGCATGTGCAGATCTTTGCCTTAATCCCGCCTTCATGATGCAGTCTTTGTCCTCCTCGCTTCATGATGCGTCTTTGTCCTTTTTTTTAATCCGCTTTCATGATGCGGTCTTTGTCGCTTAATCCCGCTTCATGATGCAGTCTTTTCCTTAATCCGCTCATGGAGCGTCCATTGTCCTTAATCCCGCTTCCATGATGCAGTCTTTGTCCTTCTCCCGCTTCAGATGCAGTCTTTGTCCTAATCCCGCTCATGATGCGGTCATTGTCTAATCCCCCCCCGTTTTTTTTTTCATGATGCATCTTTGTCCTTAATCCCGCTCAGATCATCTTTGTCCTTATCCCGCTTCATGGATGCAGACTTTGTCCTTAATCCTCCTTCATGATGCAGTCTTTGATCACTTCCTCCCGCGTTCATGATGCGTCTTTGCCTTAATCCCGTTCATGATGCAGTCCCTTTTGTCCTTAATCCCGCATCATGATGCGGTCTTTGTCCTAACCGCTTCATGAAGGCTGTCTTTGTCCCTCTTAATCCCGCTTCATGATGCAGTCTTATCCTTAATCCGCTTTCATGATGCAGTCTTTGTCCTTCACTCCGCTCACTATTCGGTCTTTGTCCTTCCTCCGCTTCATACTCGTACTTCTGGGTTAAGCTCCTTTTCCTTGGGCCTGGTTAGCAGCCTCTTCAGATCCCCTGTGTTGGTTTCTGTTTCTCATCCCATGTATTCTCCGCAATAACTCACGTTGTCTCAAACAGGGATACCTCTGACTATCCCCTGTCATGTGTATGTGTGTACTTCACCTATTTGGTGTTTGCATGGGTCGATGTTATAGCTCCTGGCCCCTCTATGATCGCTACTAGGATGCCGCTCCCCGCTCCACGAGCTTCTCATACCTCTTTTAAAACTGTGTATGGTTTCTTGCCTCACTACTGTTACTTGCTATATTATTTCGCTTCCTGACAACACCTGTGACCTAAAGAAATACTTCAACATCCCTTTAGACCTCATTTGATCTTCAACTTTCAATTGTGGCCGCCTTGTTTATCTGTCCCAATCTCTGGCACATCCTGTCTCTGTCCACCTTGTCATTTCCTCGCAGTATTTTGCTATGTCGTTATCATGTATCCCACTAACCCTACTGTTCTCCAGTGTCGTCAGGCTAATTTTCCCCTTAATCTTTCTTCGCTAGGGCTATTCCCCATAGCTCTGGGACTATGGTTGTTTGCAACATTTTTACTTCCTCTAATTTCTTGACGTGCTTGACCAGTGTTGTCCAAAGCATACCAAGGTGGGGTTAAACCCACGATCCAGTCCTCAAACTAAAGACAGAACCGTTACGTCAATGGGTTCCAAACTGTGGCAGCATACTCCCAGTATGGGCCCTGACGTACACGGTGTACAGAGTCTTGAACATTTCCTTACTAAGGTTGGAAAAACGGAACGCTATTCTCCAGGTTTGCCAGCGCCCATATACTGCAGCAGTTATCTGTTTGATGTTTCTTCCGAGATAATCTCGGTGCTATAATCACCCCAAGATCCATTTTCCTTGAGTGACCTTTACTCTGCTGCGGGTCGTCTTTTGTCCATCCCCCCGATCTTCAGGACTTTGCATTGGCGGTGTAAAAATTGAGTAGCCAGTTTGCTGGACCAAGTGTCCTAGTCTGTCCAGGTCTCTTTGGCAAGAGTCCTGCCTGTTCCTCATTGCCGATTTAATTCCCCGCATTAACTTCACATCATCTGCAAACAGGGACACTTCTGATCTAACCCTTCCATCATGTCATTCAACGTAACCCCTCTTGTCACAGTGCTCCACTCTAACACCTCATTCACGTACCTGACTCGTTGTGCCGTCCCCTGTCAGTAATTCCCTGATCCATTTCAGTGCCCTTCCTGTTATGTGTGTCTGATCCTCCAGCGTTTGCCCTAATGTCTACATGAGGAACTTGTGTCGAAGCCATCATGCAGTCTAAGAAATTAATCTATCCACCACTCTCGTGCTTTACTTTTCCGTCACCCTTGGTCCTAAAACTCATAGGTTCGTGACACAAGATGTACCTTAAGTCCCTGAATCCGTATGGTTGTCGTTTATAAAGTTCCCGTCGAGTGCGTCACCACGCTCCAGATAATCTTCTCCATAACTTTACATAACATGTCAAGAGACACTGTCTGTAATTTAGTGCAGACGTTTGTCTCCTTCTTAATACTCGGGACTATATTTCTGTCTTCCACCACCTCTGGCAGTTGCCCATTTCGAAAGTATTATTGAAGATTTGTTGTAGTGGCACACACTAGTGCATCTGCCTCCCTCTGTCATGACCCATTGGAAAAGAAATATATCCTGGCCCACAACTTCGAGGTATCTAGTTTCCACTAGCAGTTTCTTCACCTCCCTCTTTCAGTTGTAATGCAGTGTGTTCCCAGCACCTGCTTGGTGCACGCTAACACCTCGTTTCTGGGAAGCTTCCCTAGGACTCCTCACAAACTTCCTGTGCATTCTCCATGTCCCCTCCTTCCTTCCTCGACCTGATTACTCGTTGTACCTGACTGTTTTCCCTCCTGGATGTGCTGTACAACAACCTTGGTTCAGATTGGCCTCAAATCCAATGTTATTCTCGTATTGCCTCTGCGCCACTCGACTTATCCATGGAAAACCCATTCCATTTTTTCGACCTTCAGACTTCCCTGTTTTCCTGGTCCTTGCATTCTATACTTTTTCCATGCTCGTGTTGGTTACTTCACCTAATTGGGGTTGCTAGTGTCGAGACTCACTACCTGGCTTCGTGTTGTCTGTGTTAAGTACAGATAGGTACAAACGGGTCGCTGCAGAAACTCGTCTAAATATATGATAATAAGTTGACTCGGTGCCTTCAGATTACGTGTGGAGGCCACACAGTGCCTTCAATTCGTGTTAGCAGCTCTTCTGTTTTACTGGGCCACAAGTAATACGCTTTTTGCTGTTGTGGGCAAGTCATGGCCATAGTAATAGCATATATGCTGTTGTCGCCACATTTGGCCATAATATAATCTCTGTTGTGCCAGTCTTGGCCACAACTTCCTTTCCAGTAAAAATAGATATACCGAAAAATTTGGACGTGTTCGGTGCTGCAGAGACACTGCGCTGCCAGAACGTGTCCCATGGAACTTTGTTTATTTTCATATTTAAGTTGGCAACACTTGTTTTACAGTCATGTTGATGTTTAACCTAACACTTGTAAAACTTAGGTAGATGTTTGGCAACCACTTGTTTACATTCATATTGGAATGTTTGGTAAACACTTTTTCTACACTTATGATGTACGATAACAATTACTAGACCTCAAAACATGTGTTAGTTACGATAATGTTTATTACTACGACATCCTGCCAGCGCACAATAACGTAACGCTCGTTACGGACAGATTACTTTAACAACGTCGGGATTATAACGTTGTTGCTTAATTCTAACGAAAAATGCGAAAAATATCCGACGGAAGATATAACGTCAATTTCCCGTAATCTTCGTTATTACGTTTTTCCTCGAATTAAGTAAAAAATTCGTTAATTATCGTTAGCGCCCCTCCGTCTATTAAGTTCCATTACTTTATTACACAGATAGATTACGTTTTTTTGTTTACGTTATTAATTTTATTTTTGAGGTCTCGTGTTATTTTATTGCGCAGTATATACTTTTCTTTTACATTTTCCAGCGAAATCGATATTTTTATTGAGGCGAATGAACGATAATGTTAGTTGATATTTTTCTGTAAGTGAAATGTTTATTAAAATTTATATTGTGTATAATAATAATAATATTGTGGATAAATAATAATTTGTGATAATGGTGATAATATAATTGTGGATAATAGAGTAGATAATAAAATTGTGATAATAATAATTGAGAAAAGGTGATAAAAATAATTGTGATAATTAATAATGTGATAATGTGAAAAATAATTTGATAATACATAAAATTGGATAATGGGTGAGATAATTGTATGAATAATAATGGGACAATAATAATAATTGTTATAATGGTGTAATATATATTGTGATAATATATAATTGAGATAAGGGATAATATAATTTGTGATAATAAAAATAATAAAATAATTGTGATAATGGTATAATGTGTGAGAATAATATGGGTGACAATAATAATAATTTGTGGTGATTAATGGTGATAATATAATAGTGATAATAAGTAAGGAGTGAACAAAAAAATAATGGTAATAATAATAATTGAAAATAAAATAATAGTGTCCCTGTTCACACAAGCTTAATAGTACCCCTGGGTGTTAGCCACCTTCCCACAATGATCCAGAGACCAGCTTCTAATAACAATATCCAGAGACCAGCTCTAAACAAAGACAGAGACCAGCTCTAAACAATGATCCAGAGACCCAAGCTCTAAAATGATCCAGAGACCAGCTCTAACAATGATCCAGAGACCAGCTCAAAGCATGTCCAGAGACCATCTCGAACAATGATCCCAGATCCAAGCTCTAACAATGATCCAGATACCAGCTCTAACAATGATCCAGAGACCACTCATACATACAATGATCCAGAACCAGCTCATCTGTCTTAACATGATGCCCATAGACCAGCTCTAGCAAACAATGAGCCAGAGACCACTCTAACAATACCCCGAAACCAGCTCTAACAATGATCCTGAGACCACTCATAACATTGATCCAGAGACCAAGCTCTAAACAATGATGCCAGAGACCAGCTCTAACAATGAACCAGAGACCAGATCTAACAATATCCAGAGACCAGCTCTAACAATGATCCAGAGACCACTCTAGCAAACAATGATCCAGAGACCAGCTCTAACAAGAACCGAGTACCAGCTCTAGCAAACAATGAAACCAGAGACCAGCTGCTAACAACAAATGATCCAGAGACCCACTCGGGCAAACAATGGATCCAGAGACCACTCAAGCAAACAATGATCCAGAGAACCAGCACTATCAAATAATGATTCAGAGACCAGCTCTAACGAAACAATGATCCCAGAGACAGCTCAACAAACCAATGATCCAGAGACGCAGCTCTAGCAAACAATGATCCAGAGACCAGCTCTAGCAAAAAATGATCCAAGGCCAGCCTCTAACAAAACATGAACCAGAGACCACTACTGAGCAAAACAATGATCCAGAGACCAGCTCTACAAACAATGATCGCTGAGACCATCTCTAACAAACAATGATCCAGAGACCACTCTACCAAAAAATGCTCCAGATACCAGCTCTAACAAACAATGCTCCAGAGACCAGCTCTACCAAACAAGACCAAGTCCAGCTCTAACAATTAATATCATGACCAACTCTAGCAAACTATGATCCAAGACCAGCTCTAGCCAAACAATGATCCAGAGGTCAAGCTCTCACAAACAATGCCCAAGAACCAGCTCTAACAAACAATGTTCCAGAGACCAGCTCTAACAATGCTCCAGAGACCCAGCTCTAACATGCTCCAAACCAGCTCTAACATACAATGCTCCAACCCCAGCTCTCACAAAAATCTCCAGAGACCCACTCTACGATCCTCCAGAGACAGCTCTAACAAACAAAATAGCTCAGAGGCAACTCTAACAAACAATGCTCCAGAGTGCCAGCTCTAACAAGACATGCTCCAGAGGCCGCTCTAACAAACATGCTCCAGAGACCAGCTCTAACAAACAATGGCTCCAGAGCCCTGCTCGACCAAACAATGCTCCAGAGACCAGCTCTAACCTAAAACATGATCCTGAGACCACTCAGCAAACACATGAACCAGAGACCCAGCTCTACTAACAATATCCATAGACCAGCTCTAACAAACTATGATCCAGAGACCACACTAACAAACAATGATCCAAGACCAGCTCTAACTAACAAACAATGCACCAGAGAAACCACTCTAACAAAACAATGCTCCCAGATGGCCAGCTCTAACAAAAGATGCTCCAGAGCCAGCTCTAACAACAAGCTCCAAGACCAGCTCTTAACAAACAATGGCTCCAGAACCACTCTAACAAACAATGCCCTCCAGAGGCCAGCTCTAACTATGCTCCAGAGACCAGCCCTAACAATGCTCCAGAACCACTCTACAATGCTCCAGAGACCCGCTCTAACTAACAATGCTCAGAGACCAGCTTCAACAAACATGCTCCAGAGACCCAGCTTCTAACAACAATGTCCAGAGACCAGCTCTTAACAAACATGACACCAGAGACCAGCTCTAACAATGCTCCAGAGACCAGCTCTAACAAACAATGCGTCCAGAGACCACTCTAACAAACAATGCTCCAGAGGACCAGCTCTAACAAACAATGCTCCAGAGACCAGCGTCATAACAACAATTCCAGAGTACCAGCTCTAGCAAAGCTCCAGAGACCAGCTCTAACAAACAATGCTCCAGTGACCAGCTCTAACAAACAATGCTCCAAGACCAGCTCTAACAAACAATGCTCCCAGAGACCACTCTAACAAACAATGCTCCAAGACCACTCTAACATCAAAGAATCATCACGGCGAATTAAACACATACTTGACTCTTTCCAACTCGACAATAAGCTATGACACACTGCCGTCCTGCTAGACACCAGCCGGCCGATGGAACATTCAAGGGCCGGAGTGGCCCGCACACCCTACTTAGTCCAACATATTCGAACTAAACACGAGGGATACCAGGACTAGAGTCAGGTATTTTAGAGTCAATTAGCACTTAGGTCATTGAGTCATGGTTTGCAGATTATTATTATTATTATTATTAGTTATTATTATAATTATAATTATATTATTATAATTATTGTCATTATTTTCATTAATGTTATTGGACAACGTTTAGCCAACAGTGGACTTTGTCATTCACAAACCTACCTACCTGGTAGATTTGGTTAGGTAAGAATTGTCAGGAAACAGTCACAAGTGTTTCCTGACGCTGGTCCAGTTTATGATGGTCCGCAGCTGCAACTCTTGGTCACTGACCCAAATTGATTCACCCCGTTAAAAAAATATGCTTATGCTTATAACCATAGCATGACCTGTAAAGTATATATCTTATATATATATAGAAATAAAAATATATAATATATATATTATATTATATATATATAATATATATATATATATAGTATTGTTGTGGTGTGTGCGTGTGTACTCACCTAGTTGTGGTTGCAGGGGTCGAGTCAGTAGTCCAGGCCCTGGTTTGTGTGTGTGTGTGTGCTCTCTCGTGTGCACTATGTAGATAGTGTACGTATGTATATAGATAGACCAAGTGACGTTGTAGTCTGTGGCACTGTATAAAGTGGAATTTTCGTGCAAGCATGGCACACTACTGTTCACTGCATACCAAGGTTAAATCCAGACGCAGGAGGTGGACATGTGTTGTTGTGGCCGTCTGTTATAACTTAGACAAGCGCAAGCAACTGCAACATCCTTTGACCTTGATACCTTCAAGAATGTCTACCCTATATGACGTGTGGTGTGTGTGTGTTTGTGTGTTTGTGTGTGTGTGTGTGTGTGTGTTGTGCGCGTGTGTGTGTGGTTGGTTGCAGGGGTCTTGTCACAGACCCTGATGTGTTTTGCCCAACCTATTTGCGTTGAATGAGTCATTTATAGCTCCTGGTCACTTCCACTCTACTGGTCCCAACTCTCTCCTGCACTCATGGAGCATTATCGTACCTCTCTTGAAATAATTATATGGATCCTCCCCACTATATAACTTTCCACCAGATAGTTCACTTCCAACACTCTGTGACTGAAGAACAATCTTCCGTAACATCCCAGTAACTCATCTGAGTTTCCGGACTCCCAGTTTGACCCCTTTTACTGTTCCCAACTTCTCAAACATTCTGTTCCCTATTCACCTTATCAATTGATGGATGTTTTTTATATGTCGTTTATCACTCCCTTTCCTTAACTCTCAGTCCTCCAGTGATGTCAGGACATTTCCCCTTAACCTCTCCTCTGAGGTATACCCCGCCGTCCCCGAGACAGTCTTGTTGTAAACCCATTGCAAGTTCTCTAATTCTTGAGTTGTATGACCAGATGGGTTCCATACTGGTCTCTGCATACTCGAATATGGTGGGTGACCGTATATGGTGTACAGTGTCGTAAAAGACTCCTTCATAAAAGTAGAAACGTATTCTTAGGATTGGGCCAGGCCCCATATGCTGCGGCATTATTGGTTTAGTGCGCCTCCAGTACTGTGCTTCGGTATGATGCTCACCCAAGATCCTTTTTCCCTGAGTGAGTTTTTTAGCCTTTTGATCTCTTAGGCTTATCTTCCTCTGCAGTCTTCTTTTCCTTCCACCAATTTACAACTTGCACTTGCCTGGGTTAAACTCCTGGACCCATTTGTCGTACCAATTTGCAGCCTGTCCAAACCCCCTTTGTAGCCGCACCTGAATCCACGTGTCCGCTGTATTCACCTCTTAAATCACTTCACATCGACTGCGAACAAAGACCTCAGGCTCTATCCCTCCGTCATTCAATCACATTTACATGAAACAGCACTGGCCCTAGAACTGACCCTGTGGAACCCCACTCGGCACATGAACACGTTCCAACACCTCGTCACGTACCGAACACACGTTTTTTCTTTCCTGTAGGTATTCCCTGATCCATAGCAGTACTTCCCTGCTATTACCTTTCCTGCCAACTCCGCTAGTTTTTCACCATCTCTTTGTGTACTGTGCTGAAAGACTTCCCTACATTCCAAGAAGATGCAGTCCCTACCCATCCCTCTCCTCTTCTGTCTTACTTCTGTAATCTTACTAAAGAACTCCAGTAGATTGGTCACGCAGGATTTACCTTCCCTGAAACCGAGCTTGTTGTCAATTTTGAGCCCATACCTTTCTAGGCTCTCCATTATCTTTCGCTGATAAGTGTTTGTGTGTGTGGTGTGCTCTGTGTTGCAGGGGTCGAGTCACAGATCCTGTGTGTGTTGTATGTACTCACCTATTTGTCAAACTAGAGCCCTCACTATCCTCGTAAAAACTCTGTACCAGCTTTCATAACCTACCTCGCTACACACATACACCTGCAACATCTGCCCTCATAGCCCCCTATCCACCCTGTCTTACCGCCTTTTCCAAATCCATAAATGCCACAAAGACCTCTTTAGCCTTATCTTAATACGTTCACTTTATATGTTTCGCTGGTAAAACACCCTGGTCCAGCACACCCCTTACCTGTCCTAAAGCCCCTTGTATCATCTGGCTATCCTATTCTCCGTCCTTACACTTAATTCTTTCAATAAGAACCTCTACCATACACTTTACCAGGTAATACTCAACAACAATCCCCCTATAATTTTTGCACTCTACTTTTATCCCCTTTTTGGCCTTTATACAAAGGAACTATCATGCTCTCCTGCCCAATCCCTAGGTACCTTACGCTCTTCCATACATTACTTAACTAATTGCACCAACCACTCCAAAACTATATCCCCCACCTCTGCTTTTAACATTTCTATCTTTATCCCATCAATCCCCGGCTGCCTTACCCCCGTCTTCATTTTACCTACTGCCTCACAACTTCCCCCACACTCACAACTGCTCTTCCTCACCCTACAAATGTAATTCTCGCTTGTCCATACAGAAATCACACCTTCCATCTTCAACACATTTAACAATTCCACAAAATATTCCCTCCATCTTCCCAATACCTCTAACTCCCATTTTAATAACTCTCCTCTCCCTATTTTTAACTGAACAAATCAATTTGATCCACTAGCTTTCTTAACTAGTTAATATCTCACTCCAAAACTTTTTATTATATTTCAAAACAAAAATTTGTTTGATAACATCTCACCCACTCTCTCATTTGCGCTCTTTATACATTGCTTTCACCTCTCTCTTAACCTCTCTCTTTTCTCCATATACCTTCCCGTCCTGCATCATTCTACTTTGGTAAAACTTCTCAATATGCTACACTACTGGTAGGCTACTAACTAGAGAAAATAAAATTTAAATAAATTTATTGAGTATCGTCTGGGGTATAGTAGAAAAGTAAATTAAGCATTTCAAACAAATTAATAATAATACTATTCTCTTGTATACAATAGTATTGTGCTGAAAGCACATATCACATTTATAATCTTAATACCGTCCTGGTACATTAACAATTAATAAGATAATACAAATATGTACAAGTAAGTGTGTATGTGTGTAAGTGCTCTAAGTAGTTCACTATGTCTCAAAACTCAACTAGACTTAAACAAGTGACTTACAAAGTCCTCAAATAAACTAACTTCTTGACCAACTGGCAGTCAGAACACTCTGCTTGAACAATAAAAAGAATGCTAAGCCCAATAGCAATATAACAAGCAACTGCGACACAGAATCAGGAACAAGGAGATAATATAACGACACTAAGTAGGGACCCTCAGCAGATCCTCCACAAAAGTTACAAAACTCCCATACTACTGAATCTAAGTTCAGCATAAGAAAATCCCCGACTGTGACAGTACACAGATACCAGTACAAGTTAGGTCATAAGCAATAGTTCAGGACCTGAGTTGCTCAGAGTGTCTAAGTGACACACAACCTCAGTACAACGTCGAAAATCACTAAGTCTATACAATGTTCTGTGAACAGAGTTCTACAGAACTAACAAGAATAATGAGACAGTCAATCTGTCCAACCACCAAGCGAGTCTAGACCAGACTGAATACTTCAGGCGAGGCGAGGACACCCCCCCTCACCCCTCGATCACGTGATAGCTCCGTGGGTCGCTGCCCAGCAAGAAGCCGGCAGAGTAACAAGCAAAGAGCGATAATTACAGTAGTTAGACAATCAAGACTTGAACTTTGAGCACATAATATATGTGTTACATCCTACCTAACAACATAACAGTCAAATAATAATATAAAGCAATACATTTACGATTTAGCTATTATCGCAAATATAAGCAATATAAAATTATATGAAAAGGTAATATACATGTAATGTATATACATACATTGCAACCCATTCAGGGGTTGCAACACCAGATAAGTATGGGCGCCTAGCCATAGCTAGACGATGATACCCCATACCCCGGGGCACCAGACTTGTTTTCAAAGTTATTCCATCAAATCCTGCCACATGTAGTGGACAACGAAGGAGAAATTATTGAAAAACATTGTCTCTACGTCCTAGTCACTCCAAGAGTCCCAGGTCACATTTGGTGTGACCCATGCCCCACTAATGACGTTTTTCAATTTAATGTCGTAGTGGTCACATCTTAGAGGAAGATGGCGGCCAGACTTAGCACCAACACTAGACAAATGTTTCTACCTCGTGATTTGATCTCCTGCAACATCCACCTCTCATCTTCTCAAACTTTGTAACGTGTATTTGAAAAGTTTACACACACACACACACACACACACACACACACACACACACACACACACACACACACACTCACACACACACACACACACACACACACACACACACACGATATATATATATATATATATATATATATATATATATATATATAATCTGTAGATCTTCCTGACTTTACCAGAAGGGTTCAAGACACACGGGCTATTTCAGGGACACCAGGTCTCTGGCTACCGTCTCAGGATTTCACGGTCGGTCTGCATGAAAGGAACGGGACCAACGCTTACCTAAGGGGAAGAAGGTCCTCTCGTCCCGGGGACACTTCTCTGCGACCCCTACCCAGGAATAGACTCGTGACCTTCGTAATTAAAATGACCTTACATGAGAGTGCATGGGAGTGCGTTGGAGTACATGGACGTACGTGAGAGTACTTTTATGGTTAATTGTCAACAGTACATAGACAGTAATAAAGAATTAGACGCATATGCCACATCTGGGTATCTTTATTGTTGACGTTTCGCCAACCAGTGGCTTTATCAGTATAAATTCAAGGACATAATTTGAAGACAGTAGAACTATATACAAAAGATGAGGTAATCAGTCCCTCAGTCTCGGAGCTGGTGAAGAGCACAGTAGTCTAAAAGAATCTGAAGCACAGGCAGGAAGACTGGTGCTTATATAGTGGCGTCAGGTGAGGGACGGGTTGTAGACGAAGACAGTGTCGCTGGTAGGTGGGATTCCCCAGTGGAAGTAGGTCATACCCGAGGGATGGTCCAGTATGATAAATTAGATACATGTTTATCTATTGTGGCAACGCTTCACCACACATGGGGCTTCATCAGTCCTATATAGAGAAGATTGGTGATCTTCACAATTCCTCTTTGTGGCGTTACAGGACTAAAGACACCCAAGTGTTGCACAAGCGTATAATTTACCAATCAGACCCAGCCCCTCGCACTCACATATCTGTCCAATCAGGCCCCGGTGGCCTGGCGGCTAAAGCTCTCCCTTCACACACGTAGGGCTCGGGTTCGATTCCCGGCGGGTGGAAACATTTCGACACTTTCCCTTACTCCTGTTGTCCTGTTCACCTAGCAGCAAATAGGTACCTGGGTGTTAGTCGACTGGTGTGGGTGGCATCCTGGGGGACAAGATTGAGGACCACAATGGAAATCAGACAGTCCTCGATGACGCACTGACTTGCTTGGGTTATCCTGGATGGCTAACCTTCCGAGGTTAAAAATCCGAACGAAATCTTATCTCTTATCTTCTTAAAGGTACCCAGGGTCCTAGCCTCGACCACCCTACTCGGATGATTGTTCCACGGATCCACAACTCTGTTCGACAACCAGTACTTACCTATGCCATTTCTAAATGTAAATTTGTCTATCCTTAATCATTTATTTCTGATTCTTACCTGATTCGATATCCTCAGTAAATGATTCTTGAGTAGTTCTCCTTCCTCCCGCTTCATGATGCGGTCTTTGTCCTTCCTCCCGCTTCATGATGTGGTCTTTGTCCTTCCTCCCGCTTCATGATGCAGTCTTTGTCCTTCCTCCCGCTTCATGATGTGGTCTTTGTCCTTCCTCCCGCTTCATGATGCAGTCTTTGTCCTTCCTCCCGCTTCATGATGTGGTCTTTGTCCTTTCCTCCCGCTTTCATGATGTGGTCTTTGTCCTTCCTCCCGCTTCATGATGTGGTCTTTGTCCTTCCTCCCGCTTCATGATGTGGTCTTTGTCCTTCCTCCCGCTTCATGATGCAGTCTTTGTCCTTCCTCCCGCTTCATGATGCAGTCTTTGTCCTTCCTCCCGCTTCATGATGCAGTCTTTGTCCTTCCTCCCGCTTCATGATGTGGTCTTTGTCCTTCCTCCCGCTTCATGATGCGGTCTTTGTCCTTCCTCCCGCTTCATGATGCAGTCTTTGTCCTTCCTCCCGCTTCATGATGTGGTCTTTGTCCTTCCTCCCGCTTCATGATGCAGTCTTTGTCCTTCCTCCCGCTTCACGATGTGGTCTTTGTCCTTCCTCCCGCTTCATGATGCGGTCTTTGTCCTTCCTCCCGCTTCATGATGTGGTCTTTGTCCTTCCTCCCGCTTCATGATGTGGTCTTTGTCCTTCCTCCCGCTTCATGATGCGGTCTTTGTCCTTCCTCCCGCTTCACGATGTGGTCTTTGTCCTTCCTCCCGCTTCATGATGCAGTCATTGTCCTTCCTCCCGCTTCACGATGTGGTCTTTGTCCTTCCTCCCGCTTCATGATGCGGTCTTTGTCCTTCCTCCCGCTTCATGATGCAGTCTTTCTCCTTAATCCCGCTTCATGATGCGGTCTTTCTCCTTCCTCCCGCTTCATGATGTGGTCTTTGTCCTTCCTCCCGCTTCATGATGTGGTCTTTGTCCTTCCTCCCGCTTCATGACTCGTACTTGCTGGGGTTAAGCTCCATTTCTTGGGCCAGGTGTGCAGCCTCTCCAGATCCCCTTGTTGGTGTTTCTGTTTCTCATCCCCATGTATTCTCCTCAATAACATCACGTTGTCTGCAAACAGGGATACCTCTGACTATCCCTTCTGTCATGTGTATGTGTGTACTCACCTATTTGTGGTTGCAGGGGTCGATTTATAGCTCCTGGCCCCTCTAATGATCGCTACTAGGTCCTCTCCCTGCTCCACGAGCTTTCTCATACCTCGTTTTAAAACTGTGTATGGTTTCTGCCTCTACTACGTTACTTGCTAGATTATTTCGCTTCCTGATAACTCTGTGACTAAAGAAATACTTCCTAACATCCCTTTAACTCATTTGAGTCTTCAACTTTCAATTGTGGCCCCTTGTTTCTGTGTCCCAACTCTGGAACATCCTGTCTCTGTCCACCTTGTCAGTTCCTCGCAGTATTTTGTATGTCGTTATCATGTATCCACTAACCCTACTGTTCTCCAGTGTCGTCAGGCTAATTTCCCTTAATCTTTCTTCGCAGGGCATTCCCCTTAGCTCTGGGACTAGTCTTGTTGCAAACATTTTTACTTCCTTTAATTTCTTGACGTGCTTGACCAGGTGTGGGTTCCAAAGCATACCACGGGTGGGGTTAGAACCCACGATCAGTCTCAAAACTAAAGACAGACGCGTTAGCGTCAAATGGGTTCCAAACTGGTGCTGCATACTCCAGTATGGGCCTGACGTACACGGTGTACAGAGTCTTGAACAATTCCTTACTAAGGTATCGGAACGCTATTCTCAGGTTTGCCACGGTCTTCTTTGCCCTTCCCCGATCTTCAGGACTTTGCATTTGGCGGGGTAAAAATTCGAGTAGCCAGTTGCTGGACCAGGTGTCCAGTCTGTCCAGGTCTCTTTGCAGTCCTGCCTGGTCCTCATCCGATTTAATTCTCCTCAATAACTTCACATCATCTGCAAACAGGCACACTTCTGAGTCTAACCCTTCCATCATGTCATTCACATATACCCCTCTTGTCACAGGTGCCCACTCTAACACCTCATCACGTACCATGACTCGTTGTTGCCTCCCTGTCAGGTATTCCCTGATCCATTGCAGTGCCCTTCCTGTTATGTGTGTCTGATCCTCCAGCGTTTGCACTAATCTCTCATGAGGAACTGTGTCGAAGCCATCTTGCAGTCTAAGAAAATTAAATCTACCCACCACTCTCGTGCTTTACTTCCGTCACCTTGTCATAAAACTCCAGTAGGTTCGTGACACAAGATGTTCCTTCCCTGAATCCGTGATGGTTGTCGTTTATAAGTTCCGTTCTAGGTGCTTCACCACTCTCCTCCTGATAATCTTCTCCATAACTTTACATACATGTCAGAGACACTGGTCTGTAATTTAGTGCAGACTGTCTGTCTTCCTTCTTAAAACTCGGGACTATATTTGCTGTCTTCCACACCTCTGGCAGTTGCCCAGTTTCGATAGATTTATTGAAGATTGTTGTTAGTGGCACACACAGTGCATCTGCTCCCTCTGTCATGACCCATGGAGAAATATTATCTGGGCCCACCACCTTCGAGGTATCTAGTTTCCCTAGCAGTTTCTTCACCTCCTCTTCAGTTGTATGCAGTGTGTCCAGCACCTGCTGGTGCACGCTAACACCTCGGTTTTCTGGGAGCTTCCCAGGGACCTCCTCATAAACTTCCTGGTCATTCTCCATTCCCCTCCTTCCTTCCTCGACCTGATTACCTTGTCCCTGACTGTTTTCCTCCTGATGTGGCTGTACAACAACTCTTGGTCAGATGTGGCCTCTAATCCTATGTTATTCTCGTATTGCCACTGCGCCTCTCGACTTATCCATGGAAACCCATTTCCAGTTTCTCGACTCAACTCCCTGTTTTCCTGGGTCCTTTGCATTCTATACTTTTTCCATGCTCTGTGTATGTACTCACCTAATTGTGGTTGCAGGGGTCGAGACTCAGCTCCTGGCTTCGTGTGTGTCTGTGTTGAAGTACAGAATGGACGTACAAACGGGTCGCTGCAGAATCTCGTCTAAATATATGATAATAAGTTGACTCGGTGCCTCAGATTACGTGTGGAGGCCACACAGTGCCTGTAATTCGTGTTAGCAGCTCTTCTGTTACTGTGGCCAGCCTTGGCCACAGTAATACCGCTTTTGCTGTTGTGGCCAGTCATGGCCAGAGTAATAGCATATTTGCTGTTGTCGCCAGCATTGGCCACAATATAATCTCTGTTGTGGCCAGTCTTGGCCACAACTCCTTTCCAGTATAAGTGATATACCTAAAAATTTGGACGTGTTCGGGTGCTGCAGAGACACTGCGCTGCCAGACGTGTCATGGAAC
Organism: Cherax quadricarinatus; assembly: GCF_026875155.1. Classification (NCBI taxonomy): domain Eukaryota; kingdom Metazoa; phylum Arthropoda; class Malacostraca; order Decapoda; family Parastacidae; genus Cherax; species Cherax quadricarinatus. The sequence continues at coordinate 13,742,457 of NC_069457.1, forward strand.
TTTGTTATTTTTCATATTTAAGTTTGGCAACACTTGTTTACATTCATGTTGATGTTTACTAACACTTGTAAACTTATGTAGATATTTGGCAACACTTGTTTACATTCATATTGATGTTTGGTAACACTTGTTCTACACTTATGATGTACGACAACATTTACTAGACCTGAAAGCATGTGTGATGTACGATAATGTTTATTAGCTACGACAGCGCTGCCAGCGCACAATAACGTACGCTCGTTACGGACGATTACTTTACACGTCGGGATTATAACGTTGTTGCATAATTCTGAACGATGAATACGAAAAATATCGGGACGGAAGATAACGTCAATTTCCCAGTAATCTTCGTTAGTTACGTTTTTCCTCGAATTAAGTAAAAAATTCGTTAATTATCGTTAGCTCTCCTCTATTAAGTTCCATTACTTTATTACACAGATATATTACGTTTTTTGTGACGTTATTAATTTTATTTTGAGGTCTCGTTGTTATTTATTGCGCTGTATATACGATGTTTTTACATTTTCCAGCTGAAACGATATTTTTGAGGCGAATGAACGATAATGTTGTTGATATTTTTCTCAAAGTGAAATGTTACTAAAATTTATATTGTTATAATAATAATGATAATGGTGATAATATAATTGTGATAATAATAATAATAATAATTGTGATAATGGTGATAATATAATTGTGATAATAATAATAATAATTGTGATAATGGTGATAATATAATTGTGATAATAATAAAAATAAAAATAATAATTGTGATAATGGTGATATAATTGTGATAATAATGGTGACAATAATAATTGTGATAATGGTGATAATATAATTGTGATTAATAATAATAATAATAATAATTGTGATAATGGTGATAATATAATTGTGATAATAATAATAATAATAATAATTGTGATAATGGTGATAATATAATTGTGATAATAATAATGGTAATAATAATAATAATAATGGTAATTATAATAATAATAATGGTAATTATAATAATAATGGTGATAATAGTGATAATAATAATAAAAATAATAATGGTAATAATAATAATTGATAATAATAGGTGTCCCTGTTCACCTAGCAGTAAGTAGGTACCTGAGTATTAGTCACCTTCCACAATGATCCAGAGACCAGCTCTAACAATGATCCAGAGACCAGCTCTAACAATGATCCAGAGACCAGCTCTAACAATGATCCAGAGACCAGCTCTAACAATGATCCAGAGACCAGCTCTAACAATGATCCAGAGACCAGCTCTAGCAAACAATGATCCAGAGACCAGCTCTAACAATGATCCAGAGACCAGCTCTAGCAAACAATGATCCAGAGACCAGCTCTAACAATGATCCAGAGACCAGCTCTAGCAAACAATGATCCAGAGACCAGCTCTAACAATGATCCAGAAACCAGCTCTAACAATGATCCAGAGACCAGCTCTAACAATGATCCAGAGACCAGCTCTAACAATGATCCAGAGACCAGCTCTAACAATGATCCAGAGACCAGCTCTAACAATGATCCAGAGACCAGCTCTAACAATGATCCAGAGACCAGCTCTAACAATGATCCAGAGACCAGCTCTAACAATGATCCAGAGACCAGCTCTAACAATGATCCAGAGACCAGCTCTAACAATGATCCAGAGACCAGCTCTAACAATGATCCAGAGACCAGCTCTAACAATGACCCAGAGACCAGCTCTAACAATGATCTAGAGACCAGCTCTAACAATGATCCAGAGACCAACTCTAACAATGATCCAGAGACCAGCTCTAACAATGATCCAGAGACCAGCTCTAACAATGATCCAGAGACCAGCTCTAACAATGATCCAGAGACCAGCTCTAGCAAACAATGATCCAGAGACCAGCTCTAACAATGATCCAGAGACCAGCTCTAGCAAACAATGATCCAGAGACCAGCTCTAACAATGATCCAGAGACCAGCTCTAGCAAACAATGATCCAGAGACCAGCTCTAACAAACAATGATCCAGAGACCAGCTCTGGCAAACAATGATCCAGAGACCAGCTCTAGCAAACAATGATCCAGAGACCAGCTCTAGCAAATAATGATTCAGAGACCAGCTCTAACGAACAATGATCCAGAGACCAGCTCTAACAAACAATGATCCAGAGACCAGCTCTAGCAAACAATGATCCAGAGACCAGCTCTAGCAAACAATGATCCAGAGACCAGCTCTAACAAACAATGCTCCAGAGGCCAGCTCTAACAAACAATGCTCCAGAGACCAGCTCTAACAAACAATGCTCCAGAGACCAGCTCTAACAAACAATGCTCCAGAGACCAGCTCTAACAATGCTCCAGAGACCAGCTCTAACAAACAATGCTCCAGAGACCAGCTCTAACAAACAATGATCCAGAGTCCAGCTCTAACAAATAATGATCCAGAGACCAACTCTAGCAAACAATGATCCAGAGACCAGCTCTAGCAAACAATGATCCAGAGGCCAGCTCTAACAAACAATGCTCCAGAGACCAGCTCTAACAAACAATGTTCCAGAGACCAGCTCTAACAATGCTCCAGAGACCAGCTCTAACAATGCTCCAGAGACCAGCTCTAACAATGCTCCAGAGACCAGCTCTAACAAACAATGCTCCAGAGACCAGCTCTAACGATGCTCCAGAGACCAGCTCTAACAAACAATGCTCCAGAGACCAGCTCTAACAAACAATGCTCCAGAGACCAGCTCTAACAAACAATGCTCCAGAGGCCAGCTCTAACAAACAATGCTCCAGAGGCCAGCTCTAACAAACAATGCTCCAGAGACCAGCTCTAACAAACAATGCTCCAGAGGCCTGCTCTAACAAACAATGCTCCAGAGACCAGCTCTAACAAACAATGATCCAGAGACCAGCTCTAGCAAACAATGATCCAGAGACCAGCTCTAGCAAACAATGATCCAGAGACCAGCTCTAACAAACAATGCTCCAGAGACCAGCTCTAACAAAAAATGATCCAGAGAGCAGCTCTAACAAACAATGCTCCAGAGACCAGCTCTAACAAACAATGCTCCAGAGGCCAGCTCTAACAAACAATGCTCCAGAGACCAGCTCTAACAATGCTCCAGAGACCAGCTCTAACAAACAATGCTCCAGAGGCCAGCTCTAACAATGCTCCAGAGACCAGCTCTAACAATGCTCCAGAGACCAGCTCTAACAATGCTCCAGAGACCAGCTCTAACAATGCTCCAGAGACCAGCTCTAACAAACAATGCTCCAGAGACCAGCTCTAACAAACAATGCTCCAGAGACCAGCTCTAACAAACAATGTTCCAGAGACCAGCTCTAACAAACAATGTTCCAGAGACCAGCTCTAACAAACAATGCTCCAGAGACCAGCTCTAACAATGCTCCAGAGACCAGCTCTAACAAACAATGCTCCAGAGACCAGCTCTAACAAACAATGCTCCAGAGACCAGCTCTAACAAACAATGCTCCAGAGACCAGCTCTAACAAACAATGCTCCAGAGACCAGCTCTAGCAATGATCCAGAGACCAGCTCTAACAAACAATGCTCCAGAGACCAGCTCTAACAAACAATGCTCCAGAGACCAGCTCTAACAAACAATGCTCCAGAGACCAGCTCTAACAAACAATGCTCCAGAGACCAGCTCTAACAAACAATGCTCCAGAGACCAGCTCTAACAAACAATGCTCCAGAGACCAGCTCTAACATCAAAGAATCAGGCGAATAAGACACAAACTTGAATCTTTCCAACTTCGACAATAAGCTATGACACACTGCCGTCCTGCTAGACACAGCCGGCCGGATGGAATCATTCAGAGGGCCGGATGTGGCCCGCACACCCTACTTAGCCAACATATAAACTAAACACGAGAGATTCCAGGACTTGAGTCAGGTATTTTAGAGTCAATTAGCACTGTAGTTCATTGAGTCAGTGTTGCTGATTATTATTATTATTATTATTATTATTATTATTATTATTATTATTATTATTATTATTGTCATTATTTTCATTATTGTTATTGGACAACGTTTCGCCCACACAGTGGACTTTGTCAGGTCACAAACCTACCTACCTGGGTAGATTTGGTTAGGTAAGATTGGTCAGGAAACAGGTCACAAGTGTTTCCTGACGCTGGTCTTAGTTTTATGATGGTCCGCAGCTGCAACTCTTGGTCATCTGACCAAATAGATCCACCCCTTAAAAAAAATATGCTTATGCTTATAACCATTAGCTGACCTTGTATAAAGTGTATAATATATATATATATATATATATATATATATATATATATATATAAAATATATATATTATATATATATTGTGTGTGTGTGTGCGTGTGTACTCACCTAGTTGTGGTTGCAGGGGTCGAGTCATAGGTCCTGGCCCTGGTTTGTGTGTGTGTGTGTGTGCTCGCTCGTGTGCACTATGTAGATAGTGTACTATGTATATAGATAGACCAAGTGGTCGTTGTAGTCTGTGGCACTGTATGAATGTGACATTTGCGTGCCAATCATGGCACTCTACTGTCACTGGCATACCAGGTTAAATCCAGACGCCAGGAGGGTGGAGCAGTGTTGTGTGGCTCGTCTGTTATAACTTAACAAGGCTCAAGCAACTGTCAACATCCCTTGACCTTGATACCTTCAAGAATGCTACCCAATATGACATGTGTGTGTGTGTGTGTGTGTGTGTACTCACCTAGTTGTACTCACCTAGTTGAGGTTGCGGGGGTCGAGTCCGAGCTCCTGGCCCCGCCTCTTCACTGATCGCTACTAGGTCACTCTCCCCGAGCCGTGAGCTTTATCATACCTCTGCTTAAAGCTATGTATGGATCCTGCCTCCACTACAACGCTTCCCAAACTATTCCACTTACTGACTACTCTGTGGCTGAAGAAATACTTCCTAACATCCCTGTGATTCATCTGTGTCTTTAGCTTCCAACTGTGTCCCCTTGTTGCTGTGTCCCAACTCTGGAAACATCCTGTCCTTTGTCCACCTTGTCAATTCCCCTCAGTATTTTGTATGTCGTTATCATGTCCCCCCTATCTCTCCTGTCCTCCAGTGTCGTCAGGTTGATTTCCCTTAACCTCTCCTCGTAGGACATACCTCTTAGCTCTGGGACTAGTCTTGTTGCAAACCTTTGCACTTTCTCTAGTTTCTTTACGTGCTTGGCTAGGTGTGGGTTCCAAACTGGTGCCGCATACTCCAATATGGGCCTAACGTATACGGTGTACAGGGTCCTGAACGTGTGTGTGTGTGTGTGTGTGTGTGTGTGTGTGTGTGTGCGTGTGTGTGTGTGTGTGGTTGCAGGGGTCTTGTCACAGACCCTGTATGTGTTTGTGCACACCTATTTGCGGTTGAATGAGTCGATTTATAGCTCCTGGTCACGCCACTTCACTGGTCCACTCTCTTCCTGCACCATGAGCTTTATCGTACCTCTTCTTGAAGATATATATGGATCCTGCCTCCACTATATAACTTTCCAGATTGTTCCACTTCCTGACAACTCTGTGACTGAAGAAATACTTCCTAACATCCCTGTAACTCATCTGAGTTTCCGACTTCCAGTTGTGACCCCTTGTTACTGTGTCCCATCTCTGGAACATTCTGTCCCTATTCACCTTATCAATTTCTTTCAGTATTTTATATGTCGTTATCACGTCTTCCTTATCTCTCCAGTCCTCCAGTGTTGTCAGGATCATTTCCCTTAACCTCTCCTCTTAGGGTATACCCCTCAGCCCCGAGACTAGTCTTGTTGCAAACCTTTGCAGTTTCTCTAAATTCTTGAGTTGTTTGACCAGGTATGGGTTCCATACTGGTCCTGCATACTCGAATATGGGTGTGACGTATATGGTGTACAGTGTCGTAAAAGACTCCTTGCATAGATGTTGAAACGCTATTCTTAGGATTGCCAGGCGCCCATATGCTGCAGCAGTTATTTGGTTGATGTGCGCCTCAGTAGATGTGCTCGGTATGATGCTCACCCGAAGATCCTTTTCCCTGAGTGAGTTTTGTAGCCTTTGACCTCTTAGGCTGTACTCCGTCTGCAGTCTTCTTTTCCTTCCACCAAGCTTTGCAACTTTGCACTTGCTGGGGTTAAACTCCAGGAGCCATTTGTCGGACCAGATTCGCAGCCTGTCCAAACATCTTTGTAGGCGCACCTGATCCTCGTCCGCTTGTATTCTCCTCTTAAACTTCACATCGACTGCGAACAGAGACCTCAGGATCTATCCCTTCCGTCATGTCATTCACATGTACATGATACAGCACTGGACCTAGAACTGACCCTGTGGAACCCCACTCGACACAGGAACACGTTCCAACACCTCGTCTCGTACCAACACACGTTGTTTCTTTCCTGTTAGGCATTCCCTGATCCATTGCAGTACTTTCCCTGCTATTCCTGCCAACTCCTCTAGTTTTTCAACCAGTCTCTTGTGTGGTACTGTGCTGAAAGCCTTCTTACGGTTCAAGAAGATTCAGTCTACCCATTCCTCTCTCTTCTGTCTTACTTCTGTTACCTTACTATAGAACTCCAGTAGATTGGTGACGCAGGATTTACCTTCCCTGAAACCGAGCTTGTTGTCATGTCTGAGCCCGTACCTTTCTAGGCTCTCCATTACTCTTCTGCTGATAAGTGTGTGTTGTGTTGTGTGTGTGTGTGTGTGGGTTGTGTTACTCTTGGGGTTGCAGGGGTCGAGTCACAGCTCCTCTGTGTGTGTGTATGTGTACTCACCTATTTGTGGTTGCATGAGTAAAGTCATAGCTCCTAGCCCTTCCTCTTCACTAATCGCTTCTAGATTCACTCTCTGCTCCAAGAGCTTTATCGTACCTCATCTTCAAGCTATATATGGATCTAGCCTTTGTTACAACACTTGGCAGATTGTCCCACTTCCTGACAAGTCTAAAGCTAAAGAAATATTTCCTAACATCCGTATGACTCCTCTGAATTATTAACTTCCAGTTGTGGCCCCTTGTTCCTGTGTCCCATCTCCGAAACATTGTGTACTCACCTAGTTGAGGTTGCAGGGGTCGAATCCAAGCTCCTGGCAACGCCTCTTCACTGGTCGCTACTAGGTCGCTCTCCCTGAACCGTGAGCTTTATCATACCTCTGCTTAAAGCTATGCATGGATCCTACCTCCACTACATCGCTTCCCAAACTATTCCACTTCCTGACTACTCTGTGGCTGAAGAAATACTTCCTAACATCCCTGCGATTCATCTGAGTCTTCAACTTCCAACTGTGTCCCCTTGTTGTTGTGTCCCATCTGTGTGTGTGTACTTACCTAGTTGAGGTTTTAGGGGTCGAGTCCGAGCTCCTGGCCCCGTGTGTGTGTGTGTGTGTGTAAAGGAAGTGAATATAAACACGTAAGGGAATCAGCCATTAAAATAGGAAATAGGGTGAAAATTAGAGTGATAAGGTGAAGAGAGGTTTGGAAAAAAGGGGTATGGAGAAGGAAGGGAATGGAGAAGAGAGAGAATAGGGAAAGGAGTGATCGTAGTGAGTGAAGATAGTAACAGTAGTATACTATCTTACAGTTTAGTACTATCATTCAACACAGACTCACACACTACTAATATTACACAGTAAATTAACCGAAAATCCTGCTTAATAGTTCATGGAGAGAGAGAGAGAGAGAGTGAGAGAGAGAGAGAGAGAGAGAGAGAGAGAGAGAGAGAGAGAGGGAAGGAGACGCGTCGGGAAAAAAAATTTGCACTATATCCCTGTAAATACCAGCCAACTAATATTGTCAGATCGTTCTTGAGAGCTGGACCGACACTTAAAATCAGTATCTGACCAGCCGGGCTGTGGTTCTCACGTTGGATTGCATGCGGCCAGCAGTAACAGCCTGGTTGATAAGGCCCTGATCCACTACGAGACTTGGTCATAGACCGGGCCGCGGGGGCAGTTGACCCCCCCGGAACACCTTCCAGGTAGACTCTAGGCAGAGAATGTAGAAGGCTTATTCCCTCGTTTAACAGATCAGGTGTTGTCGAGAAGTATGGCAGGTGTTGTCAAGTATGGCAGGTGTAGTCGACAAGTATGGCAGGTGTTGTCGACAAGTATGGCAGGTGTTGTCGAGAAGTATGGCAGGTGTTGTCAAGTATGGCAGGTGTTGTCGACAAGTATGGCAGGTGTTGTCGACAAGTATGGCAGGTGTTGTCGACAAGTATGGCAGGTGTTGTCGACAAGTATGGCAGGTGTTGTCGACAAGTATGGCAGGTGTTGTCGACAAGTATGACAGGTGTTGTCGAGAAGTATGGCAGGTGTTGTCAAGTATGGCAGGTGTTGTCAAGTATGGCAGGTGTTGTCAAGTATGGCAGGTGTTGTCGAGAAGTATGGCAGGTGTTGTCGAGAAGTATGGCAGGTGTTGTCGACAAGTATGGCAGGTGTTGTCGACAAGTATGTCAGGTGTTGTCGACAAGTATGGCAGGTGTTGTCGACAAGTATGACAGGTGTTGTCGACAAGTATGGCAGGTGTTGTCAAGTATGACAGGTGTTGTCGAGAAGTATGGCAGGTGTTGTCGAGAAGTATGGCAGGTGTTGTCGAGAAGTATGGCAGGTGTTGTCGACAAGTATGACAGGTGTTGTCGACAAGTATGACAGGTGTTGTCGACAAGTATGACAGGTGTTGTCGACAAGTATGGCAGGTGTTGTCAAGTATGGCAGGTGTTGTCGAGAAGTATGGCAGGTGTTGTCGAGAAGTATGGCAGGTGTTGTCGAGAAGTATGGCAGGTGTTGTCGACAAATATGACAGGTGTTGTCGACAAGTATGGCAAGTGTTGTCAAGTATGGCAGGTGTTGTCGACAAGTATGGCAGGTGTTGTCGACAAGTATAGCAGGTGTTGTCGACAAGTATGGCAGGTGTTGTCGAGAAGTATGGCAGGTGTTGTCAACAAGTGTGGCAGGTGTTGCCGACAAGTGTGGCAGGTGTTGTCAAGTATGGCAGGTGTTTTCGACAAGTGTGGCAGGTGTTGTCGACACGTATGGCAGGTGTTGTCGACAACACACACACACACACACACACACACACACACACACACACACACACACACACACACACACACACACACACACACAAGGGATCACAGTTGGAATCTAAAGACTCGGATGAGTCACAGGGATGTTAGGAAGTATTTCTTCAGCCGTAGAGTTGTCAGGAAGTGGAATAGTCTTGAAAGTGAGGTAGTGGAGCCAGGATCCATACACAGCTTTAAGAAGAGGTATGATAAAGCTCATGGGGCAGGGAGAGAGTGAACCTATAGCGACCAGTGAAGAGGCAGTGCCAGTAACAATGACTCAACCCCAGCAACCACAATTAGGTGAGTACACACTATCTCTCTATCTATCTATCTTGTCAAATATAGAAGCATCATTAACCGGCTATGAGTCACCAATGGAATGCTCCCAGTACAGCAGTATATTACAGATCATTATTAACGATTTATCACCTATAATATTGGAGTGGTGAACTGGCATGGTGATTTACCAGACTATTGCATCGTTTGTATTTATCATTAGTATGGCACAGTAGCAGTCTCGTTGCCAGGGTCTTGTTGTCTGGGTCTCGTTGACAGGGTCTTGATGTCTGGGTCTCGTTGCCAGGATCTTGATGACTGGGTCTCGTTGCCAGGATCTTGATGACTGGGTCTCGTTGCCAGGGTCTTGTTGTCTGGGTCTCGTTGACAGGGTCTTGATGTCTGGGTCTCGTTGCCAGGGTCTTGATGTCTGGGTCTCGCTGCAAGGGTCTTGATGTTTGGGTCTCGTTGCCAGGGTCTTGATGTTTGGATCTCGTTGCCAGGGTCTTGTTGTCTGGGTCTCGTTGCCAGGGTCTTGTTGTCTGGGTCTCGTTGCCAGGGTCTTGTTGTCTGGGTCTCGTTGCCAGGGTCTTGTTATCTGGGTCTCGTTGCCAGGGTCTTGTTGTCTGGGTCTTGTTGCCAGGGTCTTGTTGTCTGGGTCTCCTTGCCAGGGTCTTGCTGTCTGGGTCTCGTTGCCAGGGTCTTGTTGTCTGGGTCTCGTTGCCAGGGTCTTGTTGTCTGGGTCTCGTTGCCAGGGTCTTATTGTCTGGGTCTCGTTGCCAGGGTCTTGTTGTCTGGGTCTCGTTGACAGGGTCTTGTTGCCTGGGTCTCGTTGCCAGGGTCTTGCTGTCTGGGTCTCGTTGCCAGGGTCTTGTTGTCTGGGTCTCGTTGCCAGGGTCTTGCTGTCTGGGTCTCGTTCCCAGGGTCTTGTTGCCTGGGTCTAGTTGACAGGGTCTTGTTGTCTGGGTCTCGTTGACAGGGTCTTGTTGTCTGGGTCTCGTTGCCAGGGTCTTGTTTTCTGGGTCTCGTTGCCAGGGTCTTGTTGTCTGGGTCTCGTTGACAGTCTTGTTGTCTGGGTCTCTTTGCCAGGGTCTTGTTTTCTGGGTTTCGTTGACAGGGTCTTGTTGTCTGGGTCTCGTTGACAGGGTCTTGTTGTCTGGGTCTCGTTGCCAGGGTCTTGCTGCCTGGGTGTTGTCTGGGTGTTGTTGTTAGGGCCTCGATATCAGGGTCCCGTTGTCTGGGGCTCGTTGACAGGGTCTCGTTATAAGGGCTTCAGTGTCCTCGTTATCAGGGCCACATCTGCAGGGCTTCGTTGTCAGGGCCTCGTCAAATCTCGCTGTCAGAGCCTCGTTGTGAAGTCCTCGTTGTCAGGATCTCGTTGTCAAATCTCGTTGCCAGAGCCTTGTTGTCAGACCTTCTTTGTCACGTCTTCGTTGTTAGATCCTCGTTGTCAAGAGTCCATGGAAAAGCTAGCTTCTACTAGTTGAGATCAGTACTATTACAATAGCAACTAGTTGAGATTAGTACTATTACAATAGCAACTAGTTGAGATCAGTACTATTACAATAGCAACTAGTTGATATTAGTACTATTACAATAGCAACTAGTTAATATTAGTACTATTACAATAGCAACTAGTTGAGGTTAGTATTATTACAATAGCAACTAGTTGAGATTAGTACTATTACAATAGCAACTAGTTGAGATTAGTACTATTACAATAGCAACTAGTTGAGATCAGTACTATTACAATAGCAACTAGTTGAGATTAGTATTATTACAATAGCAATTAGTTGAGATCAGTATTATTACAATAGCAACTAGTTGAGATTAGTATTATTACAATAGCAACTAGTTGAGATCAGTATTATTACAATAGCAATTAGTTGAGATCAGTATTATTACAATAGCAACTAGTTGAGATCAGTACTATTACAATAGCAACTAGTTGAGATCAGTACTATTACAATAGCAACTAGTTGAGATCAGTATTATTACAATAGCAATTAGTTGAGATCAGTATTATTACAATAGCAACTAGTTGAGATTAGTATTATTACAATAGCAACTAGTTGATATTAGTACTATTACAATAGCAACTAGTTGATATTAGTACTATTACAATAGCAACTAGTTGATATTAGTACTATTACAATAGCAACTATTTGATATTAGTACTATTACAATAGCAACTAGTTGATATTAGTACTATTACAATAGCAACTAGTGTATATAGTACTATTACAATAGCAACTAGTTGATATTAGCACTACTACAATAGCAACTAGTTGATATTAGTGCTACTACAATAGCAACTAGTTGATATTAGTGCTACTGCAATAGCAACTAGTTGATATTAGTACTATTACAATAGCAACTAGTTGATATTAGCACTACTACAATAGCAACTAGTTGATATTAGTACTACTACAATAGCAACTAGTTGATATTAGTACTACTACAATAGCAACTAGTTGATATTAGTACTACTACAATAGCAACTAGTGGTCCTGCTATCTTAGGATACCACTGGCTTTGGATTTTTCTGGGTATACAGTGGGTTGTTATTGGCTTTCATGGCTTAAACGGCAAAGCCAGAGGTTAACCTGTCTCTCTCGCATGCCTAGATTATTATTATTATTATCATAATCAAGGGGGAAGCGCTAAACCCGTAGGATTATACAGCGCCTGGGGGGGGGGGAATGTGGAAGGCATTCAGGCTTAATTCTGGGAACTGGAGCACAGATCCAATTCCCTAAATCAAGAGCCCCTCACCAACATCAAGGAACCTTCCCTGAGGGGTCGCATGCCTAGAAATATTTAATATGTTGGTCAACTTTTGACAGCTGATTTTGATCCGTTGTTTAATCTTCGTTAGTAGAAATGGCTGTAATTTTTGCCAGCACGCTGTTACCTGTGCGTGTCTGGCGTAGGTGAACTACTGGTACCTAACTACGGTAGGTGGTGAACTGTTGGTACCTAGCTACGGTAGGTGGTGAACTGCTGGTACCTAGCTACGGTAGGTGGTGAACTGCTGGTACCTAGCTACGGTAGGTGGTGAACTGCTGGTACTTAGCTACGGTAGGTGAACTGTTGGTACCTAGCTACGGTAGGGGGTGAACTGTTGGTACCTAGCTACGGTAGGTGGTGAACTGCTGGTACCTAGCTACGGTAGGTGAACTGCTGGTACCTAGCTACGGTAGGTGGTGAACTGCTGGTACCTAGCTACGGTAGGTGGTGAACTGCTGGTACCTAGCTACGGTAGGTGAACTGTTGGTACCTAGCTACGGTAGGTGGTGAACTGCTGGTACCTAGCTACGGTAGGTGGTGAACTGTTGGTACCTAGCTACGGTAGGTGAACTGTTGGTACCTAGCTACGGTAGGTGAACTGCTGGTACCTAGCTACGGTAGGTGGTGAACTGCTGGTACTTAGCTACAGTAGGTGGTGAACTGTTGGTACCTAGATACGGTAGGTGGTGAACTGCTGGTACTTAGCTACAGTAGGTGGTGAACTGCTGGTACCTAGCTACGGTAGGTGGTGAACTGCTGGTACCTAGCTACGGTAGGTGGTGAACTGTTGGTACCTAGCTACGGTAGGTGGTGAACTGTTGGTACCTAGCTACGGTAGGTGGTGAACTGCTGGTACTTAGCTACGGTAGGTGGTGAACTGTTGGTACCTAGCTACGGTAGGTGGTGAACTGCTGGTACCTAGCTACGGTAGGTGGTGAACTGCTGGTACCTAGCTACGGTAGGTGGTGAACTACTGGTACCTAACTACGGCAGGTGGTGAACTACTGGTACCTAACTACGGCAGGTGAACTACTGGTACCTAACTACGGTAGGTTGTGAACTACTGGTACCTAGCTACGGTAGGTGGTGAACTGCTGGTACCTAACTACGGTAGGTGGTGAACTGCTGGTACCTAACTACGATAGCAGGTAAACTATCACAACTTAATTACTGTAAGCGATGAACCACATAACTACGGTAGGTGATGAACCACATAACTACGGTAGGTGATGAACCACATAACTACGGTAGGTGATGAACCACATAACTACGGTAGGTGATGAACCACATAACTACGGTAGGTGATGAACCACATAACTACGGTAGGTGATGAACCACATAACTACGGTAGGTGATGAACCACATAACTACGGTAGGTGATGAACCACATAACTACGGTAGGTGATGAACCACATAACTACGGTAGGTGATGAACCACATAACTACGGTAGGTGATGAACCACATAACTACGGTAGGTGATGAACCACATAACTACGGTAGGTGATGAACCACATAACTACGGTAGGTGATGAACCACATAACTACGGTAGGTGATGAACCACATAACTACGGTAGGTGATGAACCACATAACTACGGTAGGTGATGAACCACATAACTACGGTAGGTGATGAACCACATAACTACGGTAGGTGATGAACCAAATAACTACGGTAGGTGATGAAGCACCTAACTACTACACTAGGTGAACTTCGCAACTGCCATCTTGAAGATGGAGGTAATTTCTTCCAGGTGATCTGGGACATAATTAAGGAAAGAAACATCAGACGATGTTTCGAATGTTTCCTTTACGAAACTACGAGTTAATGATGGTTCAAGAAGTGACCGAGAAAATAAATTTTTATTTCTTATTGTCCTGTGGATAAAAAATAAAAATGCTTATATATATATATATATATATATATATATATATATATATATATATATATATATATATATATATATATATATATATATATGCTATAAGATCACAGTAAACAGGTGATTTCAAAATATGCAAAACAACCACTCTGAAAGAATAGAGAAATTCCAAGCGCTTTCGTGACTACTCACATTATCAAGGTTCCTTGATAATGTGAGTAGTCACGAAAGCGCTTGGAATTTCTCTATTCTTTCAAAGTGGTTGTTTTACACACATATATATATATATATATATATATATATATATTATATATATATATTATATATATAATATATATATATATATATATATATATATATATATATATATATATATATATATATATATAATGTCGTGCCGAATAGGCAGAACTTGCGATCTTGGCTTAAATATCAACGCTCATCTTGCCATATAGGACAAGTGAAAATTTGTGTATGCAATAATTTCGCCAAAATCATTCTGAACGTAACGAAAAAATATATTTCACTGTGTTTGTTTAGTATTAAATTACTGTAAACAAATCTAAAATATATTTAGTTGGGTTAGGCTAAAATAAATTGCGCTTGTTATAATAAGGTTAGGTAAGTTTTCTAAGTTCCTTTTGGTGCAAAATTAAAAATTTTTACATTAACATTAATGAAAAAAATATATCTTTAAATGTATAAGAGAAAATTTTAGAAAGGACTTAATTTTAAATGAGTTCTTGCTAATTGACCAGTTTTACATATTCGGCACGATATATTGATAATGTGAGTAGTCACGACAGCGCTTGGAATTTCTTATTCTTTCAGAGTGGTTGTTTTGCATATTCTGAAATCACCTGTTTACTGTGATCTTATTGCATATATATATATATATATATATATATATATATATATATATATATATATATATATATAATATATATATATATATATATTATATATATATATATATATATATATAATAGGTAGTAGGTTGGTAGACAGCAACACCCAGGGAAGTACTACCGTCTGCCAGATGACTGTGAAACAAAAACCTGTAACTGTTTTGCATGATGGTAGGATTGCTGGTTTTCTTTTTCTGTCTCATAAACACGCTAGATAACAGGGATATCTTGCTACTCCTACTTACACTTTGGTCACACTTCACAGACACGCACATGCATATATATATATATACATCTAGGTTTTTCTCCTTATTCTAAATACCTCTTGTTCTTGTTTTTCTTCTATTGTCCATGGGGAAGTGGAAAAGAATCTTTCCTCCGTAAGCCATGCGTGTCGTATGAGGCGACTAAAATGCCGGGAGCAATGGGCTAGTAACCCCTTCTCCTGTATACATTTTACTAAAAAAGAGAAGAAGAAAAACTTTATAAAACTGGGTTGTTTAAATGTGCGTGGATGTAGTGCGGATGACAAGAAACAGATGATTGCTGATGTTATGAATGAAAAGAAGTTGGATGTCCTGGCTCTAAGCGAAACAAAGCTGAAGGGGGTAGGAGAGTTTCAGTGGGGGGAAATAAATGGGATTAAATCTAGAGTATCTGAGAGAGTTAGAGCAAAGGAAGGGGTAGCAGTAATGTTAAATGATCAGTTATGGAAGGAGAAAAGAGAATATGAATGTGTAAATTCGAGAATTATGTGGATTAAAGTAAAGGTTGGATGTGAGAAGTGGGTCATAATAAGCGTGTATGCACCTGGAGAAGAGAGGAATGCAGAGGAGAGAGAGAGATTTTGGGAGATGTTAAGTGAATGTATAGGAGCCTTTGAACCAAGTGAGAGAGTAATTGTGGTAGGGGACCTGAATGCTAAAGTAGGAGAAACTTTTAGAGAGGGTGTGGTAGGTAAGTTTGGGGTGCCAGGTGTAAATGATAATGGGAGCCCTTTGATTGAACTTTGTATAGAAAGGGGTTTAGTTATAGGTAATACATATTTTAAGAAAAAGAGGATAAATAAGTATACAAGATATGATGTAGGGCGAAATGACAGTAGTTTGTTGGATTATGTATTAGTAGATAAAAGACTGTTGAGTAGACTTCAGGATGTACATGTTTATAGAGGGGCCACAGATATATCAGATCACTTTCTAGTTGTAGCTACACTGAGAGTAAAGGTAGATGGGATACAAGGAGAATAGAAGCATCAGGGAAGAGAGAGGTGAAGGTTTATAAACTAAAAGAGAGGCAGTTAGGGTAAGATATAAACAGCTATTGGAGGATAGATGGGCTAATGAGAGCAATAGGCAATGGGGTCGAAGAGGAATGGGGTAGGTTTAAAAATGTAGTGTTAGAGTGTTCAGCAGAAGTTTGTGGTTACAGGAAAGTGGGTGCAGGGGGAAGAGGAGCGATTGGTGGAATGATGATGTAAAGAGAGTAGTAAGGGAGAAAAAGTTAGCATATGAGAAGTTTTTACAAAGTAGAAGTGATGCAAGGAGGGAAGAGTATATGGAGAAAAAGAGAGAGGTTAAGAGAGTGGTGAAGCAATGTAAAAAGAGGGCAAATGAGAGAGTGGGTGAGCTGTTATCAAACAAATTTTGTTGAAAATAAGAAAAAGTTTTGGAGTGAGATTACAAGTTAAGGAAGCCTGGAGAACAAATGGATTTGTCAGTTAAAAATAGGAGAGGAGAGTTATTAAATGGAGAGTTAGAGGTATTGGGAAGATGGAGGGAATATTTTGAGGAATTGTTAAATGTTGATGAAGATAGGGAAGCTGTGATTTCGTGTATAGGGCAAGGAGGAATAACATCTTGTAGGAGTGAGGAAGAGCCAGTTGTGAGTGTGGGGGAAGTTCGTGAGGCAGTAGGTAAATGAAAGGGGGTAAGGCAGCCGGGATGATGGGATAAAGATAGAAATGTTAAAAGCAGGTGGGGATATAGTTTTGGAGTGGTTGGTGCAATTATTTAATAAATGTATGGAAGAGGGTAAGGTACCTAGGGATTGGCAGAGAGCATGCATAGTTCCTTTGTATAAAGGCAAAGGGGATAAAAGAGAGTGCAAAAATTATAGGGGGATAAGTCTGTTGAGTGTACCTGGTAAAGTGTATGGTAGAGTTATAATTGAAAGAATTAAGAGTAAGACGGAGAATAGGATAGCAGATGAACAAGGAGGCTTTAGGAAAGGTAGGGGGTGTGTGGACCAGGTGTTTACAGTGAAACATATAAGTGAACAGTATTTAGATAAGGCTAAAGAGGTCTTTGTGGCATTTATGGATTTGGAAAAGGCGTATGACAGGGTGGATAGGGGGGCAATGTGGCAGATGTTGCAAGTGTATGGTGTAGGAGGTAGGTTACTGAAAGCAGTGAAGAGTTTTTACGAGGATAGTGAGGCTCAAGTTAGAGTATGTAGAAAAGAGGGAAATTTTTTCCCAGTAAAAGTAGGCCTTAGACAAGGATGTGTGATGTCACCGTGGTTGTTTAATATATTTATAGATGGGGTTGTAAGAGAAGTAAATGCGAGGGTCTTGGCAAGAGGCGTGGAGTTAAAAGATAAAGAATCACACACAGGGTGGGAGTTGTCACAGCTGCTCTTTGCTGATGACACTGTGCTCTTGGGAGATTCTGAAGAGAAGCTGCAGAGATTGGTGGATGAATTTGGTAGGGTGTGCAAAAGAAGAAAATTAAAGGTGAATACAGGAAGAGTAAGGTTATGAGGATAACAAAAAGATTAGGTGATGAAAGATTGATATCAGATTGGAGGGGAGAGAGTATGGAGGAGGTGAACGTATTCAGATATTTGGGAGTGGACGTGTCAGCGGATGGGTCTATGAAAGATGAGGTGAATCATAGAATTGATGAGGGAAAAAGAGTGAGTGGTGCACTTAGGAGTCTGTGGAGACAGAGAACTTTGTCCTTGGAGGCAAAGAGGGGAATGTATGAGAGTATGTTTTACCAACGCTCTTATATGGGTGTGGAAGCATGGGTGATGAATGTTGCAGCGAGGAGAAGGCTGGAGGCAGTGGAGATGTCATGTCTGAGGGCAATGTGTGGTGTGAATATAATGCAGAGAATTCGTAGTTTGGAAGTTAGGAGGAGGTGCGGGATTACCAAAACTGTTGTCCAGAGGGCTGAGAAGGGTTGTTGAGGTGGTTCGGACATGTAGAGAGAATGGAGCGAAACAGAATAACTTCAAGAGTGTATCAGTCTGTAGTGGAAGGAAGGCGGGGTAGGGGTCGGCCTAGGAAGGGTTGGAGGGAGGGGGTAAAGGAGGTTTTGTGTGCGAGGGGCTTGGACTTCCAGCAGGCATGCGTGAGCGTGTTTGATAGGAGTGAATGGAGACAAATGGTTTTTAATACTGGACGTGCTGTTGGAGTGTGAGCAAGTAACATTTATGAAGGGATTCAGGGAAACCGGCAGGCCGGACTTGAGTCCTGGAGATGGGAAGTACAGTGCCTGCACTCTGAAGGAGGGGTGTTAATGTTGCAGTTTAAAAACTGTAGTGTAAAGCACCCTTCTGGCAAGACAGTGATGGAGTGAATGATGGTGAAAGTTTTTCTTTTTCGGGCCACCCTGCCTTGGTGGGAATCGGCCAGTGTGATAAAAAAAAATAAATATATATATATATATAATATATATATATATATATATATATAGTGATCTTGAAAAAATACTTTTCCGTCTTGAGGGTAATTTGACGATCACCAGAGAACTGTAGGTTACAACTGGAGAAAATAACCCATTTTTTGGTTTTTGTACCGGAGTGACTTCACTGAAAATCCTTGAGAGTTTTGATTAACAGGAGTACGGTATTTAGGTGTCATTGTAATGCATACAATTATTCTTCATGATTTGATTTGGAATGGATATATGAAACCACGGTATGGGTGGGGATTGAACTCGCGGCAAGTGAGTTGTAAAACTCCAGGACATTGCGTTAACCACTGGACCTGCTGGCTACAATAAGATTCATATAGCAAGGTATATTTATACACCATAGGGAGGTTATCATGAGCCACCATTGTGGCCACACATACAATTTTTACAGATGAATCTGCAGCCTAAGTGACTGTGTATAAATTTACCTAGATGGATGTATCGTATTGTAACCATCTGGCCAAGTGGTTAACACATTGGCCTGGAATTTTTCGACACACTTGCCGCGAGTTCAAATCCGACCTATACTATCGCGTTATTACGGTTTCGTGAGTCGATATAGGAACGTATTGGTTTGGAAATTTAGTAGTGGATGAGTGGAACAGTCTACCTAGTAGGGTCATTGAAGCTAAAACCTTGGGTAGCATTGAAAATGGGCTGAATAAATATTTTTGTTAGTAGGTTTGGATTTGAGAAAAATCTGCCTAGCATGAGCCATTAGGCCTGCTGCAGTTCCTCCATTCTTATGGTCTTATACAACAGAGAAGCACTGTTATAAGCACTGGTATAAACTTTGGTATTAAATATTGACAAGTTGATTTAGAAAAACACGTAAGCAAACACTAGGACATTTATTAGAGAACTTTTCGGTCCTGGGACCTTGATCACTTCTAACATACAGAGGTAGAAAGACAGTACATATACGCGAAGAGTGAGGTGTGAGTGACGCATGGTGACCTGAGTGAGGTGTGAGTGACGCATGGTGATCTGAGTGAGGTGTGAGTGACGCATGGTGACCTGAATGAGGTGTGAGTGACGCATGGTGACCTGAAGAATACCATTTTGGGATGAGGACGGGTAGACGATGAAATCATGTGACTCCTGTGTTGTTGGGTTGGTGGTGCTTAAGTATCATGTATGCCAATGTTTTTGACATTTTGTGGTTTCCAGTGTTACGTTCTATTGTGTCGGTGACGGCGGTTAGTGAAGCTTCTAGGCACAGTCGGCGTCTGAGGTCTTGTTCGGTGAGAACGAGTTGTGCCTCATCCCAGTTCATCAAATGTCCCGTGGAGTCTCTGTGGAGGACACAGACGTACCTTAAGTCGTCTCTGGTACTGGCATTTTGATGATCGTTCAGGCGGACAGCAAGATTTCTGCCCGTTTCGCCTACATATATCTGCTGTAGAAGGGGGATACGTTTCGAGGTGAGGTCTTTGATAGATGTGTTCATGGTGGAATCATTGATGTTACTCTTAGCAAGTGCCCGGTGAGTATTCGTGGTAACATCTCCACATAGCAGCACTGTGAAGTGCTTAGAGGGCTGTTCCATGGGCTGTTTGTTGAGGATAGCTTGATGGTTCGGCTGCATTGATCTTGTTAAGGAGGGCCTAGATACTGAAACGCCTCAGATAAAAAAAGTATATCATCAACGTATCTTAGCCAGGTATCGGTGTTGGGAATGAGGCATACACAAATAACCCGCACATAAAAGAGAGAAGCTTACGACGACGTTTCGGTCCGACTTGGACCATTGACAAAGTCACACCGTCGTAAGCTTCTCTCTTTTATGTGCGGGTTATTTGTGTATCTTTCCAGTCACGGTATTGTGCCTTTTTTGTTATTTATTTTGGGAATGAGGCTGCTAGAGATCTCGATCTCTAGGTTCTTCATGGCAATGGGCTGCCCATTGCCATCCCAAACATCTCTTCAAAGTGTATAGAAAACTTGTATAGACAAGGGCGATCTTATACATTTCTATTCTCACCAAGACACCCTCACTAAAAGAGGAGTCCCCATAGAGAGCTCTCTGCATTTCCAGCCTTTGTTGTCTTGAATGTATCTAAATAACACAAGTCTTTACAAGTCTTCAGTTCCCATCTTTCCTCATCCGAGATTGCAGACTCAAGGCACAAACTATCCTCAACAAACCGCCCATGGAACAGCCCTCTAAGCACTTGACAGTGCTCTCATGTGGTGATGTTGCCACGAATACTAGCCAGGCACTTGCCGTAAGTAACATGAACACAATATCTATCAAAGAACTCAATACAAAATGTAGCCATATACCTCTGACTTCCACAGTGGCAGTTTACACCATCCCCTGTGGATACTGTCCCAAGATTTACATAGGCATCAAAACGAGCATTGAAATACCAGTAACAGAGACGGCTCAAGGTACGCCTGTGTCCTCCACAGAGACTCCACGGGGCATTTGATGTATTGAGATGAGGCACAACTCGTTCTCACCGAACCAGACCTTAAGCAGGGGCGAGTGATTTTTTTAGTGATAAGGAAAATTGAAAAATTATGGAAAAAATATTTTCTTACCGAAAAATGGTGCACAGTTCTGGCAACATGTTGATGTAATTAGCTTGTTTCTATCGTATATCTAAATATGATTTTCCCAAAATGTAACTTTTTTCTTCATGCTGTCATGATGGGAATTCGTGTGTTAATTTTTTCCTCCAAAAATTACGATTTTTGTGATTGTGTCATTCAACTTGAGGGAGTGAGAACACCTCAGTGACCCGTGGGTTGTCAACAAGTGTTGAGGTGTCCGACATACTGAAATGTGGCGCGCCATCACCGTAGACTTTCACAGAAAACGTAACATATGTGTAACTCAAGAATAAGTTATTGACATTATTTTCCATTTTTGGCGAAAACTATTGGTAGGAGTGTCATGATTTTTGCACACGTTATTGAGTAATGATAGTTCTACTGGCATGCACAGGGGATTTGCGGTATTATTTACCTCCTTGTTTTTATTGATTTTTTTCGTCCCAAAAAATAAACATTATTTATATGCAATCTATTGACATTTTCGCTCAAACGGGATTATTACCAAGATTATCTAGCCATTATCTCTCATCTGATGTCAACTAGAGCATTGTACATTTTACCAATTTTGTAGATAAGGGAGAGTTTTATGGCCTATAGAATAGGACACTATTTTTTCTACATCTTTTGAGGCAAAAAGTCACTACACAGTGTGTAGGCTTCGAAATTTAATTGAAACTGGACAAAATAATGATTGGCCGACGATGTCTGGAAGCCTCGCTAATCGCCGTTACCGAACACAGAGAGCGTAACATTATCATACACGATACTCAACCAGGCGCAGCACCACCTACCCAGCATCACAGGAGTCACATGATCTCATCGGCTACCCGTCCTCATCCCAATATATCATTCTTCAGGTCACCATGCGTCACTCACACCTCAGGTCACCATGCATCACTCACACCTCAGGTCACCATGCATCACTCACACCTCAGGTCACCATGCGTCACTCACACCTCAGGTCACCATGCGTCACTCACACCTCAGGTCACCATGCGTCACTCACACCTCACTCTCCGCCTATATATACTGTCTTTCAAGCTCTGTATGTTAGAAGTGATCAAGATCTCAGGACGGAAGTATTTTCTAATAAATAGTCACAATACCGTGACTGACTGGGACAATAATAATAATAATAATAATAATAATAATAATAGTATCTTTATTTCTGCCAGTACATGCACAAGGTATACAAGTACATGTACAAGGTATACAAGTACATGCACAAGGTATACAAGTACATGTACAAGGTATACAAGTACATGTACAAGGTATACAAGTACATGTACAAGGTATACAAGTACATATACAAGGTATACAAGTACATGTACAAGGTATACAAGTACATGTACAAGGTATACAAGTACATGTACAAGGTATACAAGTACATGTACAAGGTATACAAGTACATGTACAAGGTATACAAGTACATGTACAAGGTATACAAGTACATGTACAAGGTATACAAGTACATGTACAAGGTATACAAGTACATGTACAAGGTATATAAGTACATGTACAAGGTATAGAAGTACATGTACAAGGTACACAAGTACATGTATAAGGTATACAAGTACATGTACAAGGCATACAAATACATGTACAAGTTATACAAGTACATGTACAAGGTATACAAGTACATGTACAAGGTATACAAGTACATGTGCAAGGTATACAAGTACATGTACAAGGTATACAGACCATAGCTGACATCAGTGACATACTACTATATAGAAAGCCGCTTGTTAT
>NC_069457.1:13772851-13779972 GCF_026875155.1 Cherax quadricarinatus
GTGGTATAGCTGCACAGTGGGGCCAGGAGCTTGGACTCGACCCCTGAAACCTCAACTAGGTGAGTACAGTACCAGCGATCTCACTGCTTATACGACTATTTTAGCTTTTGTTAAGTTTACTAACCTTTACAGAGGTCACTGGGTTATAGTTGTTGGGGTTATATTATTCTTTTATTAACATAACAGACGTCTCCCACCAAGGCAGGGTGACTCGAGAAAGAAGAAATACTTTCATCATCATTCACTCCATCACTGTCTTGTCAAGGACGTGTCACATCTCTACCCCTCCTTCAGGGTGCAGACACTGTACTTCCCACCTCCAGGACTCAAGTCCGGCTATATGGTTTCCCCTAATCCCTTCATAAATGTTGCCTTGCTCACACTCCAACAGCACATTGTCGTAAAAAAACATTTGCCACCACTCGCTTCTAACTCTATCACGCATACTTGCTGGAAGTCTAAGCTCCTCGCCCACAAAACCTCCATTACACTCCCCCTCCTAATAAACCACGAAACAGGCGGGAATTGAGCCCATGGCAATTGAGTCCTGAAACTCACTCGCCGTGGTTCAATCCCCGCCCGTACCGTGGTTTGTTTGCAATCGTTATTACGATCATCTGAGATATCTTGATATATAATCATTTGATATCCATAAATTTGACTCTTGTTGCTAGACTGTATGTTGTGTGTCAGTGTGGATAGTCAGAGTGGACACGTGTGATACGTAGGTTGTCAGAGTGGACACGTGTGATACGTAGGTTGTCAGAGTGGACACGTGTGATACGTAGGTTGTCAGAGTGGACACGTGTGATACGTAGGTTGTCAGAGTGGACACGTGTGATTACGTAGGTTGTCAGAGTGGACACGTGTGATACGTAGGTTGTCAGAGTGGACACGTGTGATACGTAGGTTGTCAGAGTGGACACGTGTGATACGTAGGTTGTCAGAGTGGACACGTGTGATACGTAGGTTGTCAGAGTGGACACGTGTGATACGTAGGTTGTCAGAGTGGACACGTGTGATACGTAGGTTGTCAGAGTGGACACGTGTGATACGTAGGTTGTCAGAGTGGACACGTGTGTTACGTAGGTTGTCAGAGTGGACACGTGTGTTACGTAGGTTGTCAGAGTGGACACGTGTGATACGTAGGTTGTCAGAGTGGACACGTGTGATACGTAGGTTGTCAGAGTGGACACGTGTGTTACGTAGGTTGTCAGAGTGGACACGTGTGATTCGTAGGTTGTCAGAGTGGACACGTGTGATACGTAGGTTGTCAGAGTGGACACGTGTGATACGTAGGTTGTCAGAGTGGACACGTGTGATACGTAGGTTGTCAGAGTGGACACGTGTGTTACGTAGGTTGTCAGAGTGGACACGTGTGTTACGTAGGTTGTCAGAGTGGACACGTGTGATACGTAGGTTGTCAGAGTGGACACGTGTGATACGTAGGTTGTCAGAGTGGACACGTGTGATACGTAGGTTGTCAGAGTGGACACGTGTGATACGTAGGTTGTCAGAGTGGACACGTGTGATACGTAGGTTGTCAGAGTGGACACGTGTGATACGTAGGTTGTCAGAGTGGACACGTGTGATACGTAGGTTGTCAGAGTGGACACGTGTGATACGTAGGTTGTCAGAGTGGACACGTGTGATACGTAGGTTGTCAGAGTGGGACACGTGTGATACGTAGGTTGTCAGAGTGGACACGTGTGATACGTAGGTTGTCAGAGTGGACACGTGTGATACGTAGGTTGTCAGAGTGGACACGTGTGTTACGTAGGTTGTCAGAGTGGACACGTGTGATACGTAGGTTGTCAGAGTGGACACGTGTGATACGTAGGTTGTCAGAGTGGACACGTGTGATACGTAGGTTGTCAGAGTGGACATGTGTGATACGTAGGTTGTCAGAGTGGACACGTGTGATACGTAGGTTGTCAGAGTGGACACGTGTGTTACGTAGGTTGTCAGAGTGGACACGTGTGATACGTAGGTTGTCAGAGTGGACACGTGTGATACGTAGGTTGTCAGAGTGGACACGTGTGATACGTAGGTTGTCAGAGTGGACACGTGTGATACGTAGGTTGTCAGAGTGGACACGTGTGTTACGTAGGTTGTCAGAGTGGACATGTGTAATACGTAGGTTGTCATAGCGGACACGTGTAATAAGTAGGTTGTCATAGCGGACACGTGTAATAAGTAGGTTGTCAGAGTGGACACGTGTAATACGTAGGTTGTCAGAGTGGACACGTGTAATACGTAGGTTGTCATAGCGGACACGTGTAATAAGTAGGTTGTCAGAGTGGACACGTGTAATAAGTAGGTTGTCAGAGTGGACACGTGTAATAAGTAGGTTGTCAGAGTGGACACATGTAATAAGTAGGTTGTCAGAGTGGACACATGTAATACGTAGGTTGTCAAAGTGGACATGTGTAATACGTATGTTGTCAAAGTGGAAACATGTAATACGTAGGTTGTCAGAGTGGACACATGTAATACGTAGGTTGTCAGAGTGGACACATGTAATACGTAGGTTGTCAAAGTGGACACATGTAATACGTAGGTTGTCAGAGTGGACACATGTAATACGTAGGTTGTCAGAGTGGACACATGTAATACGTAGGTTGTCAGAGTGGACACATGTAATACGTAGGTTGTCAGAGTGAACACATGTAATACGTAGGTTATCAGAGTGAACACATGGAGACCATCGGAAAAGTGATGGAAGATGCTTGCTAATGTCAAGTTTGGTTTGTTTAAAACAAAAAAGAACTAGAGTGAAATACATATTGAAAGTTAGCTTTTATTTTGAGTAGGTTTAACTTTGTGTAAAGATGGCAAGTAGGTAGAGTGACGGAGGCAGAGTTGTTACTCGTTTAGAGTGAGTTAGATAGGAGGCAGTCATTACTTCAGACAATCCTCTCTACTCTCGTCCTGATAGCTGGCTGAAAACGTTCTTGGTTCACTAAGTACTGGGCTAAATACGTTCTTGGTTCACTACGTACTGGGCTAAATACGTTCTTGGTTCACTACGTACTGGGCTAAATACGTTCTTGGTTCACTACGTACTGGGGTAAATACGTTCTTGGTTCACTACGTACTGGGCTAAATACGTTCTTGGTTCACTACGTACTGGGCTAAATACGTTCTTGGTTCACTACGTACTGGGCTAAATACGTTCTTGGTTCACTACATACTGGGCTAAATACGTTCTTGGTTCACTACGTACTGGGCTAAATACGCTCTTGGTTCACTACGTACTGGGTGTGCCACTGTACTGATCCAGTATGTATATTTCAACCCAGTGATCCAAAATATCCAGGAAGACTTCTCTTTGTAGTCCTGTCTGATCCTCAACTGATTTAATTATCCTCATTAACTTCACATCATCTGCAAACAGGGACACTTCCTAGTCGATCCCTTCCATCATGTCATTCACATACACCAAAAATAACACTGGTCCCAGGAATGACCCCTGTGGGACCCCGCTCGTCACAGGCAGGCGCCCTCTGTGATACCTCATCACGTACCATGACTTGCTGCTGCCTCCCTGTCAGGTATTCTCTGATCCATTGTGTGTGTGTGTGTGTGTGTGTGTGTGTGTGTGTGTGTGTGTGTGTGTGTGTATGTGTGTCCATGGCCCCTACAGAAATAACATGACTTCTAGATAGGGGTCCATGACCCTGACAGAGGGACTATGACTGCCAGTCAGGGGTCCACGACCTCCAGAGAGGGTGCATAACCTCCACAGATGGTACGTGACCCCCAGAGAGGGGTCCACGACCCCCCAAAGAGGGGTCCACGACCCCCCAAAGAGGGGTCCACGACCCCAAGTCTGGTAATTTGGGAGACTGGGCGTCCAGACTCCCGGAGTTTGTTATGATACAAAGTAGTGAACTTTTAACATTTTCTTCCTGTGAGAAAGTGAGTCTCTCTCTCTCTCTCTCTCTCTCTCTCTCTCTCTCTCTCTCTCTCTCTCTCTCTCTCCAAAACACTGACTCACTCATTCTCTCTTACTTTCCCTTATTTTTTCTTTATTCTCTCTTACTAGTTCTCACTCTCTCACTCCCAGTCTCCCTCATTCCTTCCCACTCAAACTCTCTTACTTGATCTCACTTTTCTCACTCTCCTTCATTCTCTCTCTCACTTTTCCATCACTCTCACTCTTCCTCACTCCCTCTCTGTCTCCCACTTCTAATCTTTCTCACTGTTTCTCACTCTCCCTCACTCTCTCAGCTCTTTCAGGGGTGGTAACTCGACCCCTGTAACCTTAAATAGGTGAGTACACTCTCTCATTCTCCGCCATCACTACCCCATAATTTCCCCCTACCATCACCAGTTACAGCTTAAAGCTTTCTTCCTCTTCTCCCAGCTTTACAGCTTAACCTTTCTCTTATCTTATTCTCCCTTCCTGAATAATCTCTTTCTCTCTCTCTCTCTCTCTCTCTCTCTCTCTCTCTCTCTCTCTCTATATATATATATATATATATATATATATAATATATATATATATATATATATAATATATATATATATATATATATAAATATATATATATATATATTATATATATATATATATATATATATATATATATATATATATATATATATGGAGGTTAGTGGAAGTGGGGTTAGAGGAGGGGGTTAGTGGAGGTGGGGTTAGTGGAGGTGGGGTTAGTGGAGGTGGGGATTAGTGGATTTGGGGTTAGTGGAGGTGGGGTTTAGTGGGAGGTGGGGGTTAATGGAGGTGGGGATTAGAGGAGGTAGGAGTAAGAGGAGGTGTAGGATATTGGAGATAGGGTTTAGAGGAGGTGGGGTTTAGTGGAGGTGGGGGTTAGTGTGGGTGAGGGTTAATGGAGGTGGGAGTTAATGGAGTGGGGGTTAATGGAGCTGGGGGTTAATGGAGGTGGTGGTTAATGGAGGTGGGGTTAATGGAGGTGGGGGTTAATGGAGGTGGGAGTTAATGGAGGTGGGGGTTAATGGAGGTGGTGGTAAATGGAGGTGGGGGTTAATGGAAGTGGGGGTTAGTGGAGGTGAAAGTTAATGGAGGTGGGAGTTAATGGATGTTGGGGTTAATGGATGTTGGGGTTAATGGATGTTGGGGTTAATGGAGGTGGGAGTTAATGGAGGTGGGAGTTAATAGAGGGGGGTTAATGGAGGTGGTGGTTAATGGAGGTGGGGGTTAATGGAGCTGGGGGTTAATGGAGGTGGTGGTTAATGGAGGTGGGGGTTAATGGAGGTGGGGGTTAATGGAGGTGGGAGTTAATGGAGGTGGGGGTTAATGGTGGTGGTGATAAATGGAGGTGGGGTTAATGGAAGTGGGGGTTAGTGGAGGTGAAAGTTAATGGAGGTGGGAGTTAATGGATGTTGGGGTTAATGGATGTGGGGGTTAATGGAGGTGGGAGTTAATGGGGTGGGGGTTAATGGAGGTAGGAGTTAATGGAGGTGGAAGTTAATAGAGGTGGGGGTTAATGGAGGTGGGGGTTAATGAGGTGGGGTTAATGGATGTGGGTCTTAATGGATGTGGTTGTTAATGGAGTTGGGGTTAATGGAGGTGGGGTTAATGGAGGTGGGGGGTTAATGGAGGTGGGAGTTAATGGAGGTGGGGGTTAATGGAGGTGGGGGTTAATGGAGGTGGGGGTTAATGGAGGTGGAGGTTAATGGAGGTGGGGGTTAATGAAAGTGGGGGTTAATGGAGGTGAGGGTTAATGGAGGAGGGAGTTAATGGAGGTGGGGGTTAATGGAGGTGGGAGTTAATGGAGGTGGAAGCTAATGGAGGTGGGAGTTAATGGATGTGGGAGTTAATAGAGGGGGGTTAATGGATGTGGGTCTTAATGAATGTGGGGGTTAATGGATGTGGGGGTTAATGGAGGTGGGGTTAATGGAGATGAGGGTTAATGGAGATGAGGGTTAATGGAGGTGGGAGTTAATGGAGGTGGGGGTTAATGGAGGTGGGAGTTAATGGAGGTGGGGTTAATGGAGGTGGAGGTTAATGGAGGTGGGAGTTAATGGAGGTGGAGGTTAATGGAGGTGGAGGTTAATGGAGGTAGGGGTTAATAGAAGTGGGGGTTAATGGAGGTGAGGTTAATGGAGGTGGGGGTTTATGGAGGTGGGAGTTAATGGAAGTGGGGTTAATGAAGGTGGGAGTTAATGTAGGTGGTGGTTAATGAAGGTGGTGGTTAATGGAGGTGGGAGTTAATGGAGGTGGGGAGTTAATGGAGGTGGGGTTAATGAAGGCGGGAGTTAATGGAGTTGGGGGTAATGGAGTTGGGGTTAATGGAGGTGGGGGTTAATGGAGGTGGGGGTTAATGGAGGTGGGGTTAATGGAGGTGGGGGTTAATGGAGGTGGGGGGTTAATGGAGGTGGGGGTTAATGGAGGTGGGAGTTAATGGAGATGGGAGTTAATGGAGGTGGGAGTTAATGGAGGTGGGAGTTAATGGAGGTGGGATTAATGGAGGTGGGAGTTAATGGAGGTTGGGAGTTAATGGAGGTGGGAGTTAATGGAGGTGGGAGTTAATGGAGGTGGGAGTTAATGGAGGTGGGAGTTAATGGAGGTGGGAGTTAATGGAGATGGGAGTTAATGGAGGTGGGAGTTAAAGGAGGTGGGAGTTAATGGAGGTGGGAGTTAATGGAGGTGGGAGTTAGTGCAAAAGTGAAATTAAACTCATAATTCCAACACTTAGTTAAAAATTCACGTCAATGGTATGAAGAAAATTATATATGGTGGTGAGCCTCATCTCTCCCAGCAAATTCATGATGATCACTGTGAAATTAAGGCAATTTGCTTAAACAAAGAGGTAATATTAGCTGGTGTGCTTAACCTGCCCACCATAAACACAGCAGCAGCCTCTGGGTACCACCCCTGGCAAGAGAAGACAGAATTAAATATTAACTTGCTTGCACTCCAACAGCTGGTCAAGTCCCAAAAACCATTCGTCTCCACTCACTCCAATCTAATTTAAAGCTGTGGATAACTCAGGGCAAAGCGTTAAAATAAGAGTGAGTGGAGACTAATTGTTTTTGGGATTTGGTGAGCTGTTGGAGTGTAAGCATGTTGATATTCACGATATTATGGATAGATTAAGACACATGTGCAGTAGTTGGGTAATCTTTATTGATGAA
>NC_069457.1:13780472-13825472 GCF_026875155.1 Cherax quadricarinatus
ACCAAAAAACCAATGCTCTTGCACAGTTACTATACCCCACTATGTCTGTACATGTTACTATACACCACATGCTCTGTCACATGTTACTAACACCACTATGTCTGTGCACATGTTATTAACACCCACTATGCCTGTGCACATGTTACTATACACCACTATGCTCTGTGCCATGTTACTATACACCACGTATGCTCAGTCCCACTGCCCCCACTATCAACGACACAACCGCTATACACTTCACATGCTATGCGCATCCCAAATGCACATACTATGCACTGTACACTATAGACTATATACACTATACACACGGTGACAAACCACCATTGTTGTACAGGAGCAAACGGTGTATTGCGCGCCTGTTTGGGGAAGGGGGGGGACAGTTTTACCCCTAAACCCCCCTCCTTCCCCTCCATTAGGCCCCCCCCTCACCGACCTCTCCTACCCATAGGTGACCGTTATGTTCCCTCACTGAATTCACATACACAGAACTTTTCTTGATTCTGACGGAAATAGAACGAAATGCGGAGTCTTCGGGCCCTTACCAACACGACCAGCAATATTCACACACCAGTCGTGATGATAATCCTGGTAGGTGTTCTTGATTGGACGAAAATTGTGCCAAAATCACAGAGCGAGATCCCCCACAGCCTCTCTCTGGCAGAGGTGCCATATATAATATATATATATATATATATATATTTATATATATATAATATATATATATGTCGTGTTCGAATATGTAAAACTGGTAAATTTTAGCAAGAACTCATTTAAAATTAAGTCCTTTCGAAAATTTTCTCATATACGTTTAAAGATATATTTTTTCATTAATGTTAATGTGAATTTTTTAATTTTGCTCCAAAAGAATCTTAGAAAACTTACCAAACCCTTATTTAACAAGAACAATTTATTTTAGCCTAATCCAACTAAATATACTGTATATTTATTTACAATAATTTAATACTAAACAAACACAGTGAAATATATTTTTTTCGTTAGGTTCAGAATGATTTTTGCGAAATTATTGCATAACAAATTTTCACTTGTCCTATATGGCAAGATGAACGTTGTTATTTAACCAAGATCGCAAATTCTGCCTAATTCGGCACGACATCATAATATATATATATATTATATATATATATATATAATATATTTATATATATATATATATATATATATATATGCTGTGTATTTGGTTAGTGGCTTTATTTAACTTAAATACATTGCTATAACAGGGTCACTTAGGGGTCGCATGTCACAGGTACAATACCTGTCAAGGATAATTGAGAGAGAGAAAAAAGAGAGAGAGAGAGAGAGAGAGAGAGAGAGAGAGAGAGAGAGAGAGAGAGAGAGGGAGGGAGATTGAATTTTTCACCTAAATAAATACATACGAGGGGAATGTCGACATTTATCATAGTAATATGTATCATGTGTCACAGTGGTACCAACACTGTGGTATGTATCATGTGTCACAGTGTTACCAACACTGTGGTATGTATCATGTGTCACAGTGTTACCAAAACATTGGTATGTTTTCATGTTTTCACAGTGGTACCAACACTGTGGTATGTATCATGTGTCACAGTGGTTACCAACATGTGGTATGTATGTGTCACAAATGGTACCAACACTGTGGTATGTACCATTGTGTCACAGTGGTACCAACACTGTGGTATCATGTGTCACAGTGGTACCAACACTGTGGTATCATGTGTCACAGTGGTACCAACACTGTGGTATGTATCATGTGTCACAGTGGTACCAACACTGTGGTATGTATCATGTGTCACAGTGGTACCAACACTGTGGTATGTATCATGTGTCACAGTGGTACCAACACTGTGGTATATATCATGTGTCACAGTGGTACCAACACTGTGGTATGTATTATATGTCACAGTGTTACCAACACTGTGCTATGTATCATGTGTCACAGTGGTACCAACACTGTGGTATGTATCATGTGTCAGTGTTACCAACACTGTGCTATGTATCATGTGTCACAGTGGTACCAACACTGTGGTATCATGTGTCACAATGGTACCATCATTGTGGTATGTGTCACAGTGGTACCAACACTGTGGTATCATGTGTCACAGTGGTACCAACACTGTGGTATCATGTGTCACAGTGGTACCAACACTGTGGTATGTATCATGTGTCACAGTGGTACCAACACTGTGGTATGTATCATCAGCGGCAGCAACAACAGCAACAGCAGCACCAGCAGCAACAACAGCAGCAACAGCAGCAGCAATAGCAGCACCAACAGCAGCAGCAACAGCAGCAGCAACAGCAGCAACAGCAACAGCAACAACAGCAGCAGCAACAGCAGCAGCAACAACAACAGCAGCAGCAGCAACAGCAACACCAGCAGCAGCAACAGAAGCAACAGCAACAGCAGCAGCAACAGCAACAGCAGCAACAGCAACAACAGCAGCAACAGCAGCAGCAACAGCAACAGCAGCAAAAGCAGCAAAAGCAACAGCAACAACAGCAGCAACAGCAACAGCAGCAACAAACGCAACAGCGCAACACAGCAGCAACAGCAACAGCATCGCGCACAGCAAAGCACAAAAGCAGCAACAGAACAACAGCAGCAACAGCAACACACAACAGCAACAGCAACAGCAGCAACAGAACAGCAGCAACAGCAACAACAAAACAGAAACAGCACAGCAACAGAACGCAAACAACAGCACAGCAACAGCACAGCAGAACAGCAGCACAGCAACAGAGGAACAGCCGCAACAGCAGAAACAGAAAAACAACAGCAGCAACACAACAGCGAAACCGCAGCAACCAAAACAGCAACACAACAGCAACAGCACAACAGCATCCAGCAACACAACACAGCAACAGCAAAACAGCAGCAGCAACACAGTAGCAGCGCAGCAACGACAGCAACAGCAAAACCCAACAGCAGCAGAGCACAACAGCAACAGCAGTAACAGCAACAGCAACAGCAACAACACAACAGCAAAAACAGAAACAGCAGCACAACAACAAAACAACATAACAGAAACCCAGCAACAACAGCACAGAACAACAGCAACGGGAAACAGCACAGCAGCAAAAAAGCAACAGCAAAACGCAACAACAGCAACAACAAAACCAAAAAAGCAACACACAACAGCAACAAAGAACAAAAACCCCAAAAAACAGAAAATCAACAACAGCAACAACAGCAACAACAGAAACAGCAACAACAGCAACACAACAACAGAAACCAAACAGCAGCAACAACAGCAAGCAACGCAACGCAACAACACAACAACGAACAGCAACAACGCAACAAAAAACACAGCAACAACAATAGCAACAGAAAACACAACAAAAACACAAAAACAACAACAACACAACAGCAAAAACCCCAAACACAACAACAGAAACAGAAACAGCAACAACAGCAACAACAGAAAAAACAGCCCCAACACAACAGCAACAACACCCCAAACACAAAACAACAGCAGCAGCAACACAGAACAGCACAGCAGAGCTCAGCAACAGCAACACAGCAACCGCAACAGCACAGCAGCAACAGCTCGAACGCAAACAGGAGCAACAGCTTCAGAAACAGAGCAGAAACACAACAACAGCAAACCAAGCAACGCAGCAACACCAACACATTACAGCAAACAGCATTTTACAGCGTTACAGCACAACAGCAGTACAGCTTTACAGCGCAACAGCGTTCAGCGAAAACAGCAACAGCCAACGCAGTTGCGCAGTTACAGCACAACAGCTTTACGCAGAAACAGCACAACAGCAGTTGCAGATTTACAGCAGCAACACATTACAGCATTACAGCAGAAACGCAGTTAGCAGTTACAGCACAACAGCAGCAATAGCAGACAGCGCAGCAACAGCAACAGTTTAAAAAGCGTTACAGACAACAGCACAATGCAACGCAGAAAACCAGTTACAGCAGCAACGACAAAGCATTGCACATTACAGCAAACAGCGAAACGCATTTTCACCCACCAGCTTTCAGCAAACACACAACAGCAGTTACAGCGCTACAGCAGTAACACACCCAAAACAGCACAAAAAGTATTCAGCAGAAAAAAGCACAACGCAGCAACAGCAGTTACACAGTTACAGCAAACGATTACACAGCAACAGCATTAAAAGCACAACAGCAGTTACAACTTACATCAGCCTGCATTACGCAGTTACAGCAGCTCCCAAGCAGCAACAGCTTTTACAGCGTTACCAAAACAGCAGTTACAGCACAAAAGCAGAACAGCAGTTACAGCAGTTACAGCAGCAACAGCAGTTACAGCACAACAGCATTAAAGCACCAGCAGTTACAACGTTACATCAGCAACTCAGTTACAGAGTTACAGCACAACAGCAGTTAAAACAGTTACATCAGCAAGCAGTTACAGCAGTTACAGCGCTACACGCAACCGTTAAGCATTTACATAGCAACTGCAGTTCAGCATTACGCACAACAGCGTTACGCAGCAACGGGATTCCAGCAGTTACGAGAAACCAAAATTCAGGAAACAGCATACGCACTACAGCAGCAACAGCAGTTACAGCATTACAGCCAACAGCGTTCAGCAGCAACAGCACAAAAAAGGTTACACACAACATCACAACGAAGAAACAGCAGCAACAGCAACACAGTTACAGCAGTTACAGCAGCAACGCAGTTACAGCAGAAACGCACAACTGCAGTTACGCAGCAAAACAGCTTACAGCATTACAGCAAACAGCAATTACAGCAGCAACAGATTACAGCAGCAAAAAGGCAGAAACATTTACAGCATTACGCTTACAGCCAACAACACAACAGCAGTTACACATTTTAAAAGCATTACGCAGCAACACAGCAAAAAAAGCAACAGCTTTACAGCAACAGCATTTACACAGCAACAGCGTTACGAAAAAAACACCGCAACGCATTACAGCAAACAGAGTTTACAGCAGCAAAGCAGTTACAGCGAACAGAAACAGCAACGAAGAAAAGCAGTTCACAGCAACACAGAAACGCGTTACGCATTACGCAAAAACAGTTACAGCAGAACGCATTTAAAAACAGCAACAGCGCAACAGCGCAACGGGAATTACAGCAGTTGCAGCATTTAAGCGCAATAGCAGTTAAGCGCAACAAAAGTTACACAGCAACGAGTTTAGCAGAACGAAAACCAGCAACGCAGTTACAGCAGCAAAGCATTACAGCAGCAACCAGCAACAGCAACACAGTTACAGCAGCAACAGCAGTTACGCAGCAAACAGCAACAGCACAACAGTGCAACAGCAGCTACACGTTACACAACAGCAGTTACAGCAGCAACAGCGCAACGCATTACAGCAGTTACGCACTACGCAAAACAGTAGCAACACAGCTACAGCGTTACAGCATTACAGCAGCAACGCATTACACAGCAACAGAAACCAAGCATTTTCAGCAGAAAACAGCAAAACAGCGGTACAGCATTTACGGCAGCAACCCCAACGCATTACAGCATTACAGCCAACAGCAACAGCGCAACGTGAACGCCTACACATTACAGCAGTTAAAACAGCAACAGCAGTTTACGCGCAACGCAGCAACAGCATTAAAGCAGCAACGCAACAGCGTTACAGCCAATACATTACAGCAGCAACAGCAAACAGTTACACAGCAACACACAACACATTTACAGCGTTACAGCAGCAACAGCATTACGCATTTACGCAGCAACACAAACAGTACAAAAGCACTACACTTTTACAGAAAGTTACAACAAAACAGCTTACAGCAGCAACCAGCAACAGCAGTTACAGCACAACAGCAACACATTACAGCACAATAGCAGTTACGCGCAACAGCAACAGAATTTCCCAGCAACAGCAGCAACACAGTTACAGCATTACAGCACAACGCAAACAGTAGCAACGCAGACAGCAACGCAGTTACAACACAAAGCGTTACAGCACGCAGCACAACAGCATTTAAACAGAAGCTACAGCAGTTACAGCAAAACAGCAGCAACAGCATTACGCACAACACATTACAGCAGCAACACAGTTCGAGTTACAGCAGCAACAGCATTTGCGAAAAGCAAGCCTAAGCTTACGCGCTACAGCGTACGCATTACAGCGTTACAGCGCAACAGCATTACGCAGTTAAGCGAAACAGCATTACAGCAGTTACAGCAGCAACAGCGTTACAGCAGCAACAGCGTTACGCGTACGCAGCAACACATTTTACAGCAGCAACGCACTAAGCAGTTACAGCAGCTACAGCAGCTACGCAGTACAGCATTTACAGCAAAACACAGTTACGCAGCAACACATTAAGCTTTTAAGCCAACAGCATTAAGCGCAACAGCAGCAAGCAGTTACGCAAAACAGCAGTTACAGCGTTACAGCAGTTACAGCATTTAAAAGCAGCTACAGCTTTTCAGCATTACGGAAACAGGTTACAGCGTTACAGCACAAAAGCAGTTCACCCAACACAGTTACAGCATTTTCAGCGAAACAGCAGTTACAGAGTTACACAGCCAGCTGCTGGCTGTTGAGATGTCGTTTTTTGACATCAAATTTAATTGAAATTTAAAAAATGTTGACGCCACTGTTGTTTGAGGCATCTACTTGACCTACTTAAGTCCCAAAATTAGGTTCCCCTCACAAAATATTACTCTGCTAAGATGTCAACCATTATTTTATTTTTATAACAATAAAGATGTATTGTTATCATTCATTAATTCTCACATTCATTGATGTCATTGTTTTTCAAAGGGGGTCATTTTTTCCTCCATTAGTCGTTTTTTTTTTTCACGATGTCATTTTTTCCTCCCTTTAGTCATTTTTTTTTACGGATGTCAGTTTTTTTTCCCCCAATGTCTTTTTTTTTTCACGGTTCATTTTTTTCCCCCTTGATGTCGTTTTTTTTCACGGATGTCTTTTTTTCCTCCTTGATGCATTATTCCTTTATTTAGTCACTTTTTTTTTAAAATTTGTCAATTAATCATTCATTTACATCATTTTAAAAATTAGTAACCCCGACTCATTTAATGTTTAAAATTCATTGATTCATTGAAAGTTTAAAGGATTATTTAAGTGACATCATAAATAAATTTTTTAAAACTTTTTATGTTATCATTCTTGTTCATTTAATGTTTTACTACTATTTATTGATGTCATTTGAGGGTATTGTCATTCATTGACGTCACTCACCGTCTAACTAATAAAAAAATACAAAATACCTTTAGAAGGCTTTTTCGGATAGGTGAAACTTCCAGCTTTGTTTAAGTGGAGGGGTTTTTGGAGATATATGACGTGTTTGGTTCAATAAAACAATTTTAACCCAGAAAATGTTTCGCCAGCCGGGCTTTTTTTTATCCAAAATAGGGAATAAGAGAGAAAGGGTAAGGTTGTAAGGTAATCATTTCCCCCAAAATTTGGGGTTGATGTTTTTAGCTATCAGTTTTTTCGGATAGACCAACACAGCCACCCCGAGAGGATGATTCCTCAACTCCAAGATGAGGGACGTTTTCCCAAATCCAAATGGGGACTGATTACCAAAACTCCCAAAATGAGGGTGATACCTAAACTCCAAATGAGGGACTATTACCCAAACTCCAAAGTGAGGGAAATGATTCCTAAAACCCCCGATGAGGGGCTGATTATCTAAAACCCAAAACGAGGGGCGTTACCCAAATCCTGTGAGGACTGATTCCCCAAACCCAAGATGAGGGGGGTGATTACCTAAAACCCAAGTAGGACTGATTACCTCAAACTCCAAGTGAGGACTGATTATCTCAAACTCCAAGATAGGGACTGATTACCTCAAACCCAAGAAGGGACGATTACCTCAAACCCAAGTTAGGGCTGATTATCTCAACTCCAAATGAGGGATGATTACCTCAAACCCAAATGAGGGGGTGATTACCTCAAACTCCCAAAATGAGGGACTATTATCCAAACTCCAAGATGAGGACTGATTACCTCAAACTCCAAGAGAGGGACGTTATCTAAAAACTCAAAATGGGGAAGATTACCTCAAACCCAAGATAAGGGACTATTACCTCAAACCCAAGAAAGGGGGTTTCCTCAAAACTCCAAGATAAGGGACTGAAACCTCAAATCCAAAATGAGGACTGATTACCTCAAACTCCAAGAGAGGGACGATTACCTCAAATCCCAAAATAAGGGACTATTACCCAAACCCATGATAGGGACTGATTACCCCAAACTCCAAGATGAGGACGATACCTCAAACCCCAAAAAAGGGATGATTAACCCCAACTCCCTGAGAGGGACTGATTTCCTCAAACTCCAAGTGAGGGGCCTGATTACCCCAACTCCAAGATAGGGGCTGATTACCTCAAACTCCAAATGAGGGGCTTTTTACCTCAAACTCCCCAAAATGAGGGAAATGATTACCCCAAACTAAGAGGGGACTGATTACCTCAAACTCCAAGATAGGGGTGTTACCTCAAACTCCAAGATAAGGGTGATTTTCCTCACACTATACCATTTTTCAGTTATTCTCTGTATTGGACTAAGAATCACTGCGGGCGAAACGTTTCCCGAATAAAGATTCCTCAATATTTCCAAGTCTATTTTTTCAAAATTATCGTTTTGCAAAAAAAATTCTAACTATTTTTTTAAACAAATTTTTTTTAAAAAAAAATTAATAATAATAAGAATGACGGCTGATCGGGTTGAAAATTTTGTCGCGGTGTGGCTTAAAGACTGAGAAGGTATGTATAGACACCATTTACTAATTAGGCGAAAATGGGAACAAATACCCACAAATTGATGACTAAGCCAGGTGCAACACCTGGGCTATTTGTAACGTTTTCGCCCCTATACTTTATAACTAAGGTTCTACAAATATAATCCCAATGTTTGGGGAAAGTGTCTAATTCTTCTCTTGTCGGTAATGTCTACCATTGTGTTCATTGGGTTTTGCGGTAAAGGCTTCTGGATTTGTTTAAAAACTGTAAAAAACCCCTTGGGAAATGTTGGTCTCAGCTCCTTTACCCCCCTTGCGGGGGTGCGTTACTAGATCTATTTTTCTGTTAGTAGTTTAGAAATATGGGGTTTTTTTTCTTTACTTTTCTTGTGGTAAGGGGCTGGGGTTATTGGTTTAGGGAAAACTGTTTCCCGGATCTTGAGGTACATACCTGGGACTATTGAAACGGATGAGGTACCGGGGTTTTGGACCCCTGGGGGAGGTGACGCTGAGTAAAGACCTGGGTGGAGGAGGCCCCGGGGGCAAAATTGGGAGGGACAGGGTTGGGAAAAGAACCTGGGGGTAACAGGGACCGGAAGGGGTGGGGAAATAGCAGGTACAGAAAGGACTTGGGAGGTGCAGGTAAAATGGGGATTGGGGGGGTGCAGGGACTAAAAAAACTTGGGGGGGTAGCAGGTTCCAGAGAGGGGGCGCGAAGAGCAGGGACGGGGAGTGGGAAAACCTGGGGGGCCAGTACCGGGTTAAAGACCTGGGAGGCGCACGTACCGGAGTGGAAACCTTGAGGGTTTCAGGACCAAATGGGGCGTGGGGGGTAGCAGGTACCGAGTGGGCCAGTAGTTAATAAAAATTTAATTTCTCTAGTCAGACATTTATTTATTCCCGCCAACGAAAAACCCCCTGGAATACTTTAGCGGGAATAAATATTCCACCAAAACCGACTCCCGTCCCTCGGGGACGGGAGTCTGGATCTGGGTGTTACGCGGAAGAGAAAGGATTGTAAAAAGTTGGTCTTTTCCCGGCCGAACCATGGTCGACGACTCCAGATGAAGATTTAGACACTTTGCAACATCTGGGTATCTTTTTTTGACGTTTCACCCCCAGTGGGTTTATCAATACAGTTCCAGGACATAATTTTAGGACAGTAAACTAATACAAAGATGAGGGAATCATCCCTCAACCTTGGGGGGTTGGGGGAAGCACCGTGGGTTTGAAATTCTGGAGCAGTGTATATTTTACACTAACAACTGTTTTTCTACACTAACACAGCTGTATATTTTACACTTTAAAAAGCTGTATATTCTACACAACACAGCTGTAATTCTACCTAACAAAGTGTGATTTACACTAAAAAAAGTGTAACACTAACACAGGGGTTTACACTAAAACAGGTTATACACAACACAGGGTATACACTAACACAGGGTTTAACAAAAACAGGGGTAAACGCTACCACAGGTATAACCTAACACAGGGATTTTCATAACTAGGGTATATTCCACAGGTGTGGGGCTGAGCTTGCTACCGGGGGTTTATGTTCCGCTATACGCCTTCGCTGGAGGGCAGGGGTACCTAATTTTCCCGCCTAGTGCTCGACGACCTACTCCCTCAAGTGGGAACAACGGGCCCGGGGTTCTTCGTTTTTCCCACTGAGGGAACAAACCTATTAACATCAAACCCCTCACAAGTTCTCCGTCACTGGGGAGGGGCTCTAACATGTTTGTTGTCTATTTCTGTTATTTATGATTTTTTGTATACGTTGTCTAGTTCGTTATCCGAAATGTTTTTATCTGTGGGTTTCTGCATATGTTCACTAATGGGTTAAGGAACAATGTTTTCTAACGTGTTTTCTTTGAGTTCTCTTAACAAATTGTTTTCAGTAAAAACAAACTTGTATTTACAAAGACATTATTTGCGTGAATCTTCCCTGTTATGTTTATTTGTTCCCTCTGTCTTCTTTTCTCCTTCCTTCCGTCTCTTCTTCCCTCCCTTCCTCTTCTTCCTTCGTACTCCTCTCTCTCTCTCCATCTCTCTCTCTCTCTCTCTCTCTCTCTCTCTCTCTCTCTCCATCTCTCTCTCTCTCTCTCTCTCTCTCCACAACGAGCCCAGAAAATGATGGATCAAAACGTCGATATCAACTCAAGGATGGATCGAAACACAGTCTAGGGTTCCCTCTACAATTCCTGGGTTAGTTATTAATTGTTGTAGTCATGGTATTGTGGGTTAGTTATTAATTGTTGTAGTCATGGTATTGTGGGTTAGTTATGAATTGTTGTAGTCATGGTATTGTGGGTTAGTTGTGAATTGTTGTAGTCATTGTATTGCGTGTTAGTTATGAATTGTTGTAGTCATGGTATTGTGGGTTAGTTATGAATTGTTGTAGTCAAGGTATTGTGGGTGAGTTATGAATTGTTGTAGTCATGGTATTGTGGGTTAGTTATGAATTGTTGTAGTCATGGTATTGGGGGTTAGTTATGAATTGTTGTAGTCATGGTATTGTGGGTTAGTTGTGAATTGTTGTAGTCATGGTATT
The DNA here is from genome assembly GCF_026875155.1 of Cherax quadricarinatus. NCBI lineage: Eukaryota > Metazoa > Arthropoda > Malacostraca > Decapoda > Parastacidae > Cherax > Cherax quadricarinatus. The sequence goes on from NC_069457.1 coordinate 13,791,704, forward strand.
GTGTGTTAGTTATGAATTAATGTAGTCATGGTATTGTGGGTTAGTTATGAATTGTTGTAGTCATGGTATTGTGGGTTAGTTATGAATTGTTGTAGTCATGGTATTGTGGGTTAGTTATGAATTGTTGTAGTCATGGTATTGTGGGTTAGTTGTGAATTGTTGTAGTCATGGTATTGTGTGTTAGTTTTGAATTGTTGTAGTCATGGTATTGTGGGTTAGTTGTGAATTGTTGTAGTCATGGTATTGTGGGTTAGTTGTGAATTGTTGTAGTCATTTTATTGTGTGTTATTTATGAATTGTTGTAGTCATGGTATTGTGGGTTAGTTGTGAATTGTTTGTAGTCATGGTATTGTGGGTTAGTTGTGAATTGTTGTAGTCATGGTATTGTGGGTTAGTTGTGAATTGTTGTAGTCATGGTATTTTGGGTTAGTTATGAATTATTGTAGTCATGGCATTGTGGGTTAGTTGTGAATTATTGTAGTCATGGTATTGTGGGTAAGTTGTGAATTGTTGTAGTCATGGCATTGTGGGTTAGTTATGAATAGTTGTAGTCATGGTATTGTGGGTTAGTTATGAATTGTTGTAGTCATGGTATTGTGGGTTAGTTGTGAATTATTGTAGTCATGGTATTGTGTGTTAGTTATGAATTGTTTTAGTCATAGTATTGTGGGTTAGTTGTGAATTGTTGTAGTCATGGTATTGTGGGTTAGTTGTGAATTGTTGTAGTCATGGTATTGTGGGTTAATTGTGAATTGTTGTAGTCATGGTATTATGTGTTAGTTATGAATTAATGTAGTCATGGTATTGTGTGTTAGTTATGAATTGTTGTAGTCATGGTATTGTGGGTTAGTTATGAATTGTTGTAGTCATGGTATTGTGGGTTAGTTATGAATTGTTGTAGTCATGGTATTGTGGGTTAGTTGTGAATTGTTGTAGTCATGGTATTGTGTGTTAGTTTTGAATTGTTGTAGTCATGGTATTGTGGGTTAGTTGTGAATTGTTGTAGTCATGGTATTGTGGGTTAGTTATGAATTGTTGTAATCATGGTATTGTGGGTTAGTTATGAATTGTTGTAGTCATGGTATTGTGGGTTAGTTATGAATAGTTGTAGTCATGGTATTGTGGGTTAGTTATGAATTGTTGTAGTCATGGTATTGTGTGTTAGTTGTAAATTGTTGTAGTCATGGTATTGTGAGTTAGTTGTGAATTGTTGTAGTCATTGTATTGTGTGTTAGTTATGAATTGTTGTAGTCATGGTATTGTGGGTTAGTTATGAATTGTGGTAGTCGTGGTATTGTGGGTTAGTTATGAATTGTTGTAATCATAGTATTGTGGGTTAGTTGTGAATTGTTGTAGTCATGGTATTGTGGGTTAGTTGTGAATTGTTGTAGTCATGGTATTGTGGGTAAGTCATGAATTGTTGTAGTCATGGTATTTGTGGGTTAGTTATGAATTGTTGTAGTCATGGTATTGTGGGTTAGTTGTGAATTATTGTAGTCATGGTATTGTGGGTAAATTGTGAATTGTTGTAGGCATGGTGTTGTGGGTTAGTTATGAATTGTTGTAGTCATGGTATTGTGGGTTAGTTGTGAATTGTTGTAGTCATGGTATTGTGGGTTAGTTACGAATTGTTGTAGTCATGGTATTGTGGGTTAGTTATGAATTGTTGTAGTCATGGTATTGTGGGTTAGTTATGAATTGTTGTAGTCATGGTATTGTGTGTTAGTTATGAATTGTTGTAGTCATGGTATTGTGTGTTAGTTATGAATTGTTGTAGTCATGGTATTGTGGGTTAGTTATGAATTAATGTAGTCATGGTATTGTGGGTTAGTTATGAATTGTTGTAGTCATGGTATTGTGTGTTAGTTATGAATTAATGTAGTCATGATATTGTGTGTTAGTTATGAATTGTTGCAGTCATGGTATTGTGGGTTAGTTATGAATTGTTGTAGTCATGGTATTGTGGGTTAGTTGTGAATTGTTGTAGTCATGGTATTGTGGGTTAGTTATGAATTGTTGTAGTCATGGTATTTTGGTTAGTTATGAATTGTTGTAGTCTTGGCATTGTGGGTTAGTTGTGAATTATTGTAGTCATGGTATTGTGGGTAAGTTGTGAATTGTTGTAGTCATGGTATTGTGGGTTAGTTGTGAATTGTTGTAGTCATGGTATTGTGGGTTAGTTATGAATTGTTGTAGTCATGGTATTGTGGGTTAGTTGTGAATTGTTGTAGTCATGGTATTGTGGGTTAGTTGTGAATTATTGTAGTCATGGTATTGTGTGTTAGTTATGAATTGTTTTAGTCATGGTATTGTGGGTTAGTTGTGAATTGTTGTAGTCATGGTATTGTGGGTTAGTTGTGAATTGTTGTAGTCATGGTATTGTGGGTTAGTTATGAATTGTTGTAGTCATGGTATTGTGTGTTAGTTGTGAATTGTTGTAGTCATGGTATTGTGGGTTAGTTGTGAATTGTTGTAGTCATTGTATTGTGTGTTAGTTATGAATTGTTGTAGTCATGGTATTGTGGGTTAGTTATGAATTGTTTGTAGTCATGGTATTGTGGGTTAGTTATGAATTGTTGTAGTCATGGTATTGTGGGTTAGTAATGAATTGTTGTAGTCATGGTATTGTGGGTTAGTTGTGAATTGTTGTAGTCATGGTATTGTGGGTTAGTTGTGAATTGTTGTAGTCATGGTATTGTGGGTTAGTTATGAATTGTTGTAGTCATGGTATTGTGGGTTAGTTATGAATTGTTGTAGTCATGGTATTGTGGGTTAGTTGTGAATTATTGTAGTCATGGTATTGTGTGTTAGTTGTGAATTATTGTAGTCATGGTATGGTGGGTTAGTTGTGAATTGTTGTAGTCATGGTATTGTGAGTTATTTATGAATTGTTGTAGTCATGGTATTGTGGGTTAGTTATGAATTGTTGAAGTCATGGTATTGTGGGTTAGTTATGAATTGTTGAAGTCATGGTATTGTGGGTTAGTTATGAATTGTTGTAGTCATGGTATTGTGGGTTATTTATGAATTGTTGTAGTCATGGTATTGTGGGTCAGTTGTGAATTATTGTAGTCATGGTATTCTGGGTTAGTTTTGAATTGTTGTAGTCATGGTATTGTGGGTTAGTTGTGAATTGTTGTAGTCATGGTATTGTGGGTTAGTTATTAAATATTGTAGTCATGTTATTGTGTGTTAGTTGTGAATTATTGTAGTCATGGTATTGTGTGTTAGTTGTGAATTATTGTAGTCATGGTATGGTGGGTTAGTTGTGAATTGTTGTAGTCATGGTATTGTGAGTTATTTATGAATTGTTGTAGTCATGGTATTGTGGGTTAGTTATGAATTGTTGTAGTCATGGTATTGTTGGTTAATTATGAATTGTTTTTAGCTATGGTATTGTGGGTTAGTTGTGAATTGCTGTAGTCATGGTATTGTGGGTTAGTTATGAATTGTTGTAGTCATGGTATTGTGGGTTAGTTATGAATTGTTGTAGTCATGGTATTGTGGGTTAGTTATGAATTGTTGTAGTCATGGTATTGTGGGTTAGTTATGAATTGTTGTAGTCATGGTATTGCGGGTTAGTTGTGAATTGTTGTAGTCATGGTATTGTGGGTTAGTTATGAATTGTTGTAGTCATGGTATTGTGGGTTAGTTATGAATTGTTGTAGTCATGGTATTGTGTGTTAGTTATGAATTGTTGTAGTCATGGTATTGTGGGTTAGTTATGAATTGTTGTAGTCATGGTATTGTGGGTTAGTTGTGAATTATTGTAGTTATGGTATTGTGGGTTAGTTGTGAATTGTTGTAGTCATGGTATTGTGGGTTAGTTATGAATTGTTGTAGTCATGGTATTGTGTGTTAGTTATGAATTGTTGTAGTCATGGTATTGTGGGTTAGTTATGAATTGTTGTAGTCATGGTATTGTGGGTTAGTTATGAATTGTTGTAGTCATGGTATTGTGGGTTAGTTGTGAATTATTGTAGTTATGGTATTGTGGGTTAGTTGTGAATTATTGTAGTTATGGTATTGTGGGTTAGTTATGAATTGTTGTAGTCATGGTATTGTGTGTTAGTTGTGAATTATTGTAGTTATGGTATTGTGGGTTAGTTATGAATTGTTGTAGTCATGGTATTGTGTGTTAGTTGCAATAAATTGTAGATAATTTTAAGGTAGGTTCAGTTGCTGGGTTTCAAGTCTATCGACTACATCACTGAGAGATCTGAAAAAAATACTTATGATTGTAATAATTATTATAGATTTTTTTTCATAGTTAGTTAAAGATTCGCTGGTATTCTCCCGGCCCGGGCCTTGTCCAAGTGGTGGCCCGGCCTTGGCTCCCTCTTTAGGGAGTGTCTGAGACCTAAGTCTCCCATGGGAGGAGGCACAAGTACCTCCTCATCTTTGGGACCAACTGTCCCTAGGCCTAGCCACAAGCTAGGCCTCTCTGGTCTGCCATCCCCGCCCCAAGGGGACTAATGGGAATGACAGTGTTATGAGCTAAAGGCTCGGACTCAGGCACCTTCCCTACCCTAGAAGGGTTAGGCATGGTGTCGATCGTTTTTTTTTTTATATTATATTACCTTTAATTATCTTGATTATCACTCTTTAATTATATGTTTCAAATTACATTATGTTTCATATATTAATTTTGAATTTTATTATGTTTCATATATAAATTCTGAAATATATTAGTTTTGAATTATATTAGTTTTGAATTATATTAGTTTTGAATTATATTAGTTTTGAATTATATTAGTTTTGAATTATATTAATTTTGAATTATATTAATTTTGAATTATATTATTTCTGAATTATATTAGTTCTGAATTATATTAGTTTTGAATTATATTACTTTTGAATTATTTTAGTTTTGAATTATATTAGTTTTGAATTATATTAGTTCTGAATTATGTTAGTTCTGAATTATATTAGTTTTGAATTATATTAGTTTTGAATTATATTAGTTTTGAATTATATTAGTTCTGAATTATATTAGTTTTGAATTATATTAGTTTTGAATTATATTAGTTCTGAATTATATTAGTTTTGAATTATATTAGTATTGAATTATATTAGTTTTGAATTATATTAGTTCTGAATTAAATTATTTTTTTTAATTACATTAGTTTTGAATTATATTACATTAGATCTGAATTATATTAATTCTGAAATACATTACTTCTGAATTATATTTGAGTTACATTAGTTTAGAATTATATTGCATTAATATTTAATTACATATCTGTAAATGAAAGATATTCCGCCATGATTTCTTTTTTTGCTAAAATTATTTTAAATTTATTTATAATCTGAATGTCAATGTAATTACATTAGAAATATAGATTTTATTTATTCCAGTTCCATTTTTGTGACGCATTTTACTGCTGTTACAAATAGACAAAAATTGTGAGTTTTAGGATTCTCGTGAATGTATTCGAACACTGGCTTCGTGTGCTTGTTGATTTGGCTGTTCGTATCACTCGTGAATGTATTCGAACACTGGCTTCGTGTGCTTGTTGATTTGGTTGTTCGTATCACTCGTGAATGTATTCGAACACTGGCTTCGTGTGCTTGTTGATTTGGTTGTTCGTATCACTCGTGAATGTGTTCGAACACTGGCTTCGTGTGCTTGTTGATTTGGTTGTTCGTATCACTCGTGAATGTATTCGAACACTGGCTTCGTGTGCTTGTTGATTTGGCTGTTCGTATCACTCGTGAATGTATTCGAACACTGGCTTCGTGTGCTTGTTGATTTGGTTGTTCGTATCACTCGTGAATGTATTCGAACACTGGCTTCGTGTGCTTGTTGATTTGGTTGTTCGTATCACTCGTGAATGTGTTCGAACACTGGCTTCGTGTGCTTGTTGATTTGGTTGTTCGTATCACTCGTGAATGTATTCGAACACTGGCTTCGTGTGTTTGTTGATTTGGTTGTTCGTATCACTCGTGAATGTATTCGAACGCTGGCTTCGTGTGCTTGTTGATTTGGTTGTTCGTATCACTCGTGAATGTGTTCGAACACTGGCTTCGTGTGCTTGTTGATTTGGTTGTTCGTATCACTCGTGAATGTGTTCGAACACTGGCTTCGTGTGCTTGTTGATTTGGTTGTTCGTATCACTCGTGAATGTGTTCGAACACTGGCTTCGTGTGCTTGTTGATTTGGTTGTTCGTATCACTCGTGAATGTATTCGAACACTGGTGATGTAATCAGTCCATCACCCTTGAAGTTTTGAGGTGGTCAGTCCCTCAGTCTGGAGAAGTGTTTTGATCCATAGTTTGGAACAATGTGAAGTTGAAGGGTATGTATGTAAAATGTTCGCTAAGACCGGGGTCCTGGCACAGGTTTAAATCTTGCGATGACCCGTCTCTGGCTCCTGAAGGAGAATTGATTCTGCAATGTTGCAGCATGTACTGCTCAAGCAGTGTTCTGAACAGTGCATCTGTTGCGTCTCCTAAGCAGCAACACCATCTGTAATCTTCGGATTCCTGGCAGGAACATTGGTTCACATACATGTCCATGCTAAGTACCTACACATACATATGTATATTCAGGAAGACTGATACGTACACATATACATACTTAACTGTGGACACTAGCTAGGAGGGTACGTGGTAATCACTGGCAACAGCTTGTTCAGGGTGCTGACTCCGTGGTACACTAAGGTAGCCGCAGTCCTCTCTGGGTCTTCTTCGGGAGGGGACGTCAGTGCTAGTAGCCTGCGGAGTGTTTCAGTGACAACTTTTCAAGTGAGAAGGGATTGTAGATGAATGGTTCAAAGAACCGACACGTTGTTAAATTAGACACATGTGCAACTCTTGGGTATCTTTATTGAGGAAACGTTTCGCCACACAGTGGCTTCATCAGTCCATACAAAGGATAAACTTGAAGAACAGGAGGAGAATGAGGTAATCAGTCCCTCAACCTTGAGTCGATGTGGTCAGTCCATCAATCTTGAATAGAATACGGCATACGAGCGGAGAAGCAGCTTATAAACCGTATGGCAGGAGAGGTGCAGCAGTCGTAGGTGGTGTCACATTTGTTCAATGTGGAAGTAGGTCGTGCCCAAGTAGGTCGTGCCCAAGTAGGTCGTGCCCAAGTAGGTCGTGCCCAAGTAGGTTGTGCCCAAGGGTTAGGCAAGCGAAGAATTCCCAAGTATTAAGATCCCAAGAAGTTGCAGTGTCTGACAGGATTGTAGATGAATTGGATGGATTCGAGACCTGACGTCTCATTGATTACATTATTTCTTCTACTAGTGGGCTGCGCCTCACCTTTTGACAGTATATAATTCTTCAAACTGTTGCTTCAACTTCATCGTTGTTCATCCACACGAAAGAGGCACATGGCTGCATCCGAAAGGAAGAGGTCACGATCTTCCAAGAACTCAACCGAGGATTCGGATTTGGAAATGTGGGGCGCAGTTCTGGCGAAGAAGCTGCGAGACCACTCACTGGACTCTCTGGGTTCTTGGGACAGCGAGAGGTATGAATGGCGAAATCGCCATTCCTACCACAGAAATACCGTATGGCGAAGGTTGGCAGGAAATACGAAGTCCAAGGGAAGGCACAGTGCTTCCCTGAAGATCAGTCAAGCTAAAAGATTCATAGATAACAAATTCGGACTTATCAACAAATGACACCATGACACCCCGTATGGTGATATAATTCACATGGAGAGAAAATACGGCCTGAAGATATCAGTGTCCCCAAATCAGAGAGTATATTCTCACTCCCCGAAACAGAGTCCTGTGAGGCACTCCAGAAGGTGACCTTGAATCACCACTCGTTCTCACAGAACTAAAATTCATAGACCAGGTGACGCAAGGCGAACTAATGCGCTATCCACTAGACATGCCTCTCAATTCAATCCTCAGTAACAAAAAAATACTGAAAGCTGAGCGGCTCCGAGCCAAGGACGGCAGTGCACCTACGAGGCAGCTCTTGATCCAACATAGAGGACCTCTCCCAGCTCAGTTGGATCTCGGTTGGGTTAGGACGTACAACCCAGAACCTTCAAGGTGCTTTAGGAGCCACAGGTACAGCCACCTCAGCGGCATCTGCAGCGGGTCTCACCCGACCAAGAACTACTTTAGTAAACTCAAGTGAAGCTATGGAACCTCGATGTGCTAACTGCGGCAAGAAAAATGTTGCTTGGAACCTGTACTGCCCGGAGAGGCTCCGCCGTGTCAAGGCAGCATGGAAAACTCCAGTTGTCCAGCCTCCAACGCTAAATAGAGCCCTCGCCAACAGCAGCAGCCTCTCCCAGAGGCTACAGTAACAGGGAATCCAGCGCCATTTTCCCGACCACAGCTACGAAAATCGCCGAGGAAGCATCAGCGACGGGGTCGCGCCCTTGCTCAGCCGGCTTCCCATTCTCCCACCCGACAAACGGCAGCCAGCAGGCCCCATACTGCAGCCAACGCGTCAGCCCTAACACGATAACAGTCACCAGGGAGAAACACTGTAGACTAAGAGGGAATTGCAAGATAATCCCGGATTACTCCTGATCCGTCAAATGATGTCGACTCTCACGTGCTTCACTGATATCATATGCGACCTGATAGACTCGGAAGAAAACAAAGATACATTTAGAACTATTGCGAAGACCTTCGTGAACATATACATGATGGGCAAAATAGAGTCTATGTGAGGCCTGATTGTCTCAGCTTGTTGTTAAACATAAAACATTTCGTTGTGGAACATACAGGAACTACAGCAAGACCCTGATCGCGGCCACAGAACAACTAAATTATATTGACATCTTCGAGATCCTCAGACGGGTCATCTTAGGATTAAGACCCGTGTCTAGACGCAGTTCCTGACGAAACGGTCAAATCAAAATCAAAACTTCAACTTCACATTGTTCCAGACTATGGGACAAAACTCTTCTCCAGACCAAGGGACTGACCACCTCAAAACTGCGTATTTATTGGTGATGGACTGATTACATCGTCTTCACATCTCTACTACTTTTTCAAATTCTTCTATACTCTACCGAAAAACAATTAGACATATGTTCAACTTCTGGGTGTCTTTATTCGTAGTCGTTTCGCCAACCAGTGGCTTTATCAATACGAAGACATAATGTGAAGAACTATTTACAAAACATGAGGTAATCAGTCCCTCAGCCTTGGAGTTGGTGAAGAGCTCTGTTGTCTTGAAGACTGAGATTCTTCAAGACGACGGTGCTTGTCACCAACTCCAACTCCGTCGATTAAGATGGTAGTTAGATTCATGAAAATAGTGTTAGACGAGTCTGTGTTAAAGGAACTGAAGAACTTATGGGAAAATTAGGGTTACGTTCCTGGGACCTCTAGAAAAGCCAAAACTTTTTTTTTCGGTCTCCAAATCTTACATAAATTAAGTAATAATACAGGTGTTGTTTATTACTGTTACAATGTATGTTTTCTTCTGTTGCTTAAGCCTAAAACTGAAGAGAAATAATATTTCTTACTTTAAATTGTGGTTGCTGATGTTTGTGGATGAGTGTGAAGGAGTGGAGAGGCCTATCTGGGCTGAGGTGGATGGTAGACCAGTCAGTCAAGTCAGTACAGTCAAGTGAGTCAGTAGGTCAGCCAGTCAAGTCACTACAGTCATTCAATTGAATAGGTCACTCATTTAAGTCAGTAGGTCACTCATTCAGGTCAGTCAGTAACTCATTCCAGTCAGTTAGTCAAGTCATTCAGTGAATCAGTTAAGTCAGTGAGTCAAATCAGTAAGCCATCAATCAGTAAATCATTCAAGTCAGTCAGTCAAGTAGTACACAGTCAGTATATCAGTCAAGTCATTCAATAAATCAGTTAAGTCAGGTCAGTCAAGTAACTCAGAAAATCAGTAAATCAGGTCAGTCAGTAAGTCAGTCATCCAGCTTCCGGCACTGATTTTTTTCCCTACCCATGAAGCAGAATCGTTTAAACTGAATTTTAAGAAGTGTAAAACGAAACTATACCGCAATCTGACAATAGTTTAATGGAGAAAACGTTTTAAAGAAAACGTTTTTAATGGAGGGTCTATTGTAATTCTACAATCTTCCAATTATGTCCTTTAATTTGTACTGATAAAGCCACTGGATGGCAAAACGTCTACAATAAAGATACCCGGAATAAATATCCCTAAATGTTACCTATGTGTCATGCTTACCAACTTGTCAGTATTGTATACCATTTTGACTCTTGTGCAACATCTGGTTACCTTTATTGTAGACGTTTCGCCATCCAGTGGCTTTACCAATGCAGATTCTTGGACATAATAAGAAAACAGAAGAACTACAGAAGATGAGGTAATCAGTCCCTCAGCCTTGGAGGTGGTGTTTGAGCACCATGGTTGATATTCACTCTGTCAGACACTGCAACACGATGGTATCTTGGTACAGAAAACACTTTGGACAACTTTTTTAAGAGAGAATTGTTGGATCTGAGGGGGATGCGACCTCTCAGTGGCTACATTCTTTTTTCTCCCACTCTACACCTCTCCTGCCCGCAGTATATAAGTCTCCACACTGTTGCTTGTTCTTTACGTTGTTTCAGACTATGAAACAGAATTCTTCTCCAGGCTGAGGGACTGACAACCTCAAACCTACTTCTTCAAGGGTGATGGACTGATTACATCGTCTTCACATCTCTACTGCTCCTGCCTACTGTCTGTACTCGACTGAAGAAACCTATTATGTAGGTGAAACGTTTCGGAATAAAGTTGCCCAACTGTTGCCTATGTGTCTTACCTACCAACCTGTCGGTATTATATACCATTTTGATATTCACACCCAGATGTTACAAATATGTCTAATTTTCATCTTGTCGGTAGCTATGCGCTCTATATTTGCTCTACGTCATCGGTCTTGACTGTCATTCTCTCCTGACCCTATCATTTACATGCGGCAAGAGTTGGGCTCTGTCCCAGGCCATATAGTGCGTGGTCTTGTCCCATGCATCACACACGATTTTAGTGTTGTGTATTCCACAGTATATTTATGATCCGGGAGTCGTGTCTGGAGATCACAGGTTGTCTCACTGATACAATTTACTGCATCCGGTACAAGGAATGGTGTAATCCTAAACTGAGTTGTTACATGCACTGCGGATACACGGTTTAGCGATGGTCTTTAATGGATTTACATAAAATCACAGCTACTGGGCTTTTAGCTTCATGAAGTCTGGTGACAACAGCAGTCAAACCATACCACGGGCTGGGTTAGAACCCGCGATCAGAAAGTCTTAAAACTCCAGATCAACGCGTTAGCTACTTGGCCCAGTGGCTAACGCGTCGGTCTGGAGTTTAAAGACTCTCTGACCGTGGGTTCTAACCCCACTCGTGGTATGGTTTGTTAGCAATCGTGTCGTTACGGTTTCGTGACTCGCTTCGAGACAACAGCAGTGTAACCTGTGAGAGGTACGTCCAGCCTAGCATCTTCACTGTTCTTCCTGGGAAGTCTGCGATAATACTGTCACAGTGGAGTTAAATGGTTTAAAATACCGACACAAAGACAGTGTAATGCGATCCTTTGTTGACTACGTTTCGCCCACACAGTGGGCTTAATGAAGTCACAGACCTACCTGAGTAAAGAGTACATATGCTCACGTACTCTTTGGAGCTATTACTACTACTCCTGGCTTACCATCTGACTCCTGCCACCATACGTACTCGTTTCTTAGTTTTCTCTTTTTTTTCTGAGCAGCGACTCAGGGAGAACCCCCTCCATATGATAAGTTGTGGTCCAGAGCAGTGTACCGCCATCCATCGGCTTCGTTTGGGCTTTCCCACAGCCCAGATGACGGTAGACAAGGCTGAGGAGATGTGCCAGTACTGCCAGCATGTTGTCCAGTGTCCCCTAATACACTATCTCCTGGAATGTCAAGTTACTGAGACACTCTGCAGGCAACTACTACTGATGTCCCCTCCCGAAGAAGACCCAGAGATGACTGCGGCTACACTAGTGTACCATGGAGTCAACGAACCAGACAAGCTGTTACCCGTAATAACGACATATCCTCCTCCTCGCTAGTGTCCACAGTTAGGAGTACATATAGTGTTGTTATAAGACGCACCAGATGAACGACCAGAACACTGCTTCAGCAGCATACGTTGCAACATTGCAGAAACCTTTCTCCTTCAGGAGGCAGAGACGGGTCATCGCAAGATTAAGACCCGTGCCAGGACCCCGGTCTTGGCCAACATTATACATACATACATCTCTCTCTTCCTCTCTCTTTCTCTCTCTCTCTCTCTCTCTCTCTCTCTCTCTCAAAACTTATCACCAGTGTTCTCTCCAACAATTTACAGTCAGCACTTCTTGTCATTTTTTTTGAAGACTAATACACAATCTGCAATGCAAGCTTTTAAAAGGAAAAAGCTTTTCCGTGTGTAGTGCTTTATGAATTGGTTCTACACTAGGAGTCTGACGATACCAATTTTTCGGCCTATACCGATACACAATTTTCGGCCGAAACTATCCTTTTCCTACAACTAACCATCTCAACTACTGTTAGTAATTCAGATATTACTACTGCTATTTATGCAGATATTATTACTGTTACTAATACTTTTACTGTAGCTATTTTAACTACTAATCACTGCAATCACTGCTACCACTATTTCTACCACTACTGAAAATTGATTACTCTCTAGAGAGTCTTCCAGCTCCATTCCCAAACATCTTACTGCTTGCTAATTTCAACCACAGGCGTATATAATGGAAGAATGTAGCCAATAATGTTATAGCAGACACAATCTCTGAAGGAAGCACAGGTGAAAGGTCACACACACATGAACTAAATCTCTGCGATAAACACACCTTAAGTTAGCAGATAGAGGAGCTAACATGACTGCAAAATACACTTAACCTTATCTTCACAAATAATGAGGACCTGGTAAAAGACATAATATCAAAAATAATTAATTCTGATCACAATGTAATCGAAGTTCAGACTTATATCAGCAAAATGCACGTAGCTGTGAAGGTGTCTTCACAAAATACAACTTCAACAACAAGAACATTAACTGGGACCAGGTGAATCGTGTATTAAACGAAACATGTTGGGAAGATATCTTAATTAACATGGATCCAAACCAGTGCCTTGAAAAGATCAATTTCCTGGCAGCTGAAGTATGTTCAAGGCATATTCCCCTAAGAAAGAAGTGAACTGGAGAGAGAAAGACGGTCTCTCTGCTGAAGAGGACGAAGAATCACTGAGCTCCTCAAGAATGCTAGATTATTTGATACACAGAAGGAAGCGCTGACCAGGAAGTGGAAAGTATCGAACTTAACTTAAAGGACTCATACAGGACCCAGGAGAGACAGGAGGAGCTAAAAGGGATTAGTGAAATTGAAAAATTCGAAATATTTCTTTTCATTTGTCAAAAACAAGGCAAATATCACATCTAGTATCGGGTCCTTGCTCAGACAAGATGGGACTTACACGGTTGACAACAAAGAAATGAATGAGATACTGAAATCCCAATATGACTCTGTGTTTAGTGACCCACTAATCAGTCTAAAGATCGACAATCTAAATGATTATTTTATGAATGAGCCTCAAAACTCCATCAATGTATGAAAGATTTCAGACATTACCCTAACTCCCATAGATTTCGATAAAACCATTGACCTCATACCCATGCACTCAGCCCCGGGCCCAGACTCGTGGAACTCGTTAAGAACTGCAAGAAACCCTTTTCGCATGCCCTAAGTATACTATGGAGGAGCTTAGACATGGGTGAAATTCCAGTCACTAAAAACAACGGATATATCCCCACTCCATAAAGCAAAGCATTAGCTAAGAACTATAGACCAACAGCTCTAACGTCCCACATAAAAATCTCGAAAGAGTGCTAAAAAGCACGATTGCAAACTACATGGATTCCCAAAAACTTCACAATCCAGGGCAACAAGGGTTCAGAGCAGGTCACTCCTGCCTCTCACAACTACTGGACCACTATGATACGGTCTTGGATACACTGGAAGAAAAACAGAATGCAGATATAATATACACGGACTTTGCAAACGCCTTTGCCAAGTGCGATCATGGTGTAATAGAGAAAAAAAAAAGTGTCAAAGGAATAACTGGCAACGTGGGAAGATGAATCTTCAACTTTCTAACCAAACGAACACAGACAGTAGTGGTCAAATGAGATAAATTGGAGGCTGCCATAGTGAAGAGCTGTGTTCCACAAGGCACAGTACTCGCCCCCATCCTGTTCCTCATCCTCATATCAGACAGAGATGTAATCCACAGAACCGTGTCATCCTTTGCAGACGGTACTAGGATCTGCATGAGACTGTCACCTATTGAGGACACGGTTGTTACGCTTTTTTACATCATAAATAAAAAGTCCTGGCTAGAGGCACTTACATTATTTAAAATAGAAAAAGAAAAAACTCTAGGGCCAGTTTGTACCATCACATTAAATGTGGAACGTTAGTCAATATTAATAAGGACACAAAAACTCACCTATACAAAAATATATTAACAATAACGTATATACAACCTAACAATCTACTCTACTACAACCCACATTACCTCAATCCAGTTTACATTTACCCAGTACTCACATTGGCTCACTAGCACACTGCTACTGGTGAGAAAAACGAAATATATATTTATAAACTTAAGCTCCATGACACCCCCTTTCCTTTCTGCTGGTCCGTCTACCAGCAAGAAAAAATATCATCCAAGTACTCGTCAAAAAACTTAAATAGGCCTCTGCACACTAGGACCTTACAGGTGAACATGAGAACACATACACTAATAAAATTGTAGATGAATGGTTCAAGGAACCGACACGTTGTTAAATTAGACACATGTGCAACTCTTGGGTATCTTTATTGAGGAAACGTTTGCTAAAAAAAAATAAATCACCCATTCACGTACTTACACCACTGTGTTTTGCTCCCTCTGCTGTGCTTTACCTACTGCACAAAGTACCTCACTCTCCTCTCTCCTGGCCACTCTGACCAGGAATAATAAACGTTAAATTTCAGAATAATCCAGGAGTTATGGAGTATTTTTTTTTATTCAATATTTTTACTGCAACAGTGTAATAATGGTTAACCTCCATGAGGATATAAACCAAGTTTTCCAATGGTCAACGGAGAACAATATGATGTTCAATGAGGACAAACTCCAGCTACTCCGTTATGGAAAACTGGAGGAGATAATAACTAGAACAGAGTATACTACTGATTCTGATCACACAATAGAGCGAGGAAATAATGTAAGGGACCTGGGAGTGGTAATGTCGGAGGATCTCACTTTCAAGGATCACAACAGTGCCACGATCACAACTGCAAAGAAAATGATAGGATGGATAATGAGAACGCTCAAAACAAGAGATGCCAAGCCAATGATGATCTTTTCAAATCACTTATTCTCTCTAGGCTGGAATACTGCTGTACATTAACATCTCCATTCAAAGCAGGTGAAATTGCAGATCTAGAGAGTGTACAGAGATCCTTTACTGCGCGTATAAGTTCTGTCAAGCACCTTAACTACTGGGAACGCTTGGAAGCACTTGACTTGTACTCGTTGGAACGCAGGAGGGAGAGATATATCATAATCTACACTTGGAAAATCTTGGAAGGAATGGTCCCAAATCTGCACACACAAATCACTCCCTACGAAAGTAAAAGACTGGGCAGGCGATGCAAAATGCCCCAATAAAAAGTAGGGGCGCCATTGGTACACTAAGGGAAAACACCATAAGTGTCCGGGGCCCAAGACTGTTCAACAGCCTCCCATCAAGGATAAGGGAAATTACCACTAGGCTCTTGGCTGGCTTCAAGAGGGAGCTGGACAGATACTTAAAGTAGTGCCGGATCAGCCGGGCTGTGGTTCGTACGTTGGACTACATGCGGCCAGCAGTAACAGCCTGGTTGATTACGCCGTGATGCACCGGGAGGCCTGGTCGTGGACCGGGCCGCGGAGGCGTTGACCCCCCGGAAAACCCTCCAGGTAGACTCCAGGTAGACTCCAGGTAGTCTCCAGGTAGACTCCAGGTAGACTCCAGGTAGTCTCCAGGTAGACTCCAGGTAGACTCCAGGTAGACTCCAGGTAGTCTCCAGGTAGATCCAGGTAGACTCCAGGTAGACTCCAGGTAGACTCCAGGTAGACTCCAGGTAGTCTCCAGGTAGACTCCAGGTAGACTCCAGGTAGACTCCAGGTAGTCTCCAGGTAGACTCCAGGTAGACTCCAGGTAGACTCCAGGTAGACTCCAGGTAGTCTCCAGGTAGTCTCCAGGTAGACTCCAGGTAGACTCCAGGTTAGACTCCAGTAGTCTCCAGGTAGACTCCAGGAAAGACTCCAGGTAACTCCAGGTAGAACTCCAGGTAGACTCCAGGTAGTCTCCAGGTAGACTCCAGGTAGACTCCAGGTAGACTCCAGGTAGACTCCAGGTAGTCTCCAGGTAACTCCAGGTAGACCCAGGTAGTCTCCAGGTTAGACTCCAGGTAGTCTCCGGGTTTAGACTCCAGGTAGTCTCCAGGTTAGACTCCAGGTAGACTCCAGGTGTCCCCCAGGTAGACTCAGGTAGACTCCAGGTAGACTCCAGGTAGACTCCAGGTAGTCTCCAGGTAAGTCTCCAGGTAGACTCCAGGTAGACTCCAGGTAGTCTCCAGGTAGACTCCAGGTAGACTCCAGGTAGTCTCCAGGTAGTCTCCAGGTAGTCTCCAGGTAGACTCCAGGTAGTCTCCAGGTAGACTCCAGGTAGACTCCAGGTAGT
The DNA here is from genome assembly GCF_026875155.1 of Cherax quadricarinatus. Classification (NCBI taxonomy): domain Eukaryota; kingdom Metazoa; phylum Arthropoda; class Malacostraca; order Decapoda; family Parastacidae; genus Cherax; species Cherax quadricarinatus. The sequence continues at coordinate 13,808,414 of NC_069457.1, forward strand.
CTCCAGGTAGACTCCAGGTAGACTCCAGGTAGTCTCCAGGTAGCCCTCCAGGTAGACTCCGGGTAGTCTCCAGGTAGAACTCCAGGTAGACTCCAGGTAGTCTCCAGGTAAGTCCCCCCAGGTAGACCCCAAAGGTAGACTCCAGGTAGTCTCCAGGTAGACTCCAGGTAGACTCCAGGTAGACTCCAGGTAGACTCCAGGTAGTCTCCAGGTAGACTCCAGGTAGACTCCAGGTAGACTCCAGGTAGACTCCAGGTAGTCTCCAGGTAGACTCCAGGTAGTCTCCAGGTAGACTCCAGGTAGTTCCAGGTAGACTCCAGTAAGACTCCAGTAGTCTCCAGGTAGACTCCAGGTAGACTCCAGGTAGTCTCCAGGTAGACTCCAGGTAGTCTCCAGGTAGACTCCAGGTAGACTCCAGGTAGTCTCCAGGTAGACTCCAGGTAGACTCCAGGTAGTCTCCAGGTAAGTCTCCAGGTAGGTATCCACAATAAACTTGTCATTGTTAAAACTGTAGTTATTATATTCAACATATTTACCTGGAGTTTACCTGGAGTTTACCTGGAGAGAGTTCCGGGGGTCAACGCCCCCCGGGGCCCGGTCTGTGGACCGGGCCCCTCCTGGTGGATCAGCGCCTGATCAACAAGGCTGTTGTGCGGGCTGCACGAAAACCCAAAACGTACGACCCCACAGCCTGGCTGATCAGGAACTGACTTTAGGTGCTTGTCCAGTGCCAGCTTGAAGACTGCCAGGGTCTGTTGGTAATCCCCCTTATGTATGCCTGGGGGGCAGTTGAACAGTTCTCGGGCCCTGACACTTATTGTATGGTCTCTTAACGTGCTAGTGACACCCCTGCTTTTCATTGGGGGGATGTTGCATCGTCTGCCAAGTCTTTTGCTTTCGTAGTGAGTGATTTTCGTGTGCAAGTTCGGTACTAGTCCCTCTAGGATTTTCCAGGTGTATATAATCATGTATCTCTCCCTCCTGCGTTCCAGGGAATACAGGTTTAGGAACCTCAAGCGCTCCCAATAATTGAGGTGTTTTATCTCCGTTATGCGCGCCGTGAAAGTTCTCTGTACATTTTCTAGGTCAGCAATTTCACCTGCCTTGAAAGGTGCTGTTAGTGTGCAGCAATATTCCAGCCAAGATAGAACAAGTGACCTGAAGAGTGTCATCATGGGCTTGGCCTCCCTAGTTTTGAAGGTTCTCATTATCCATCCTGTCATTTTTCTAGCAGATGCGATTGATACAATGTTATGGTCCTTGAAGGTGAGATCCTCCGACATGATCACTCCCAGGTCTTTGACGTTGGTGTTTCGCTCTATTTTGTGGCCAGAATTTGTTTTGTACTCTGATGATATAAGCTAATGTTTATTACACAATACTTAAATAACAGTGGAAAGTTAAATATTAAACATGTTAAATTATCTGAGATGATAATGTTAATATTTATTACTTAGTTTGTTGTCTTAGTTACTAGTTGCGTGTACTCACCTAACTGTACTCACCTAACTGTACTCACCTAACTGTACTCACCTAACTGTACTCACCTAATTGTACTCACCTAATTGTAATTGTACTCGCCTAATTGTAATTGTTCTCGCCTAATGGTACTCACCTAACTGTACTCACCTAATTGGGGTTGCAGGGATCGATTCACAGCTCCCGGCCCAGCCTCTTCACTGGTCGCTACTAGGTCCACTCTCTCCCTGCTCTATGAGCCTTATCATACCTCCTCTTAAAGCTATGTATGGTTCCTGCGTTCACTCTATCACTTCCAAGACTTTTCCATTTCCTGACAACTCTGTGACTAAAGAAATACTTCCTAACAATATGTGTGAGAGAGAGAGAGAGAGAGAGAGAGAGAGAGAGAGAGAGAGAGAGAGAGAGAGAAACTTATCAAATATACTTAACAGAGCTTGAGGAGATAAGTGGATGCTGCAGGAGATGAGATCATGAGATAGTAAGAGTAATGGTTGTTCACAGAAAGGGAGACATTTATCTTAGGGCCTTCTCTACTTTTCTCGGCCTAGTTGTGACCTGACAATGGTCCAGAACGGATCAGAAGGCCATCAGAATATATCTCTCCTCAGTGCGTTTGGCGAGACTCCCTGTGTATACAAACTGATAGGTATATCTTTCGGTGTATACATAGAGATATATATCCCTCGGTGTATACATAGATATATATCCCTCGGTGTATACATACATATATATCCCTCTGTGTATACAGAGATATACACCTCTGGGTATATACAGATATATACACCCCTGGTTGTATTCAGATATATACACCCCTGGATGTATACAAAGATATACACCCCTGGGTGTATACAGAGATATACGCCCCTGCATGTATACAAATAGATATATACACCCCTGGATGTATACAGATATATACACCCCTGGATGTATACACATATATACACCCCTGGATGTATACAAACAGATATATTCACCCCTAGATGTATACAAACAGATATATACACCCCTGGATGTATACAGATATATACACCCCTGGATGTATACAGATACATACACCCCTGGATGTATACAGATACATACACCCCTGGATGTATACAGATATATACACTCCTGGATGTATACAGATATATACACTCCTGGATGTATACAGATATATACACCCCTGGATGTATACACATATATACACCCATGGATGTATACACATATATACACCCCTGGATGTATACAGATATATACACCCCTGGGTGTATACAGATATATACACCCCTGGAAGTATACAGATATATACACCCCTGGATGTATACAGATATATACACCCCTGGATGTATATAGATATATACACCCCTGGATGTATACGCATATATACACCCCTGGATGTATACACAGATATACACCCCTGGATGTATACTCATATATACACCCCTGGATGTATACTCGTATATACACCCCTGGATGTATACACATATATACACCCCTGGATGTATACACATATATACACCCCTGGATGTATACAAATATATACACCCCTGGATGTATACAGATATATACACCCCTGGATGTATACAGATATATACACCCCTGGATGTATACAGATATATACACCCATGGATGTATGCAGATATATACACCCCTGGATGTATACACATATATACACCCCTGGATGTATACACATATATACACCCCTGGATGTATACACATATATACACCCCTGGATGTATACACATATATACACCCCTGGATGTATATACATATATACACCCCTGGATGTATACACATATATACACCCCTGGATGTATATAATCTTACAAACACAAATCTCCATAAAAATTATTCCAGGTGACTAAATATTTTTAATATATATTTTTAATTCAAAAAATCTTTAAAAATCCAAAACGTCATTAAAAAATGTATATAAAAATATTTATATATTTTTTTTGCACATTCTATTAATGTCATTAAACGTAAAACGTTCGTTTAATATTTAAACTGCTGGAGTTAATATTATTTTTTGAGTTTGACAAAACTGATAAAAAATCTGGAAGGTTTTATTAATGTAAATAAAAAGGCAAATGTTAATACTTTTACGATTAATTCAAACGTTTGTTGGGAATCAAACGTTTGCCGGGAATCAAACGTTTGTCAGGAATCAAACGTTTGTTGGGAATCAAACGTTTGTTGGGAATCAAACGTTTGTTGGGAATCAAACGTTTGCCGGGAATCAAACGTTTGTCAGGAATCAAACGTTTGTTGGGGACCAAACGTTTTCCGGGAATCAAACGTTTGTCAGGAATCAAACGTTTGTTGGGAATCAAACGTTTGTTGGGAATCAAACGTTTGTTGGGAATCAAACGTTTGTTGGGAATCAAACGTTTGCCGGGAATCAAACGTTTGTCAGGAATCAAACGTTTGTTGGGAATCAAACGTTTGCCGGGAATCAAACGTTTGTCAGGAATCAAACGTTTGTTGGGAATCAAACGTTTGTCAGGAATCAAACGTTTGCCGGGAATCAAACGTTTGTCAGGAATCAAACGTTTGTTGGGAATCAAACGTTTGTTGGGAATCAAACGTTTGTTGGGAATCAAACGTTTGCCGGGAATCAAACGTTTGTCAGGAATCAAACGTTTGTTGGGAATCAAACGTTTGTTGGGAATCAAACGTTTGTTGGGAATCAAATGTTTGTCGGGAATCAAACGTTTGTCGGGAATCAAACGTTTGTCGGGAATCAAACGTTTGTTGGGAATCAAACGTTTGTCGGGAATCAGACGTTTGTCGGGAATCAAACGCTTGTTGGGAATCAAACGTTTGTCGGGAATCAAACGTTTGCCGGGAATCAAACGTTTGTCAGGAATCAAACGTTTGTTGGGAATAAAACTTTTGTCGGGAATAAAACGTTTGTCGAGAATCAAACGTTTGTCAGGAATCAAACGTTTGTCGGGAATCAAACGTTTGTCGGGAATCAAATGTTTGTCGGGAATCAAACGTTTGTCTGGAATCAAACGTTTGTCGGGAATCAAACGTTTGTCGGGAATCAAACGTTTGTCGGGAATCAAACGTTTGTCGGGAATCAAACGTTTGTTGGGAATCAAACGTTTGTTGGGAATCAAACGTTTGCCGGGAATCAAACGTTTGTTGGGAATCAAACGTTTGTCGGGAATAAAACGTTTGTCGAGAATCAAACGTTTGTCAGGAATCAAAAGTTTGTCGGGAATCAAACGTTTGTCGGGAATCAAACGTTTGACGGGAATCAAACGTTTGTCGGGAATCAAACGTTTGTCGGGAGTCAAACGTTTGTTGGGAATCAAACGTTTGTTGGGAATCAAACGTTTGTCGGGAATCAAACGTTTGTCGGGAATCAAACGTTTTTTGGGAATCAAACGTTTGTTCGAATCAAACGTTTGTTGGGAATCAAACGTTTGTCGGGAATCAAACGTTTGTCGGGAATCAAACGTTTGTTGGGAATCAAGCGTTTGTCGGGAATCAAACGTTTGTTCGAATCAAACGTTTGTTGGGAATCAAACGTTTGTCAGGAATCAAACGTTTGTTGGGAATCAAACGTTTGTCAGGAATCAAACGTTTGTCGGGAATCAAACGTTTGTTGGGAATCAAACGTTTGTCGGGAATCAAAAGTTTGTCGGGAATCAAACGTTTGTCGGGAATCAAACGTTTGTCGGGAATCAAACGTTTGTCGGGAATCAAACGTTTGTTGGGAATCAAACGTTTGTCGGGAATCAAACGTTTGTTGGGAATCAAAAGTGTAAAGTGCAGGTGTAAGGTGACTAACACCCAGGTACATACTTACTGCTAGGTGAACAGTGACAGCAGGTGTAAGGTAACTAACACCCAGGTACGTACTTACTGCTAGGTGAACAGTGACAGCAGGTGTAAGGTGACTAACACCCATCTACCTACTTACTGCTAGGTGAACAGTGACAGCAGGTGTAAGGTGACTAACACCCAGGTACGTACTTACTGCTAGGTGAACAGTGGCAGCAGGTGTAAGGTGACTAACACCCAGGTACCTACTTACTGCTAGGTGAACAGTGACAGCAGGTGTAAGGTAACTAACACCCAGGTACCTACTTACTGTTAGGTGAACAGTGACAGCAGGTGTAAGGTGACTAACACCCAGGTACCTACTTACTGCTAGGTGAACAGTGGCAGCAGGTGTAAGGTGACTAACACCCAGGTACCTACTTACTGCTAGGTGAACAGTGGCAGCAGGTGTAAGGTGACTAACACCCAGGTACCTACTTACTGCTAGGTGAACAGTGGCAGCAGGTGTAAGGTGACTAACACCCAGGTACCTTCTTACTGCTATGTGAACAGTGACAGCAGGTGTAAGGTGACTAACACCCAGGTACCTACTTACTGCTATGTGAACAGTGGCAGCAGGTGTAAGGTGACTAACACCCAGGTACCTACTTACTGCTATGTGAACAGTGGCAGCAGGTGTAAGGTAACTAACACCCAGGTACCTACTTACTGCTAGGTGAACAGTGACAGCAGGTGTAAGGTAACTAACACCCAGGTACCTACTTACTGCTAGGTGAACAGTGACAGCAGGTGTAAGGTAACTAACACCCAGGTACCTACTTACTGCTAGGTGAACAGTGACAGCAGGTGTAAGGTAACTAACACCCAGGTACCTACTTACTGCTAGGTGAACAGTGACAGCAGGTGTAAGGTAACTAACACCCAGGTACCTACTTACTGTTAGGTGAACAGTGACAGCAGGTGTAAGGTGACTAACACCCAGGTACCTACTTACTGCTAGGTGAACAATGACAGCAGGTGTAAGGTAACTAACACCCAGGTACCTACTTACTGTTAGGTGAACAGTGACAGCAGGTGTAAGGTGACTAACACCCAGGTACCTACTTACTGCTAGGTGAACAGTGGCAGCAGGTGTAAGGTGACTAACACCCAGGTACCTACTTACTGCTAGGTGAACAGGGACAGCAGGTGTCTTAAGGAAAGATGTCTTAATGTTTGCAGCTGTACCGGGGATCGAACCACGAACCTCAGTGTGTGAGGTGAGTGCGCTACCAACCTAACCACGGGACACCATCAAGTTATAACTCTTTGAAGCTCTATATAGAGCGTAACGTTGCTAGAGTGAAAGCTCTTTCTTTAACCTGTTTCTTTGTGTACTTTCTTGGAGAAAGTTTTGTTAAAAAGCTTTCTTGAAGCTTTCTTAAAAAGCTTTCTTGGAGAAAGTTTTGTTAAAAAGCCTTCTTGAAGCTTTCTTAAAGAGCTTTCTTGGAGAAAGTTTTCTTAAAAAGCTTTCTTGAAGAAAGCTTTCTTAAAAAGCTTTCTTGGAGAAAGTTTTCTTAAAAAGCTTTCTTGAAGCTTTCTTAAAGAGCTTTCTTGGAGAAAGTTTTCTTAAAAAGCTTTCTTGGAGAAAGTTTTCTTAAAAAGCTTTCTTGAAGAAAGCTTTCTTAAAAAGCTTTCTTGAAAGCTTTCTTAAAAAGCTTTCTTGGAGAAAGTTTTCTTAAAAAGCTTTCTTGAAGCTTTCTTAAAGAGCTTTCTTGGAGAAAGTTTTCTTAAAAAGCTTTCTTGGAGAAAGTTTTCTTAAAAAGCTTTCTTGGAGAAAGTTTTCTTAAAAAGCTTTCTTGAAGCTTTCTTAAAAAGCTTTCTTGGAGAAAGTTTTCTTAAAAAGCTTTCTTGAAGAAAGCTTTCTTAAAAAGCTTTCTTGAAGAAAGCTTTCTTAAAAAGCTTTCTTGAAGAAAGCTTTCTTTAAAAAGCTTTCTTGGAGAAAGCTTTCTTAAAAAGCTTTCTTGGAGAAAGCTTTCTTAAAAAGCTTTCTTGGAGAAAGCTTTCTTAAAAAGCTTTCTTGGAGAAAGCTTTCTTAAAAAGCTTTCTTGGAGAAAGCTTTCTTAAAAGCTTTCTTGGAGAAAGCTTTCTTAAAAAGCTTTCTTGAAGAAAGCTTAGAAGGAAACTTTCTAAAAAAATATCAAAAAATACAATTCTGTGAGTGCAACTTTGTGAGTGCAACTTTGTGAGTACAACTTTGTGAGTACAACTTTGTGAGTACAACTTTGTGAGTACAACTTTGTGAGTGCAACTCTGTGAGTACAACTCTGTGAGTACAACTCTGAGTGCAACTCTGTGAGTACAACTTTGTGAGTACAACTCTGTGAGTACAACTCTGTGAGTGCAACTCTGTGAGTACAACTCTGTGAGTACAACTCTGTGAGTGTAACCCTGTGAGTGCAACTCTGAGTGAAACTCTGAGTAAAACTGAGTACATCTTTGTGAGTACAACTCTCTGAGTACAACTCTGAGTACAACTCTGTGAGTGCAACCCTGTGAGTGCAACTCTGAGTACAACTGAGTACAACACTGAGTACAGAGACACTGTCCCAGTGAACACTTTTGCACAGCATCCGTCCTCAACATCTGCATCAAGTAGTGGAAAAATCATCTCGTCAGCGTCTTGGCCAGCATCCAGGAAGCTGGAGATGAGACAGGATCAGGAGCACTGGAGCATCAAGTGAGGATCACTGGGGTTAATTCTTCCACCCAGGGGTTCAGTGTGGTTAATTCTTGAACCGAAAGGTTCATTGTGGTTAATTCTTGAACCGAAAGGTTAATTGTGGTTAATTCTTGAACTGAAAGGTTAATTGTGGTTAATTCTTGAACCGAAAGGTTAATTGTGGTTAATTCTTGACCGAAAGGTTAATTGTGGTTAATTCTTGAACCGAGGGGTTCATTGTATTAAGGGTTAATTGTGGTTAATTCTTGAACTTGGGTTCACTGTGGTTAATTCTTGCTCTGAGGGATCAGTGTAAAAAGCTGGTATCATTGATAAGCACAGCTGGTATCTCTGAGCAACACAGCTGGCATCTTTGAGCAACACAGCTGGCATCTTTGAGCAACACAGCTGGCATCTCTGAGCAACACAGCTGGCATCTTTGAGTAACACAGCTGGCATCTCTGAGCAACACAGCTGGCATCTCTGAGCAACACAGCTGGCATCTCTGAGCAACACAGCTGGCATCTCTGAGCAACACAGCTGGCATCTCTGAGCAACACAGCTGGCATCTTTCAGCAACACAGCTGGCATCTTTCAGCAACACAGCTGGCATCTCTGAGCAACACAGCTGGCATCTTTGAGCAACACAGCTGGCATCTTTCAGCAACACAGCTGGCATCTTTCAGCAACACAGCTGGCATCTCTGAGCAACACAGCTAGCATCTTTCAGCAACACAGTTGGCATCTTTCAGCAACACAGCTGGCATCTTTCAGCAACACAGCTGGCATCTTTCAGCAACACAGCTGGCATCTCTGAGCAACACAGCTGGCATCTCTGAGCAACACAGCTGGCATCTTTCAGCAACACAGCTGGCATCTCTGAGCAACACAGCTGGCATCTCTGAGCAACACAGCTGGCATCTCTGAGCAACACAGCTGGCATCTTTGAGCAACACAGCTGGCATCTCTGAGCAACACAGCTGGCATCTCTGAGTAACACAGCTGGTATCTCTGAGCAACACAGCTGGCATCTTTCAGCAACACAGCTGGTATCTTTCAGCAACACAGCTGGCATCTTTCAGCAACACAGCTGGCATCTTTCAGCAACACAGCTGGCATCTTTCAGCAACACAGCTGGCATCTTTCAGCAACACAGCTGGCATCTCTGAGCAACACAGCTGGTATCTCTGAGCAACACAGCTGGCATCTTTCAGCAACACAGCTGGCATCTTTGAGCAACACAGCTGGCATCTCTGAGCAACACAGCTGGCATCTCTGAGCAACACAGCTGGCATCTTTGAGCAACACAGCTGGCATCTCTGAGCAACACAGCTGGCATCTCTGAGTAACACAGCTGGTATCTCTGAGCAACACAGCTGGCATCTTTCAGCAACACAGCTGGTATCTTTCAGCAACACAGCTGGCATCTTTCAGCAACACAGCTGGCATCTTTCAGCAACACAGCTGGCATCTTTCAGCAACACAGCTGGCATCTCTGAGCAACACAGCTGGCATCTTTCAGCAACACAGCTGGCATCTTTCAGCAACACAGCTGGCATCTTTCAGCAACACAGCTGGCATCTCTGAGCAACACAGCTGGCATCTTTCAGCAACACAGCTGGCATCTTTCAGCAACACAGCTGGCATCTTTCAGCAACACAGCTGGCATCTTTCAGCAACACAGCTGGCATCTTTCAGCAACACAGCTGGCATCTTTCAGCAACACAGCTGGCATCTTTCAGCAACACAGCTGGCATCTTTCAGCAACACAGCTGGTATCTTTCAGCAACACAGCTGGCATCTTTCAGCAACACAGCTGGCATCTTTCAGCAACACAGCTGGCATCTTTCAGCAACACAGCTGGCATCTTTCAGCAACACAGCTGGCATCTTTCAGCAACACAGCTGGTATCTTTCAGCAACACAGCTGGCATCTTTCAGCAACACAGCTGGTATCTTTCAGCAACACAGCTGGCATCTTTCAGAAACACAGCTGGCATCTTTCAGCAACACAGCTGGCATCTTTCAGCAACACAGCTGGCATCTTTCAGCAACACAGCTGGCATCTTTCAGCAACACAGCTGGCATCTTTCAGCAACACAGCTGGCATCTTTCAGCAACACAGCTGGCATCTTTCAGAAACACAGCTGGCATCTTTCAGCAACACAGCTGGCATCTTTCAGCAACACAGCTGGCATCTTTCAGCAACACAGCTGGCATCTTTCAGCAACACAGCTGGCATCTTTCAGCAACACAGCTGGCATCTTTCAGCAACACAGCTGGCATCTTTCAGCAACACAGCTGGCATCTTTCAGCAACACAGCTGGCATCTTTCAGCAACACAGCTGGCATCTTTCAGCAACACAGCTGGCATCTTTCAGCAACACAGCTGGCATCTTTCAGCAACACAGCTGGCATCTTTCAGCAACACAGCTGGCATCTTTCAGCAACACAGCTGGCATCTTTCAGCAACACAGCTGGCATCTTTCAGCAACACAGCTGGCATCTTTCAGCAACACAGCTGGCATCTTTCAGCAACACAGCTGGCATCTTTCAGCAACACAGCTGGCATCTTTCAGCAACACAGCTGGCATCTTTCAGCAACACAGCTGGCATCTTTCAGCAACACAGCTGGCATCTTTCAGAAACACAGCTGGCATCTTTCAGCAACACAGCTGGCATCTTTCAGCAACACAGCTGGCATCTTTCAGCAACACAGCTGGCATCTTTCAGCAACACAGCTGGCATCTTTCAGCAACACAGCTGGCATCTTTCAGCAACACAGCTGGCATCTTTCAGCAACACAGCTGGCATCTTTCAGCAACACAGCTGGCATCTTTCAGCAACACAGCTGGCATCTTTCAGCAACACAGCTGGCATCTTTCAGCAACACAGCTGGCATCTTTCAGCAACACAGCTGGCATCTTTCAGCAACACAGCTGGCATCTTTCAGCAACACAGCTGGCATCTTTCAGCAACACAGCTGGCATCTTTCAGCAACACAGCTGGCATCTTTCAGCAACACAGCTGGCATCTTTCAGCAACACAGCTGGCAGAGGATGCAGCCATTCTTATCCCTTCCATTTTAAAGATTATTTTTGTGTATTACTGTAGTGACGTCGATAATTATTTTTATGGCCCTGGAAAGTGACGTAGATGATTGTGGCCCTGGAAAGTGACGTATATGACTGTTTGTGGCCCTGGAAAGTGACGTAGATAATTGTTTGTGGCCCTAGAAAGTGACGTAGATAATTGTTTGTGGCCCTAGAAAGTGACGTAGATAATTGTTTGTGGCCCTGGAAAGTGACGTAGATAATTGTTTGTGGCCCTAGAAAGTGACGTAGATAATTGTTTGTGGCCCTGGAAAGTGACGTAGATAATTGTTTGTGGCCCTAGAAAGTGACGTAGATAATTGTTTGTGGCCCTAGAAAGTGACGTAGATAATTGTTTGTGGCCCTGGAAAGTGACGTAGATAATTGTTTGTGGCCCTAGAAAGTGACGTAGATAATTGTTTGTGGCCCTAGAAAGTGACGTAGATAATTGTTTGTGGCCCTAGAAAGTGACGTAGATAATTGTTTGTGGCCCTGGAAAGTGACGTAGATAATTGTTTGTGGCCCTAGAAAGTGACGTAGATAATTGTTTGTGGCCCTGGAAAGTGACGTAGATAATTGTTTGTGGCCCTAGAAAGTGACGTAGATAATTGTTTGTGGCCCTGGAAAGTGACGTAGATAATTGTTTGTGGCCCTAGAAAGTGACGTAGATAATTGTTTGTGGCCCTGGAAAGTGACGTAGATAATTGTTTGTGGCCCTAGAAAGTGACGTAGATAATTGTTTGTGGCCCTGGAAAGTGACGTAGATAATTGTTTGTGGCCCTGGAAAGTGACGTAGATAATTGTTTGTGGCCCTGGAAAGTGACGTAGATAATTGTTTGTGGCCCTAGAAAGTGACGTAGATAATTGTTTGTGGCCCTAGAAAGTGACGTAGATAATTGTTTGTGGCCCTGGAAAGTGACGTAGATAATCGTTTGTGGCCCTGGAAAGTGACGTAGATAATCGTTTGTGGCCCCAAAAAGTGAGGTAGATAATCGTTTGTGGCCCTGGAAAGTGACATAGATAATAGTTTGTGGCCCTGGAAAGCGACATAGATAATCGTTTGTGGCCCCAAAAAGTGAGGTAGACAATTGTTTGCTCAGACCATCAGTCTTGTAGAAAGCACAACATAGGACCGGAGAAGTGGCTTATATACTGTCGTCAGGTGAGTGGAAGCAGGAGGCGGCGGGATCACAGTGGAGCCATCCACTAGTGTAAGTAGCAGGAGGCGGCGGGATCACAGTGGAGCCATCCACTAGTGTAAGTAGCAGGAGGCGGCGGGATCACAGTGGAGCCATCCACTAGTGTAAGTAGCAGGAGGCGGCGGGATCACAGTGGAGCCATCCACTAGTGTAAGTAGCAGGAGGCGGCGGGATCACAGTGGAGCCATCCACTAGTGTAAGTAGCAGGAGGCGGCGGGATCACAGTGGAGCCATCCACTAGTGTAAGTAGCAGGAGGCGGCGGGATCACAGTGGAGCCATCCACTAGTGTAAGTAGCAGGAGGCGGCGGGATCACAGTGGAGCCATCCACTAGTGTAAGTAGCAGGAGGCGGCGGGATCACAGTGGAGCCATCCACTAGTGTAAGTAGCAGGAGGCGGCGGGATCACAGTGGAGCCATCCACTAGTGTAAGTAGCAGGAGGCGGCGGGATCACAGTGGAGCCATCCACTAGTGTAAGTAGCAGGAGGCGGCGGGATCACAGTGGAGCCATCCACTAGTGTAAGTAGCAGGAGGCGGCGTGATCACAGTGGAGCCATCCATTAGTGTAAGTAGCAGGAGGAGGCGGGACCACAGTGGAGCCATCCACTAGTGTAAGTAGCAGGAGGAGGCGGGATCACAGTGGAGCCATCCACTAGTGTAAGTAGCAGGAGGCGGCGGGATCACAGTGGAGCCATCCACTAGTGTAAGTAGCAGGAGGCGGCGGGATCACAGTGGAGCCATCCACTAGTGTAAGTTGGTCTTGTGTGTTAAATGGTTTTGAAAACCGACAAGTTGAAAATTGAAACACTTATGGGATCATGGAATCTTTATACAAAGAATTCAACACTTGTCCAACCTCCTCCCGTCTCCTCCTGCTTCCAGACACCTGACTACAGTACATAAGCCACTTCTCCGGTCATATGCTGCACTTTCTACAAGACTGATGGACCGAACATGTCGATTCCAGGCTGAGGGACTGATTACCTCAAACTCCTCTCTTACACCGTTCTTCTTCGTATTGTACTGATGAAGCCACTGTGTGGCGAAACGTTTCCTCACTAAAGATTCCATATGTTGCATAAATGTCACAAATCCACCTACATCAGTGACGACACTAGTGACGTAAGTGTCATAGACACACAAAGGGATATCTCATGCGTCGAAAAGACGTACAACTGTTGTACAGGGAACTAGATTTGAAAAAATTGAAGCATCAATCATCATCGCCAATAAAAACGTCCAAGAAGCTGGGAGCTAGAGCATCTTCACAACCTCAGCATCAATGATCTTAGAGCATAGTTATTGCATCTCCACCCCTCAGCATCAAATGATCTTAGGCATAGTTTTAGCATCAAACCTCAGCATCAATGATCTCAGAGCATAGTTTTAGCATTCCACAAACCTCAGCATCAATGATCTCAGAGCATAGTTTTAGCATCTCCACAACCTCAGCATCAATGATCTCAGAGCATAGTTTTAGCATCTCCACAACCTCAGCATCAATGATCTCAGAGCATAGTTTTAGCATCTCCACAGCCTCAGCATCAATAATCTCAGAGCAGAGTTTTAGCATCTCCACAACCTCAGCATCAATTATCTCAGAGCATAGTTTTAGCATCTCCACAACCTCAGCATCAATGATCTCAGAGCATAGTTTTAGCATCTCCACAACCCCAGCATCAATGATCTCAGGAAGTTTTAGCATCTCCACAACTCAGCATCAATAATCTCAGAGCAGAGTTTTGCATCTTCCACAGCCCCAGCATCAATAATCTCAGCATGTAGTTTTAGCTTTTCCAACAACCTCAGCTCAATGATCTCAGAGCATAGTTTTTAGCATCTTCCCCAACCCCAGGGATTTAATAAATTTAGGCATAGTTTTAGCATCTCCCCAACCTCAGCATCAATAATCTCAGAGCATAGTTTTAGCATCTCCACAACTTCAGCATCAATTAATCTCAGAGGGAGAGTTTTAGCATCTCCACAACTCAGCATCAATAATTCAGAGCAGAGTTTTGCTCCCCACACCCTCAGTCAATAATTCAGGATGTTTTAGCATTCCAAAACCAGAAATATCTCAGAGAGATTTTTAAAATCCCCAAGTCAGCATAAATGTCTCAGAGAGAGTTTTAGCATCTCCCGCCTCAGCATCAGTGATTTGAATATACCCCCTGTGACTGAAATGTTTACCAAAAAGAAAAACTTTTTTCCCCCAGCTTCCTAATACCCCACCAAATTTTTAACTTGTATATGTTTGAGGGAATTGCCTTCTCAATGTTTTTCTTTGTGATAATGGTTCAGGGAACCGAAGTTGATAAATTAGCACTGTGAAAATTTGGGATCTTTACTGAGGAAAGGGTTTCCCCACCAGTTGTTCATCAGTCCATAAAAGGAGAAGCTGGGAAGGGGAAAAGAATGAGGTAATCACCCCCTAATTGAGTCGTGTAGCGCCCTAATTTGAATAGAATAAGAAGGGGAGAAGTGGGTTTTACTGAGGAGAGAGGTGCAGAGTCGTAGGTAGTGTCACGTTTGTTCAATGTGGTAGGTGGAAGGCTGAGGGTGACCCCTTTTTCCCCGCCCATGGTGCTGAATTTCTCCGGGGTTGAGGGACTGCCCCTTTTTAGACCGGGTGCTGAATTTTCCCCAGGTGAGGGGGACTGACCCACCTTGTTCCGACCATGGTGCCGAACTTTTTCCAGGGGGGGGATGAACCCCTTGTTAGCCCAGGGAAAATGAACTCTTCTCGGCGAGGGAACGACCTTCAAATATTTTTTTCCCCGGTAGGGGCCCCCTCACTTTCATCTCCGTACACGTTCCTCTTATTTGACTGAAGAAGTCTATGTATAGGTGAAAGTTTCGTCAAAAAAGATTAACTTTCCCAAGTGGATGAAGGGTTTGACATGTGTTTAACCCGAGAGAGAGAGACAGAGAGAGAGAGAGAGAGGGGGGGGGAAGAGAGAGAGAGAAAAAGAAAGGATACAAGAACAAAAACCCAAAAACAAAAGGGTTTTGTTTCTTTTGTTTATCTGTGGGGGAAAAAAAGAACACGTGCCATCAGCGGAATGGTGCAGATTCTATTCGGATACATAAACCCGGATTTAAAAGGCAATTATCCTCTATTTGGCCAAAATGCCCCCCCCTTTTCAGATATACACCCTCCCCTGGTTTTAAAGGGGCGTATGAGTGGAAAAAATGGGGGTGTGTGGAGTGGGGGGAGTACAAAATTTAATGAAAGTATATAGGTGTTCGTGGGGTGGTTTTTGGTACATGGAAAAAAAACGTACAAAAATAATTCAGAGTACAAACCCAGGCTAGCCGAATGATCATCTATTTCTATACGAACGGTATCAAAAGGACAAGATGAAGAATTACAAAGGGGTGTAACACTGGGGTATATTGTAGACGTTTCGCCATCCAGTGAATTACGTAAAAGGACAATGTGAAGCGGGAAATACATAAAAAGATGAGGTAATCAGTCCCTCAGTCTTGGAGTTGGTGAAGACCCCGTTGTCTTCATGCCCGGGTTTTCCCATGTCCAAGATCTGTAGGTAAAACCCTGGGGCGAAAAGTTCAAATAAAGATTCCGACGTTGCAAATTTTGTCTAATTCTTTATCTATTGCGTCTTATCTAAGGGACGAGAAAAGGATAGTAAAGCTCTCTCTAGAGCAAGTTTTTTATTTAGTAAAAAATTGTCAGAGAATAGTTTTTTTTCTCTTTTCGAGGCTCAATATTAAATTTTTATTTCTACAAGTAATGTAGAAGTTGAGACACTTTCAAAAACAGTGGTCCATGAGTCAATCAAATCAGAAGGGTAAAGGGGGGAGGGTTTTGGGTAATCAGTCCCTCAGCCTGGGTCGTGTGTTCGTCCATCAATTTTTTTAGAATGTCGCATAGGGCCCTAGACGTGGTTTTACTGTAGGAGGGGGAGGTGAAGCAAAGGGGGGCGGGGCATGTGGTACCATCCCCTAGTGAAGTAGGTCTTGTCCAAAGGTTGAACAAGTGTTGAAGAATTTTTTTGTGTCAAGGTTCTGATTACGGTGAGAGATGTGTTTAATTGTTTTTAAAACGACAATTGAAGTTGAGCATTAGCAGTATGGGAAACTTTACTGGGAAACGTTTGCAAAACCGTGGGTTCATCAGTCCCAAAACAAAACAGAGGATGGGAAAAAAGTACTTGTTGATTTTTTTTGGGTTATCCCGGGTTCTTACAATATTGTAGTATGATAATTCTATGTAACTGTATTTGTGTATACCCGAATAAAATTATTACTTACTTAACTTGTCCCACTTTGGACGAAGACCTGCTTCGACTAGTGGATGGTACCCTATGACCCGCCTCCTCCTGCATCACACACAGACACACACAGACAGACACACACACACAACACACACACAAAATACACAACAAAAAAACACCACACACACACACACACACACACACACATACACACATATTCCCCCCCTCTCTGTCTCTCTCTCTCGCTGGAGAGAGTACCATCATATACGCATTATGGTACAATGAACTTCCTTGTCATGACTCACGAAATCGTAACACGATTGTAAACAAACCAGGGAACGTAGATGAATGGTTCAGAGAACCGACATGTTGATAAATTAGACATGTGCAACTCTTGGGTATCTTTATTGAGGAAACGTTTCGCCACACAGTGGCTTCATCAGTCCATACGTAGGAGAAACTTGAAGAACAGGAGGAGAATGAGGTAATCAAGATTGATGGACTGACCACATCGACTCAAGGTTGAGGGACTGATTACCTCATTCTACTCCTGTTCTTCAAGATTCTCCTTTGTA
>NC_069457.1:13830472-13880751 GCF_026875155.1 Cherax quadricarinatus
TCAGCAATACAACAACAGCAACTCAGCAATACAACAGCAACTCAGTAATACAACAACAGCAACTCAGTAATACAACAACAGCAACTCAGCAATACAACAACAGCAACTCAGCAATACAACAACAGCAACTCAGCAATACAACAACAGCAACTCAGCAATACAACAACAGCAGCTCAGCAATACAACAACAGCAACTCAGTAATACAACAACAACTCAGCAATACAACAACAGCAGCTCAGCAATACAACAACAGCAACTCAGCAATACAACAACAGCAACTCAGTAATACAACAACAATAACTCAGCAATACAACAACAGCAACTCAGCAATACAACAACAGCAACTCAGTAATACAACAACAACAACTCAGCAATACAACAACAACAACAACTCAGCAATACAACAACAGCAACTCAGCAATACAACAACAACAACTCAGCAATACAACAACAGCAACTCAGCAATACAACAACAGCAACTCAGTAATACAACAACAACAACTCAGCAATACAACAACAACAACAACTCAGCAATACAACAACAGCAACTCAGCAATACAACAACAACAACTCAGCAATACAACAACAGCCCCTCAGCAACACAACTCAACACAACAATACAACAACAACAACTCAGCAATACAACAACAGCCCCTCAGCAACACAACAACTCAACAACACAACAACAACCATACAACAACAATATGAACTGAACAATACAACAATAACAGGAAGGTAAAGTTAGAGAAGAAAGCTTCCTCGGGATGCTGGAGGAATCTCGACACTCAGAGATTAGGTTAGTGCAGTAAGATATGTCAGACAATAAATATTTTTTACCTGAGGGAAAAAGCTGCAGAATACTAGGTGCATTGTTTGCTCCTTGTCCTTGTATCAGGTTACGAGTACTCGTTGTCAAGGTCTTGTATCAGGTTACGAGTACTCGTTATCAAGGTCTTGTATCAGGTTACGAGTACTCGTTGTCAAGGTCTTGTATCAGGTTACGAGTATTCGTTGTCAAGGTCTTGTATCAGGTTACGAGTACTCGTTGTCAAGGTCTTGTATCACGTTACGAGTACTCGTAGTTAAGGCCTTGTATCAAGCTGCGAGTACTCGTTGCCAAGGCCTTGTATCACGCTGCGAGCATTCGTAGCCAAGGCCTTGTATCACGCTGCGAGTACTCGTAGCCAAGGCATTGTATCACGCTGCGAGCACTCGTAGCCAAGGCCTTGTATCATGCTGCGAGTACTCGTAGCCAAGGCCTTGTATCACGCTGCGAGTACTCGTAGCCAAGGCCTTGTATCACGCTGCGAGCACTCGTAGCCAAGGCCTTGTATCACGCTGCGAGCACTCGTAGCCAAGGCCTTGTATCTCGCTGCGAGTACTCGTAGCCAAGGCCTTGTATCACGCTGCAAGTACTCGTAGCCAAGGCCTTGTATCACGTTACGAGTACTCGTAGCCAAGGTCTTGTATCACGTTACGAGTACTCGTTGTCAAGGTTTTGTATCACGTTATGAGTACTCGTAGCCAAGGTCTTGTATCACGTTACGAGTACTCGTTGTCAAGGTTTTGTATCACGCTGCGAGCAATCGTAGCCAAGGCCTTGTATCACGCTGCGAGCAATCGTAGCCAAGGCCTTGTATCACACTGCAAGCAATCGTAGCCAAGGCCTTGTATCACGCTGCGAGCAATCGTAGCCAAGGCCATGTCTTGAGAGATGGCCTCAGAAAGGTCTCTGTGGATAATACAGGAAAAGGTCCACTTGTGAAGGGACTTCCATGACTGAGTCCCTCTCAGAATCCGGCAGGTATGTCAAACCATACCACGGGTGGGGTTTGAACCCGCGATCGGTCTCTCAAAACTCCTGACTTTGCAGGTTCAAACTCCACCCGTGGTATGGTTTATTTGCAATCGTGTCATTACGATTCCGTGAGTCAGACATGTCGAAGACTCAGTCGAGTGTCTCAGTGTTGATATTCATTTCAGAAGATTCCTCCTTTGGAAAGTATATGCTCTCTCAACATTAATTTATAGGATCATTGATCAAATACGAATTGCATTACGTGATCCATATGATCGTGAGAGTCATGAGTATGATATTCATGACTCTTACACTGCATTAAGTTAAGTTAGTTGTATGACGTGTTGATGGTAAAGTTAGTTGTATGACGTGCTGATGGTAGTTAAGTTAGTTGTATGACGTGTTGATGGTAAAGTTAGTTGTATGACGTCTTGATGGTAGTTAAGTTGTTGTATGACGTGTTGATGGTAGTTAAGTTAGTTTTTATGACGTGTTGATGGTAGTTAAGTTTAGTTGTATGACGTTTGATGGTAGTTAAGTTAGTTTATGACGTGTTTTATGGTAGTTAAGTAGTTGTATGACGTGTTGATGGTAGTTAAGTTAGTTGTATGACGTGTTGATGGTAGTTAAGTTAGTTGTATGACGTGTTGATGGTAGTTAAATTAGTTGTTTTGACGTGTTGATGGTAGTTAAGTTAGTTGTATGACGTGCTGATGGTAGTTAAGTTAGTTGTATGACGTGTTGATGGTAGTTAAGTTAGTTGTATGACGTGTTGATGGTAGTTAAGTTAGTTGTATGACGTGCTGATGGTAGTTAAGTTAGTTGTATGACGTGTTGATGGTAGTTAAGTTAGTTGTATGACGTGTTGATGGTAGTTAAGTTAGTTGTATGACGTGTTGATGGTAAAGTTAGTTGTATGACGTGTTGATGGTAGTTAAGTTAGTTGTATGACGTGTTGATGGTAGTTAAGTTAGTTGTATGACGTGTTGATGGTAGTTAAGTTAGTTGTATGACGTGTTTTATGGTATTAAGTTAGTTGTAAAGACGTGTTGATGGTGTTAAGTTAGTTTTTATGACGTGTTGAGGTAGTTAAGTTAGTTGTATGACGTGTTGATGGTAGTTAAAATTTTGTTGTATGACGTGTTGATGGTAAAGTTATGTTGTATTGACGTGTTGATGGGAAAGTTATTTTTATGACGTGTTTTGATGGTAAAGTTAGTTGTATGACGTGTTGATGGTAAAGTTAGTTGTATGACGTGTTGATGGGAAAGTTAGTTGTATGACGTGTTGAGGGAAGTTAGTTGTATGACGTGTTGATGGGAAAGTTAGTTGTATGACGTCTTGATGGTAGTTAAGTTTGTTGTATGAGTGTTGATGGTAGTTAAGTTAGTTGTATGACGTGTTGATGGTAAATTTAAGTTAGTTGTATGACGTGTTTTATGGTAGTTAAGTTAGTTGTATGACGTGTTGATGGTAGTTAAGTTAGTTGTATGACGTGTTGATGGTAGTTAAGTTAGTTGTATGACGTGTTGATGGTAGTTAAGTTTGTTGTATGACGTTTTTGATGGTAAATTAAGTTAGTTGTATGACGTGTTGATGGTAGTTAAGTTAGTTGTATGACGTGTTGATGGTAGTTAAGTTAGTTGTATGACGTGTTGATGGTAGTTAAGTTAGTTGTATGACGTGTTGATGGGAAAGTTAGTTGTATGACGTGTTGATGGTAGTTAAGTTAGTTGTATGACGTGTTGATGGTAGTTAATTTAGTTGTATGACGTGTTGATGGTAGTTAAATCAACAACAGTGTTTTATCTTAAAGAAGACTAATACACAAGAAATACTCATACTTAAACACACACGGGGCCAGGAGCTATGACTCGACCCCCGCAACCAAAAATAGGTGAGGGGGTAAAACACACACACACACACACACACACACACACACACAAACACACAACACATACACACGCATACACACACACACCACACATGACACTACACCCTACACACACTACTACACACTAGAACACCCACACATACACCCCACACACACTACACACACACTCATGCACACTACACACACACACCCAAACACACACACACACACACTACACACACACTCATGCACACTAAACACACACCACCCCAAACACAACACACACACACACATGCACACTACACACACCCACCCAAACACACACACACACACACACACACACACACACACACAGGAAACACACACACCAACCCCACACACACCCCACCACCACACACAACACACACAGGGCCAGGAGCTGTGACTCGACCCCTGCAACCACAAAAGGTGAGTACAAATAGGTGAGTAAAACACACATACACACTAAAACTACACACACACACACACACACACACACACTCACACACTACACACACCCACCCACCACACACACCACAATACTACACACACACATACATACACACTAACACCCACACATACACACCACACACGCACACATACACACTACGACACTACACACTACACACACATACACACTACACATACACATACACACTAGACACCCACGCATACACAAAACACACCTACCCACTAGACACCACGCATACACTCAAAACACACACACACATACACACACACACTACACCACACACTACACACACACACACACACACACACACACACACACACTACACACACACACACAAGAAGCAGACAGAATTTCGACATCAATGCTACTAATCATGGGAGATTTAAATCGAAAATAAGTAGCCTGGGAGAAATCAGACCTAAACTGGGAGTCAGAGACGTGGAGGAATAAAACGAAGTAAACAGAAAAACGTGGTGTCAGTAAGTCAAGGACACAACAAGAGAGAGAGAGGGATGAACGAGCAAGACTAGACCTAATAATTACCATAAATGCCTCTGGTGTAAGTGGAAGGGTCTCTGGATGCTACCAACTAGTATGGGATTTCGAATATATTATGAAATTAAACAGTAATGAAAAAATAACAAGAAAACAGATTAGGCAAGAAAGAATTTGGGTTTCAGGAGAAACTTTGAAGGTGCGAAAGAATCCGTGAATTCAGTGGGAAAGGTAAATGAAAAGAAAGTTGAGAATGAAAGATAAAGGAACCCTTTTGCACTTTTATTTCCCCCAAGGGGAAATTTTTCCTGGTAGGGCTTACAGTCCTCAGAAACGGCGAAAAAATGGGGGAGTTTTTGGGGAAAACAGCCCCCATCTTGTGTCGTTTTTCTAAACCATTATTAAAAAAAAATAAAAATTTGGGAACCCCAAAAAAAAAGGGGAAAAAGAAGGGCAAAAACTTCTTAAAAAGAAGATGAAGAGGAAATAGGAAAACAAAAACCTGAGCGAAAAGAAAGACCCGTGCGTAATAGTACTTTATGCCGAAACTTTTCGCCTACATATGGGTTTCTTCATCGAGACAGAAAATTGAAGAACAAAGAACTTGAAGACGTTTAAAAACAGCCCCTCCCCTTGAAGTTTGGGGTGGCAGTCCCTCATCGGGAGAAGAGTATTGTTCCATTGTTGAAAAATTTGGGAGTTGGAGGCCCGGAGGGAGCCAAAAACCGCCAGGAGGGAATGAGGTCACTATAGAACTTCGACAACCTCTACTAGTGAGAACGGCTGTTTTGGGGGGCCGCCCCTCCAACATCTTCGTTCTACATGACCACGTCCACCCCCGGGATAAAAAGGCTCCATCCTTCACTTTCAACTCCATATTTTCCCAACAATGGAACTTTTTCGCCTACCAAGGCTTTTTCATCGATACAAAAAGTTGATAAAGCAAAATACTTGAAGACGATGTAATCATTCCATCCCTTGAATTTTGGGGTGGTTCCCCTCAGTTTGGAAAATACTTTTCCCTCCAACTGAGGGACTGACCCCCTCAAAATTTTAAAGGGTGAGGGACTGATTACATCGTCTCAAGTATCTTTGTTTCTATCAACTTTTCTGTACTCGACTAAAAACCTACTGTGTGGGCGAAACTTTCGTCAGTCGAGTACAGAAACAGTAAAGATGAAAAGATGTAATCATTTCATGACTTCGCCCTTAATGCAAGTAAAGAAAAGAGCATTGAAAAATAGAAAAAATGGAGGACATAAGAGAGGAGAAGTGAGAAAAACCCAAAAAAGGGAATTACAAGGAGGGGGGAGAGAAGCAAAGCGCTGTTTGAGAAACTGGACACAAACCCAAAGTTCCATTTTTGCCCAGTGTACTGGTAAGATGGAAAAGAAAAAGAAGAAAAAAGAAAAAGAAAAAGAAAAAAAGAAGAAAAAGAAAAAAAGAAGAAAAAAAAAAAGAAAAGAAGAAGAAAGAAGAAAAGAAAAGAAGAAGAAGAAGAAGAAAAGAAGAAGAAGAAGAAGAAAAGAAGAAGAAAAGAAGAAGAAGAAGAAGAAAAGAAAAAAACAACAACAACAACAACAAACAACAACACAACAAAACAACAACAACAACAACAACAACAAAACAACAACAACAACAACAACAACAAGGGGAGAAAGAAAAAGGAAAGGAAAAGAAAGGGGAGAAACAAAGATTGAGGAATAAATGGAAAGGGAAAACGTGGGGGGTAAGGAAAGGGAGAATTTGTATTGATAAGTCCTGGGGGGGCGAAACTCTACAATAAATTTTACCCGATTTTTACATTTCTAATTCATCTTGTGGGTATTGTCACAGTCATTAAAATAAACGGATGATTTTTTCGGTCCAACTTCGACCATTAACTATCACACATAAACACATCTCACTATTTAAGGGGTCCAAACGCCGAAACGTCTTTTCAAGTTTCTCTCTCCTACGCAGTTGTGATTTTTTCCAGTCACTTTTATTCTACCAAAAAATTAAAACAACAAGTGTAATGAAACAGATACCGTATTTTCCGTCTTTTAAACGCCCCTTTTTTCCCTACATGTCAAAAATGTTCCCCCAATTTGGGAGACCTATTTCCTTTTAATCAACATTCAAAAAACCCTTTGACTTACACCCTACGGGCAGGATACCGTCTTAAAAAATTAAAACCACTTAACCAAACCCAGCTTAACCAACCAGCCGGTTTTAGCAACCAACCTCCACAAGTGACCTGCAACACTGCCTGCAGCAAAAAGCACCTTACGACCACCTCTTGCTTAAAAAAAAAAGGAAATTGCAAATAGGTATCCTTCCAACGCAGTGGCATCCCGGTGTACACGGTAAAAGGGTGTGCGCTGGGGGCAGGAATAACCTCTCTTATAAATTCAACTTTTTCATAATAACACAACCACCTTGTTCAAACCCCTCCATCGCCCTCCCAACCCTTCCCCATCTTCCAAATTCTGGTAAGAACCTCACCTCAGCATCCTGCGCCTTATTGCCCAAGGTCAGATCAACCGGTCAAGGGGTAAACTTTGGGTTACATTTTGCATTGTTCAATAAAGTAACATTACAACGCTTCCAAATTTTCTTTCACGTCTAAAAATTTTGCGCTTAAATGCCGGAAAAACGATACTAAGTGCCAAAAAAAAAATATACACGATAAACCCTTTAAATCAAAGGGAAAAAAAAGGAATAACTTCATAAGCGGACCAGCTCAGGGGGTTTTTTTGGGGCAAATATGAAAAAAAAAAAAAAAAACCCAAAAGACAAAGGTTTTGGGGGATTGAAATTTTTTGTAACAACATAAAGACACTCCATGAAATAGTCACAAGAGACAAGTGAAAAAAACAACTTGAAGAATAAGAGAACAAGGGATTACACTGTACATCACAGACATAGAAAATATAAATTTAGAGGGCCACAGCAGATAGAAAATATAATTGAGGGGGGGGCCACAGCAGATAGAAAATATAATTTGGGGGGGCCACACAGATAAAAAAATAATTGAAGGGGCCCCAGCAGATAGAAAATAAAATGAAGGGCCCCAGCAATAAAAATATAATTGAGAGGGGGCCCAGCAGATAGAAAATAAATTGAAGGCCACAGCAATATAAAAAATAATTGAAGGGCCACAGCAAAAAAAATTAATTGAGAGGGCCCAGCAGATAAAAATATAATGAGGGGCACAGCCCAAAGGAAAATAAAAAATTTAAGGGGCCACGCAACAGAAAACAATTGAAAGGGCCACACAACAGAAAAAAAACTGAAAAGGGCCACAGCAAAGAAAACATAACTGAAAGGGGTACAGCAGATGGAAAAAAAAACTGAAAGGGCCACAGCAACAGAAAACAAACTGAAAGGGCCACAAAACAGAAAACAAACTGAAAGGGGCCACACAGCAGAAAACAAACTGAAAGGGCCACAGCAACAGAAAACAAACTGAAAAGGGGGGCCCGCAGACGAAAACATAACTGAAAGGGCCAGCAACAGAAAACGCCCCACCAAAAGAAGGAAGTAAGGGATGTAGGAGGGCCAAGCCCCAAATTATGGAACCGACCTACATCACCAAGAACCTGATACGACCAAACTTTGTGAGACCACCTCACACCAAAAAACCTGCGTCCTAAAGATAAGATAGCAATTTTGTTCGAATTTTAACCCCGGAGGGTTAGCCACCCTGGAAACACAAACAGTGGTCATCGAGGACTTCTTTTCCATTATAGTCCTCAAACTTTTCCCCCCAGGGTGTCACCCACACAGTCCACAAACACTCGACCTACTTGCTGCTAGGGGAAAAGGGAAGCTGGTGTAAGGGGGCTAAAACTCAGGTACCTACTTACTGATAGTGAACAGGGACAGCAGGGTAAGGGAACCACAAATATTTCCACCCTGCCGGGGGCGAACCGGGGGCACTTGGTGTAGAGGCAGGGGGTTGCCACCAATCTACCCGGAAGACTCCTTCATGATAGTGATAGGTTTGGTTTAAGGGAAACCGGGGCTATTTTTTTCCCTTTTGGATTTAAACGATTTTTTTCCCAGGGGGAGTATAACACGATTTTTTAACCCCTGATTGTAATAAAGAAAATAAATGTCCCGTGCCTGGGTTACAACGCTCTCCCCCATACGGTGTCCGGGTTCAAACCCGGCACGGGTGAAACATTTGGGGGGTGTTTCCAAAAACCGCTGTCCCCCCGTTCACCTAGCATAAGTAGGGACCCAGTGTTAGTGGACTGGGTGGGTGGCATCCGGGGGACAAGACGACGACCCCAATGGAAATAAATTAGACATCCTCGATGATCACGACTTTTTTGGGGTATCATAAGTAAGTTATTTGTAACCAAATACGTTACAAAATTATCATACAAAGCACATATGTGTAAAACCGGGTAACCCAAAAAGTCAGCAGAGTGAATTATTTCCATTGTGGGCCTTTTTTCCCTTTTTATTTTAAAATAAAGGTTTAAATCTCATTATTTTCTTAATGATGATAACACTTATTTTCATACTATTAAGACTACTACTACACGAGGGCTAAGACTATCTACTACACAGGGTCATTTAAACTATCTACTACACAGGGGCATTAAGACTATCTACTACACGAGGGGTCAATTTAAAACTATCTACACACGAGGTCATTAAACTATCTACTACACAGGGTCATTAAAACTTCTACTACACGAGGTCATTACAAAATAAGGGAAAATTTACACGAGTTAGTTAAAAAATTTAAAATCAATTTCCCCCCCTTTCTGTAGCACATTCATCAGACACCTTTTGGGACTCTTCTTTAACTGGGTTTATGCTATGACTGGGTTTGACATGTGCGGTATCTGTTCCTCCTTTATTCGTACAATAAAAGGGGTTTGAAGCCTGGCCACTGCTGGGGTACTACAAAGTTTGCTCCTCCCCCTAAACTATGATGCTTGGTTCCCGACCTTGACAAAATTTACAGCAAGATACTCTGGGCACTGTTTGTGAGCAATTTTATAAACATGATTTAGCTTCAGTTGTTTTACTCTGTCTTCAACATTCAGCATATCCAACTGCTGTAATTCATCCTGGCCTACATGTTCTCTTGGTCCCAGGTTCAGTTCTTGTTATTCATCCTGGCCTACATGTTCTCTTGGTCCCAGGTTCATTTTCTTGTTTTTCATCCTGGCCTACATGTTCCCTTTTGGGTTCCCAGGTTCGTTCTGTTTTTTCATCCTGGCCTACATGTTCTCTTGGTCCCAGGTTCAGTTCTTGTTATTCATCCTGGCCTACATGTTCTCTTGGTCCCAGGTTCAGTTCTTGTTATTCATCCTGTCTACATGTTCTCTTGGTCCAGGTTCAGTTCTTTTTTTATTAAATCCTGGCCTACATTTTCTCTGGTCCCAGGTTCAGTTCTTGTTATTCATCCTGGCCTACATGTTCTCTTGGTCCCAGGTTCAGTTCTTGTTATTCATCCTGGTCTACATGTTCTCTTGGTCCCAGGTTCAGTTCTTGTTATTCATCCTGGCCTACATGTTCTCTTGGTCCCAGGTTCAGTTCTTGTTATTCATCCTGGTCTACATGTTCTCTTGGTCCCAGGTTCAGTTCTTGTTATTCATCCTGGTCTACATGTTCTCTTGGTCCCAGGTTCAGTTCTTGTTATTCATCCTGGCCTACATGTTCTCTTGGTCCCAGGTTCAGTTCTTGTTATTCATCCTGGTCTCATGTTCTTTTTTGGGTCCCAGGCAGTTTTGTTTTTCATCCTGGTCTACATGTTCTCTTGGTCCCAGGTTCAGTTCTTGTTATTCATCCTGGCCTACATGTTCTCTTGGTCCCAGGTTCAGTTCTTGTTATTCATCCTGGCCTACATGTTCTCTTGGTCCCAGGTCCAGGATGAATCTTACGATTTTGTTCTGGGTGATTTGCAGTCTTTCAGTGTTTTTTTTTTTTTTTTTTTTTTTTTTTGTCAAGACAGAGTACCACGAAAAGCAAGCGTAATCCATATGACACTGTACAGAGTCCTGCGAGCCTCAGTAGGTAGACACTGTGCTTGTCTGTAGAGGTACTTCAGTCTGGTATTCGCTTTCTTTACTACACTGTTCCCGATCAGTTCTCCTGACATGCATGGGTCAAAAGGGATTCCCAGATATTTTTTTTTCTGGGAAAAATGAAGTGAAAGGACTCCCCCCTTACACTGGACATTAAAATTATTTACCCTTCTCAGTTTATGTTTCGTGCCAAAGAGAATGGCTTCAGTTTTCCCGAGGTGTAATGATAGTTTGTTGTCTACTAACCATTTGCTGCAGGACTCCAGTTCCAGTGTTAACATTAGCTATATATTGTGAAATCTTTACCTGACACTAACAGAGCACTGTCATTCCCTACAGTAGGAGTTTGCACTTGACACTGATAGGCATATCATTGACATAAGAATAATAAGGACCCAGAATTCTACCTTGGGGAACTCCACATTTATCGCAGGGTTCTGATTCTGTTCTGTTGATTTTGACAATTTGTTTCCTGTTGCTAAGATAGGACTTAAACCAGTCTACAGAACCTATACCGATAGCTAGAAATTTCTTACATAATTATTGTGGGTTTACAGTATCGAAGGCCTTTTGCAAGTCTAAGGTTACCATTTCCTATGAGGGTTTCCCTTTCGATATTTCCCGTTCTCAGGTAATCCATCAGATTAATTAGGGAGTTGTCGGTTGAGTAAGATCTTCTAAAGCCTGATTGATAGCTATGGAGAATGTTGTTGTCATTAAGGTACTTAACTACTTGAGAATACACCGCCCTCTCTAGAAATTTTTAGAATACTGATTATACTAACAGCCCTATAGTTGCTTACATCAGACCACTATTTTCTTTAAAAATAGGAGTAACTCTGGCCTCCTTGAACCCCTCCGTACGGTATTTAAAGGTGATTGATAGATTTATTATGTGAGCAATAGGGATTGACAGTTCAGAAGCACCATCTTTTTAGGAACTTAGACGGGATGTATCAGGGCCAGTGCTCTTGTTGGGTTTAACCTGCTTAGTTCTTTTTGAATAAAGTCATGATACACTTACTAGTTGACAAAATGTTTGGGGTTACCCCTTTATTGGTAATAGTATGTTTGAAACTTATCAAGAGTCTGTGTTAAAGGTAAATTTTATGCGCTGTAGTTTACTTTCTAGTGTTTGATGCAACAGATGTGTAGTAGGAATTAAAGCAATTTGCCACCTTAGATGTTTCGTGGCATACCTCGTTATCGATAGTGAGTACTAGTTAACCTATCTACCCGGCTTAGGCTATACCCAAACTGTTTTAGTTGTTGCCAGAGCTTTCTGGGGTTATGCTTATACTCTTCAATTTTTTTGAGCAAATAGTGCTTTGCCTTTGCTCCTTTTATATAGCTCTGTACTCTGTTCCTCACCTTTGGAATTCATTTAGTGCTGCAATATCTGTCTGTTTGCTTTAAATTCTTTTTAGCAGCTCAGGTCTATGACATTTCAATATTATTAATATCTCAGTAGTCATCCTGGGTTTCAGTTCTTCGTTTATATTCCTTACTCTTTAACTGGAGTACAATATTATCAAGGTTGGTAGTGACATTGTTTGAATTTTTCCAGGCAATCGGGTTACGTTTCCGTGCAAAACTTGTTATCTCTGTCAGTCAAATATGGTGTAGCCGATTACCAGTGTTTCTTTACTGTAGTTCTAGTTGACCTCATTCTATTTGTCCGTGTAGGCCTATCCTATCCCTAGTGATTTTCCTGGTGCAGTAAAAATGATGAAATTGATCACTAGACAGTGGTTAATGACGCCTGACTGACTAATGTTCTCAGAGCGGTACAGTGTGGTCAGTTAGGGTGGACTGAGAACTGTTTGATCCGGATTTGTGTATTAATTAGTTGAGTGCAGATAATTAGACCTAGAATTTGCTAATACCTGTTACATAGCCCTGGGTGGCTAACCCAGGGCTTGAATTAAAAAAAATCCGAACAGAATCTTATCTTATGAAGAGAGAGGAGAGAGTGTGAGGAGAGAGAGATGGGTGAGAGGGAGGAGAGAGAGGTTGAGAGAGGTAGGAGAGAGAGTTCGGAGGAGAGGAGGTGAGCGATGAGAGAGGAAGAGAGAGAGAGGAGAGTGAGAGAGAGAGAGAGATTTGCAATCGGGGTTCCTTGTCCAAGCCCAGAACAGGGATGTATGACGGTCATTACTTTACCAAGGGTATTGAGGCGGGATGCTGAGACGTGCAAATATTACTGTGGGTTAGGCAGAAGGGGCGGAGCCCTTCCTCAGCTCCACTGGGTAACTCGGGAGCTCGAGCTGGCAAAAGGGGTTTTCTCTGAGTAGCTCAACACAACTTCAAGAAGTGTCTATGGAGTTACCATTATCGAGCCAGAGCCCATATGTATGGCGAAAGTTTATTAAATCTGCCGCCCCATTTAACTGGGGGATTCGAAGGGGGGATAAATGGAATCATGCCAGTCCATTTATTGCCTATAATGAAACGGTTTTTATGCCTTTATATGACAGTTGTATTTATGTACTATAATGACAGTGTATTTATGTCTATAATGACAGGTATTTTTTATACCTATAATGACAGTGTATTTATGACTTTTTTGACAGGTATTGATGTCTTAATGACTCTGTATTTATTCCTATCAATGACTGTGTATTTTTGTCTATAATGACAGTGTATTTATACCTAAATGAAAGTGTATTTATGCCTATAATGACTGTGTTTATTTGTTTCGATATATGACCACTGTATTTATACCTAATCATGACAGTGTATTTTTACCGATATTGACGTGTATTTATGTCTTTATGTACTGTGTATTTATACCTATTAATGAAAGTGTTTTAGGACTATAATGACAGTGTATTTTGTCTATATTGACACTGTATTTATTACTTTCATGACAGTGATTATGCTATAATGACAAGTGTATTTATACCTTATAATGACAGTGTAGTGATGCATATAATGACTGTGTTTGATGTCTATTCATGACACTGTAATTTTTACCTATTAAGGACAGTGTATTTAGGGGTCTTATAATGACAGTGTATTTATGTCTTATAATGGCAGTGGTTATTTTTGTCTATAATGACAGTGTATTTATTGTCTAATAATGACTGTGTTTTTATGCCTAAAATGACTGTGTATTTATTGCTTTATTGTCAGTGTATTTATGTCTATAATGACAGTGTATTTATGTCTATAATGACAGTGTATTTATGCCTATAATGACAGTGTATTTATGTCTATAATGACAGTGTATTTATGCCTATAATGACAGTGTATTTATGCCTATAATGACAGTGTATTTATGCCTAAAATTACAGGGTTTTTATGCCTTAATGACAGTGTATTTATGCCTATTAATGATCGTGTTATTTATGCTATATTGACAGTGTATTTATGACCTATAATGACGTGTATTTTTATGCCTTTTAATGACACTGTTTTTTATACTATAATGACAGGGTATTTATGTCTATATTGTCAGTGTATTTATACTATAATGACAGTGTATTTATGCTATAATGACAGTGTATTTATGACCTTAAGACTGTGCCTATTTATGCTATATTGCAGTGTATTTATACATTAATGACAGTGTTTTTATGCCTATATTGAAAGTTGTATTTTTGTCTATAATGACAGGTGTATTTTTTGCCTATAAATGGGGACAGGGTATGTTGCCACTATATGACAGTGTATTTTATGACTATTAATGACAGTGTATTTATGCCTAAATATGACTGTGTATTTTGTCTATAATGTCTATAACTGTCCTTTCTTTTACGAGAGGCTGGTCTCAGACAGAGCAGAGGGGGACGTTGTACACCCGAAACTCTCTTCGGTATTACTCCAGGTATACTTCAGGTATACTCCAGGTA
Organism: Cherax quadricarinatus; assembly: GCF_026875155.1. Classification (NCBI taxonomy): domain Eukaryota; kingdom Metazoa; phylum Arthropoda; class Malacostraca; order Decapoda; family Parastacidae; genus Cherax; species Cherax quadricarinatus. Next base: position 13,845,016 of record NC_069457.1, read on the forward strand.
TTTACTTCAGGATACCTCCTGGATACTCCAGAATACTCCAGGAATTACTCCAGGTTTTACTCCAGGTTGTCCAAGGTATTACTCAATGGTATACTTCAAGTATATCAAGGTTTACTCAGGTATACTCCAGGGGTATTACTCATGGTATACTCATGCGTATTCTCAAGTGGTTATACACCTGGTTTACACCTGGTATACCTCCAGGTATACTTCAGGTATACTCCGGTATTCTCCTAGGTATATTCAGGTTATACTCCTGGATATACGCCAGGGAATACGCCAGGTATTCTCCAGGTTACTCCAGGTTACTCCTGTTTTACTAATGGTATACTCATAGGTTATACTCAAGGTATACTCAAAGGTATACTCAAGGTATACTCCAGGTATACTCAGGTATAACTCCAGGTATACTCAAGTTATACTCATGGTTTACTCTAGGTATACTCCAGGGATTCTCAAGGTAATACTAAGGTATACTCAAGGTATACTCATGGTATATAAGAGTATACTAAATGGTATTTACTCAAGGTATATAAGGTATACTAATGGTTTACTCAGGTATACTCTTGGTATAATCAAGGTATACATCCAGGTTTTTATCACCTGGTTTTTCTCCAGGTTATTCTTCCAGGGTATACTCCAGTATACTCAGGTTTAACTTCAGGTTTCTCCAGGATTTACGCCCGGGAATACTACAGAATACTCCAGGATATCCTGGTTTACTCCAGGTATACTCAAGGTATACTAAGGTATATTCTAGGTATTATCACTAAGGTGTAATCAAGGTATCTATTGGTTTAATCTTAGGTTTTTCTCCAGGTATTCTGCCAGGTTTACTCCTTGGTTATACACCAGGTCTGACTCCAGGTTTTACCGGGTATACACCGGGTTTAATCCATGGATTTATCTTCCAGGTTTACTCCAGGTATTACTTCCAGGTATACTTCTAGGTTATACTCCAGGTATACTACAGGTATACTCTTTGGGATTCGCCAGTATTACTCCAGGTATACTCCTGGTTTTCTACAGGTAGTAATCAAGGTTACTCCTAGGTATACTCATGGTATACTCATATGGTATACTCTAGGTATAATCAGGTTACTCAGGTATACTCCAGGTATACCTCCAGGTTATACTTCAGGTATACTTTCCAGGTTTACTCCAGGTATTCATCTCTAGGTATACTACTGGAAATACTCCAGGAATACTACGGGAATTACTCCTAGGGATTACTCCAGGTATACTCAGGTATACTCCAGGTATACTCAAGGTTTAATCAAGGTATATCAAGGTTTACTCTAGGTATACTCATGTATACTCCTGGTAGACTTCCTGGTATACTCCAGGTATACTCCAGGTTTACTTCCTGGTAACACCGGTTATGTAGCTCCAGGTAGTTCCAGGTATACTCTAGGTATACTCCAGGTTTACCCAGGTATACTCCAGGTTTTCTCCAGGTATACTCTAGGTATACTCCAGGTATACTCCAGGTATACTCAAGGTACATCATCTGGTATATCTACAGGTATACGACAGGTATACGCCTGGTATAATTCAAGGTTTACTCAGGTTTACTCAAGGTATACTCCAGGTATACTCCTGGTATTCTCCATGGTTATTACTCATAGGATTCTCCAGGTTAAACTCCAGGTATACGCAGGTATACTCAGGTATTACTCAAGGTATATCCAGGTATACTCAATGTAACTCAAGGTATTCACAGGGTATATCCAGGTATATCAGGTATTACTCCAGGTATTAATCAGGTTATTACTCAAGGTTTATCTCCAGGTATACTCAAGGTATACTCCAGGTTCTACTTCCTGGTATACTCCAGGTTTTACTCAAGGTACTCCAGGTATACTCATGGTTATATACTCCAGGTATACTCAAGGTTCTCAAGTATACTCAGGGATTACTCAAGGTATACTCCATGGTATACTCAAGGTATACTCAGGTTATACTCCAGGTCTTCTCAAGGTTTACTCCAGGTATACTACAGTATACTCATGGGATCTCCAGGGTATTTAATCCAGGTATACTCCAGGTATACTCCAGGTACACCAGTGTATACTCCAGGTATAGGGAATGTTAGCAGTAATTCCAGTGACTCGACCACAGAGTTTACAGTGATAATGTGATGGTAATAATGGGAGAGTGGAATATTATATTAATAACGTTAAGACAATGTTCTGGATACGGTAGTGAAGTATGTATATTTGTACTGTTGTATTGGTGTACTGACTGTGTAGTGATTAGTACTGTGTATGTACTGTGTGAGTGTTAGTACTTGTGTATGTGTACTGTGTGTAGTGTTAGCTACTGTGTACCATGTACTGTGTGTAGTGTTATTGTTACTGTGTCTGTTACTGTGCTGTTTTGGTGTTAGTACTGTGTATGATACTGTGTGTAGTGTTAGTACTGTGTATGTACTGTGTGTAGTGTTAGTACTGTGTATTATGTACTGTGTGTAGTGTTAGTACTGTGTATGTACTGTGTGTAGTGTTAGTACTGTGTATGTATGTGTGTGTGTTAGGTACTGTGTATGTACTGTGTTTAGTGTTAGTACTGTGTCATGGTGTACTGTGTGTAGTGTTAGTACTGTGTATGTACTGTGTGTAGTGTTAGTACTGTGTATGGTGTACTGTGTGTAGTGTTAGTACTGTGTATGATGTACTGTGTGTAGTGTTAGTACTGTGTATGTACTGTGTGTAGTGTTAGTACTGTGTATGTACTGTGTGTAGTGTTAGTACTGTGTATGATGTACTGTGTGTAGTGTTAGTACTGTGTAATGTACTGTGTGGAGTGTTAGTAATGTGTTTGGTGTACTGTGTTTGTAGTGTTAGTACTGTGTATGTACTACCGTGGTTTAGTGTTAGTACTGTGTATGGTGGTTATCTGTGTGGTTAGCTGTTAGTACTGTGTATGTAATGTGTGTAGTGTAGTACTGTGTATGGTGTACTGTGTGTAGGTTTGTACTGTGTATGATGTACAGTGTGTTAGTGTTAGTACTGTGCTATGTACTGTGTGGTAGTGTTAGCTACTGTTATGACTGTACTGGTGTAGTGTTAGTACTGTGTTGATGTATGTGTGTAGTGTTTAGTACTGTGTATGTTACTGTGTGTAGTGTTAGTACTGTGTATGATGGTACTGTGTGTAGTGTTCGTACTGTGTATGTTCTGTGTGTAGTGTTGTTCTGTGTATGTACTGCTGTGTTGTGTTAGTACTGTGTATGTACTGTGTGTAGTGTTCGTAATGTGTATGTACTGTGTTGTTAGTGTTTATACGTGTATGTAATGTGTGTTGTTGTGTTAGTACTAGTATGTACTGTGTGTAGTGTTTGTTACTGGTTGAGGTACTTTTGTGTAGTGTTAGTACTGTGTATGATGTAACTGTGTGATAGTGTTTTGTACTCGTGTTGGTGTACTGTGTGTGTGTTAGTAATGTGTATGAAGTACTTTGTGTAGTGTTTGTACTGTGTTATGGTTTTTGTTCTTTGTGTAGTGTTAGTACTTGTGTATGGTGTACTGTGTGTTAGAGTTAGTATGTGTATGATGTTCTTTGTGTTGTGTTAGTACTGTGATTGATGTACTTTGTGTAGGTGTTAGTGCTGTGTATGGTGTAATGTGTGTAGTGGTATGTACTGTGTATGATGTACTGGTTGTAGTGTTGTTACTGTGTATGACGTACTTTGTGCAGTGTAGTACTGGTGTATGAATGAACTTTGTGTAGTGTTAGTACTGTGTATGGTGTACTTTGTGTAGTGTTAGTACTGTGTATGACGTATCTTTAGTGTATTGTAAGATTCTGTGTATGATGTACTTTGTGTAGTGTTAGTACTGTGTATGATGTACTTTGTGCAGTGTTAGTACTGTGTATGATGTACTGTGTGTAGTGTTAGTACTGTGTATGGTGTACTGTGTGTAGTGTTAGTACTGTGTATGATGTACTTTGTGCAGTGTTAGAACAGTGTATGGTGTACTTTGTGTAGTGTTAGCACTGTGTATGGTGTACTTTGTGTGTTAGTACTGTGTATGATGTACTTTGTGTAGTGTTAGTACTGTGTATGATGTACTTTGTGTGTTAGTACTGTGTATGATGTACTTTGTGCAGTGTTAGAACAGTGTATGGTGTACTTTGTGTAGTGTTAGCACTGTGTATGGTGTACTTTGTGTGTTAGTACTGTGTAGGAATGTATCTTTGGGGGGTTTGTAGTGTTGTACTGGTGTATGATGTTACTTTGTGTGTTAGTACTGTGTATGATGTATTTGTGTAGTGTTAGTACTGTGTATGTGTACTTTGTGTAGTGTTAGTACTGTGTATGATGTACTTTGTGTAGTGTTAGTACTGTGTATGATGTACTTTGTGTAGTGTTAGTACTGTGTATGGTGTACTGTGTGTAGTGTTAGTACTGTGTATGATGTACTGTGTGTAGTGTTAGTACTGTGTATGGTGTACTGTGTGTAGTGTTAGTACTGTGTATGATGTACTGTGTGTAGTGTTAAGTACTGTGTATGGTTTGTACTGTGTATAGTGTAGTACTGTGTCTGAATGTACTGTGTGTTGTGTTTAGTACTGTGTATGATGTACTTGGTGTCGTGTTAGTTATTCCTGTGTATGATGTACTGTGTGTAGTGTTAGTACTGTGTATGATGTACTTTGTGTATTGTTAGTACTGTGTATGACGTACTTTGTGTATTGTTAGTACTGTGTATGATGTACTTTGTGTATTGTTAGTACTGTGTATGACGTACTTTGTGTATTGTTAGTACTGGTATGATGTACTTTGGGTTAGTTTGAGTATGTGTTTGACGTACTTTGTGTATAGTTAGTACTGTGTATGACGTACTTTGTGTTTTGTTAGTACTGTACTGTGTATGTCGTACTTTGTGTATTGTTGTACTGTGTATGATGTACTTTGTGTTGTGTTAGTACTGTGTATGGTTGTACTGTGGTGTAGTGTTTGTACTGGTGTATGGTGTACTGTGTGTGTGTTGTACTGTGTTATGATGCTACTTGGTGTAGTGTTAGTTCTGTGTATGGTGTTACTGTGTGTTGTGGTTGTACTGTGTATGATGTTACTTTGTGTAGTGTTAGTACTGTGTATGGTGTACTGTGTGTTGTGTTAAGTATGGGTATGGTTATGGGTATTTGTGTAGTGTTAGTACTGGTATTTTGTACTTTGTGTAGTGTTAGTACTGTGTATGATGTACTTTGTGTTGTTAGTACTGTGTATGATGTACTTTGTGTAGTGTTAGTACTGTGTATGATGTACTTTGTGTGTTAGTACTGTGTATGATGTACTTTGTGTGTTAGTACTGTGTATGATGTACTTTGTGTAGTGTTAGTACTGTGTATGATGTACTTTGTGTAGTGTTAGTACTGTGTATGATGTACTTTGTGTGTTAGTACTGTGTATGATGTACTTTGTGTGTTAGTACTGTGTATGATGTACTTTGTGTGTTAGTACTGTGTATGATGTACTTTGTGTAGTGTTAGTAATGTGTATGATGTACTTTGTGTAGTGGGTAGTTACTGTGTATGTGTACTTTGTGTGTTTAGAATACTTGTGATGATGTACATTGTTGTGTTTTAGTACTGTGTATGATGTACTTTGTGTAGTGTTAGTACTTTGTATGATGTACTTTGTGTAGTGTTAGTACTGTGTATGATGTACTTTGTGTAGTGTTAGTACTGTGTATGATGTACTTTGTGTAGTGTTAGTACTGTGTATGATGTACTGTGGTAGTTATAGTACTGTGTTATGGTGTACTTGTGTAGTGTTTATGTAATCTGTTATGTGTACTTTGTTGTGTGTTAGTACTGTGTATGTGTACTTTGTGTAGTGTTGTACTCTGTATGATGTACTTTGTGTTGTTAGTACTGTGTATGATGTACCTTGTGTAGTGTTAGTACTGTGTATGATGTACTTTGTGTAGTGTTAGTACTGTGTATGGCGTACTGTGTGTACAATGTCATTACTACACTTTGTGTTTAGTGTCAGTACTATGTATGATATTCTTTGAGTACATCAGTATCTGTACTACGTATTATGTACTCTGCATACATAAATATCAGTACTATGTATAATTTACTCCATATACATTATCTTTATTCATACTGTATTATGAATTACTGTGTACTGGTACTAAACAGTACCAGTACTGAACAGTACCAGTACTGAACAGTACCAGTACTGAACAGTACCAGTGCTGAACAGTACCAGTACTGAACAGTACCAGTAATGAAACAGTACAGTATGAACAGTACCAGTATGACAGTACCATGTAATTAACAGTACCAGTACTGACAGTTACGTAACTGAAAACAGTACCAGTGCTGTACAGTTACGTTCATATGAACTTCCAACATTGCTAGCACTTTTCTCCCTTTATTTCTTATTGTACTGTAATCTTCCCCATGTGTCGACACTTGATTCCTGGTCACTTTTCACCTGATCACTTTTCACCTGGTTCACTTTTATACATGGTCACTTCTCACCTGGTCACTTCTCACCTGGTCACCTACGTTGACCAAACCATGCAATCTCCATTGCTTTAAATGTCCTGTATAATTATGGTTTTTTGCATAAACGACTAAATTGTCACCAATACCACGGGCGGGGTTAGAACCCGCGATCAGAGAGTCATAAAACTCCAGACCGACGCTTTAACCACTGGGCCAGCTGGCTACAATAAGATTCACCCATTTAGGTATCTGTTCACGGGTTCTAACCCCGCCCATGGTATGGTTTGTGTACAATCGTGTCATTACGATTTCGTAAGTCATGTTGTCACCCATCTCTGTACAAACACTATTACGCAGAAATAATTTTTTTATTTTTATTATCACACTGGCCGATTCCCACCAAGGCAGGGTGGCCACCAAGGCAGGGTGGCCACCAAGGCAGGGTGGCCACCAAGGCAGGGTGGTCACCAAGGCAGGGTGGCCACCAAGGCAGGGTGGCCACCAAGGCAGGGTGGTCACCAAGGCAGGGTGGCCACCAAGGCAGGGTGGCCACCAGGCAGGGGTGGCCACCAAGGCAGGGTGGTCACCAAGGCAGGGTGGCCACCAAGGCAGGGTGGCCACCAAGGCAGGGTGGCCACCAAGGCAGGGTGGTCACCAAGGCAGGGTGGTCACCAAGGCAGGGTGGTCACCAAGGCAGGGTGGTCACCAAGGCAGGGTGTCCACCAAGGCAGGGTGGCCACCAAGGCAGGGTGGCCACCAAGGCAGGGTGGCCCACCAAGGTAGGGTGGCCACAAAGGCAGGGTGGCCACCAAGGCAGGGTGGCCCGAAAAAGAAAAACTTTCACCATCATTCACTCCATCACTGTCTTGCCAGAAGGGTGCTTTACACTACAGTTTTTAAACTGCAACATTAACACCCCTCCTTCAGAGTGCAGGCACTGTACTTCCCATCTCCAGGACTCAAGTCCGGCCTGCCGGTTTCCCTGAACCCCTTCATAAATGTTACTTTGCTCACACTCCAACAGCACGTCAAGTATTAAAAACCATTTGTCTCCATTCACTCCTATCAAACACGCTCATGCATGCCTGCTGGAAGTCCAAGCCCCTCGCACACAAAACCTCCTTTACCCCCTCCCTCCAACCTTTCCTAGGCCGACCCTACCTGCCTTCTTTCCACTACAGACTGATACACTCTTGAAGTCATTCTGTTTCGCTCCATTCTCTCTACATGTCCGAACCACCTCAACAACCCTTCCTCAGCCCTCTGGACAACAGTTTTGGTAATCCCGCACCTCCTCCTAACTTCCAAACTCGAATTTCTGCATTATATTCACACCACACATTGCCCTCAGACATGACATCTCCACTGCCTCCAGCCTTCTCCTCGCTGCAACATTCATCACCCATGCTTCACACCCATATAAGAGCGTTGGTAAAACTATACTCTCATACATTCCCTCTTTGCCTCCAAGGACAAAGTTCTTTGTCTCCACAGACTCCTAGTGCACCACTCACTCTTTTTTCCCTCATCAATTCTATGATTCACCTCATCTTTCTAGACCCATCCGCTGACACGTCCACTCCCAAATATCTGAATACATTCACCTCCTCCATACTCTTCCTCCAATCTGATATCCAATCTTTCATCACCTAATCTTTTTGTTATCCTCATAACCTTACTCTTTCCTGTATTTACCTTTAATTTTCTTCTTTTGCACACCCTACCAAATTCATCCACCAATCTCTGCAACTTCTTTTCAGAATCTCCCAAGAGCACAGTGTCATCAGCAAAGAGCAACTGTGACAACTCCCACTTTGTGTTGTGATTCTTTATCTTTTAACTCCACGCCTCTTGCCAAGACCCTCGCATTTACTTCTCTTACAACCCCATCAATAAATATATTAAACAACCACGGTGACATCACACATCCTTGTCTAAGGCCTACTTTACTGGGAAATAATTTCCCTTTTTCCCTATGTACTCTAACTTGAGCCTCATACCTCGTAAAAACTCTTCACTGTTTCGTAACCTACCTCCTACACCATACACCTGCAACATCTGCCACATTCCCCCCCTATCACCCTGTCATACGCCTTTTCCAAATCCATAAATGCCACAAAGACCTCTTTACCCTTATCTAAATACTGTTCACTTATATGTTTCACTGTAAAACCCTGGTCCACACACCCCCTACCTTTCCTAAAGCCTCCTTGTTCATCTGCTATTTCCCATTCTCCGTCTTACTCTTAATTCTTTCAATAAAACTACCATACACTTCACCAGGTATACTCAACAGACTTATCCCCTATAATTTTTGCACTCTCTTTTATCCCCTTTGCCTTTATACAAAGGAACTATGCATGCTCTCTGCCAAAACCTAGGTACCTTTCCCCTTTTTCCCTACATTTATTAAATAATTGCACCAACACTCCAAACTATATCCCCACCTGCTTTTAACATTTCTATCTTTATCCCCTCAATCCGGCTGCCTTACCCCCTTTCATTTTACCTACTGCCTCACCCAACTTCCCCCCCACTCACACTGCCTCCGAACTTCCCCCACATCACAACTGGCTCTTCCCAGTCCTCCTATTATTATTATTATTATTATTATTATTATTATTTTTTATTGTGGGGGACCGTCACATACACGGAAACTGCACTGCTTGCATTACCTATTCTAACATCTACTTCGTTTACCTAGAATTTACCTGGAGAGGGTTTCGGGAGTCAACGCCCCCGCGCTTTCATTAAAAAACTTGCGCTTCTGAGGACACTGGAAGCAAGGCCTGGTGGTCTGGTGGCTGAAGCTCCCGCTTCACACACGGAGGGCTCGGGTTCGATTCCCGGCGGGTGGAAACATTTCGACACGTTTCCTTACACCTGTTGTCCTGTTCACCTAGCAGCAAATAGGTACCTGGGTGTTAGTAGCCTGGTGTGGGTCGCATCCTGGGGGACAAGATTAAGGACCCCAATGGAAATAAGTTAGACAGTCCTCGATGACGCACTGACTTTCTTGGGTTATCCTGGGTGGCTAACCCTCCGGGGTTAAAAATCCGAACGAAATCTTATCTTATCTTTTATCTTATCATGACACAACCTTGACACTGTTGACACTTGGCTTAGTTCTAGTTATTAATCAGTGAAGAGTGTTATTATATGTGTTTGTTTTAAAGCTTAATTAACGACTAGTCTTACTTCTTGTCAGGCTTTGTATTGTCACATTAAATATTTACACACACACACACACACACACACACACACACACACACACACACACACACACACACACACACACACAGATGGGACACAGCAACAAGGGGACACAGTTGGAAGTTGAAGACTCAGATGAATCACAGGGATGTTAGGAAGTATTTCTTCAGCCACAGAGTAGTCAGTAAGTGGAATAGTTTGGGAAGCGATGTAGTGGAGGCAGGATCCATACATAGCTTTAAGCAGAGGTATGATAAAGCTCACGGTTCAGGAAGAGTGACCTAGTAGCGACCAGTGAAGAGGCGGGGCCAGGAGCTAGGACTCGACCCCTGCAACCTCAACTAGGTGAGTACAACTGAGTACACAGAAAAGAGGCACTAAACTATAGACCAGTGTCACTGACGTGTATAGTATGCAAAGTTATGGAGAAGATTATCAGGAGGAGAGTGGTGGAGCACCTGGAACGGAACAAGAGTATAAACGCCAACCAGCACGGATTCATGGAAGGCAAATCCTGTGTCACAAACCTTCTGGAGTTTTATGATAAAATAACAGAAGTAAGACACGAGAGAGAGGGGTGGGTTGATTGCGTCTCCGGAAGCACACATCAACCAGATAACTGCTGCAGCATATGGGCGCCTGGCAAACATGAGAATAGCGTTCCGATACCTTATTAAGGAATCGTTCAAGAAACTATGCACCGTGCACGTCAGGCCCATACTGGAGTATGCAGCACCTGTTTGGAACCCGTACTTGATCAAGCACGTCAAGAAATTAGAGAAAGTGCAAAGGTTTGCGACAAGGTTAGTTCCAGAGCTAAGGGGAATGTCCTATGAAGAAAGGTTAAGGGAAATCGGCCTGACGACACTGGAGGACAGGAAGGTCAGGGGAGACATGATAACGACATACAAAACACTGCGTGGAATAGATAAAGTGGACAGAGACAGGATGTTCCAGAGATGCGACACAGCAACAAGGGGAAACAGTTGGAAGTTGAAGAGTCAGATGAATCAAAGGGATGTTAGGAAGTATTTCTTCAGTCATAGTGTACTCAGGAAGTGGAATAGCCTAGCAAGTGATGTAGTGGAGCAGGAACCATACATAGCTTTAAAATGAGGTACCTAGTAGCACTCAGTGAAGAGGCGGGGCCAGGAGTTGAGTCTCGACCCCTGCAACCACAATTAAGTGAGTACACAAACTCACACACATATTATATATATATATATATTATATATATATATTAATATATTTAAATATTATATATATTTATATATATATATTATGTCGGGGCGAATAGGCAGAACTTGCCATCTTGGCTTAAATAGCAACGCTCATCTTGCCATATAGGACAAGTGAAAATTTGTGTATGCAATAATTTCGCCAAAATCATTCTGAACCTAACGAAAAAAATATATTTCACTGTGTTTGTTTAGTATTAAATTATTACCTGGAGACCTGGAGAGAGTTTCAGGGGTCAACGCCCCCGCGGCCCGGTTAGGCTAAACTATATTGCGTTTGTTATAATAAGGTCAGGTAAGTTTTCTAAGGTTCTTTTGGTACAAAAATTTTTAAATTTTACATTAACATGAATGGAAAAAATATATCTTTAAACGTATAAGAGAAAATTTTAGAAAGGACTTAATTTTAAACGAGCTCATGTTAATTAACCAGTTTTACCTATTCGTCACAACACAATTCTTTTTACTTGACGTTTAACGAGTGTGTTTGTCTTTCCAGGAGGTGTTCCGTAACGAGCAACGAGTGACACTGTCACTAACAAGACTGGCAGTGTCTGCCTCTGGTCAGTACCGCTGTGAGGTTATCGCCGAACATCCCAGCTTCCGCACTGAGGCTTCAACATCTCCCATGACCGTTCTCAGTAAGTACACTATTACTGCTATGTGGAGAGGGGTGTATAATAGGGAAGGGTGTACAATGGGAGGGGTATGCAATGGGAAGAGGTGTACAATGGGTAGGGGTGTGCAATGGATACGGGTGTACAATGGGTAGGGGTGTACAATGGGTAGGGGTGTGCAATGGGTAGGGGTGTACAATGGGTAGGGGTGTGAAAGTGGGGGGGGGGGTTTTACAATGGGTAGGGTGTGCAATGGAACGGTTTTACAATGGGGTGGGGTGTAAAATGGAATAGGGGTTTGTACAATGGGTAGGGGGGGGAAATGGATGGGGGTTGTAAAGGGGTAGGGGTTTGTACAATGGGTAGGGGTGTGCAGGGGGAAGGGGGTGTAAAAATGGGTAGGGGTGTGCAGTGGGAAAGGGGTGTACAATGGGTAGGGGTGTGAAAATGGATACGGGTGTACAAGGGTTTTAGGGGTGTAAAAAGGGTTTGGGGTGTGCAATGGATACGGGTGTAAAATGGGTGGGGGTTTGTACAATGGGTAGGGGTGTGAAATGGGTAGGGGTTTACAAGGGTAGGGGGTGCAGGGGGAAAGGGGGGGGTGTACAATGGGTGGGGGTGTAAATGGGTGGGGGTTTTTTTACTTGGGTGGGGGTGTACAATGGGTAGGGATTTTTTAACCCCCCCCAAAATTTGGGTAGGGGTGTTGGGGAGGGGGAAAAGGGGTTTTAGGTGGGTATACAATTAAAGGTTACGTTGGGGTACCCCATCCTGAGTACTCAATCATGGGTATTTTTCTTTCTCGTAAACCCAGCTCGGGGTTCCCTGGAGGTTACCCGGGGTTTTTAAAAGGGCCCCGCGGCCCGGTCCTTACCGGGGCCTCCCGATGGATCGGGGGCCTGATCAATTTGGCTTTTTAAATGCTGGCCGCACGCAGCCCCAACGTGGGAGCCACACCCCGGCTGTTCGGCATGACTTTAGGTTTTGTCCAGCTCTCTCTTGAAGGCAGCCGGGGGGTTTTTTGGGCCCCAATTCCCCTAATGCTTGATGGGGGGGCTGTTGAACTTTTCTTGGGCCGAGCGAGCTACAATAATTAAAAACCCCCTTCTGTTTTTACTGTGCCCAATACTTTGTCGGTAATGCAAAGGTGAAAAATTAGACACATGTGCAATCTTGGGTATCTTTACTGGGGAAAACGTTTCGCCACACAGTGGTTTTCATCAGTCCATAAAAAGGAAAATTTCTTGAAAAAACCGGAGTCCCCCTTTCTGAGGGTTTTGTTTTAAATCAAAGTCGGGTTTCCCAAATTCTACTTTTTTGGGGATGTAAACCCACTGTGGGGGCGAAAACGTTTCCACAATAAAGATCCCCAAGGGTTTTAGCACTTTTTGTCAAATTAGCCTGTCAGTTCTCCGAACCATTTATTACAAGACGAGCCCCGTTCGACCGTATTGGGTGTTGGCCCCCCGGTGCCAATCCGATGGTGACCCTTTATTCCCCTTTAAACATCTACCCTAGGAGAAAGGGTTTACTTTCAGCCATATTTAGGAAAAAAATTTGAAAAACGGGAGGAGAATGAGGTTTTTGCCCCTCGCTTGAGTGGGATGTGTTCAGTCCACCCAATTTAAATTTGAATACGGATATCAGGGAGGATGAGGGGGGTTATAAACCGTTTGGAGGGAGGGGGTGCATTTCATAGGTGGTGTCACATTTGTTCAGTGTGGAAGTAGGTCTGATGGACTGAAAAAACCCCGACTAAAAAGTTAAAGGACTGATTACTCATTTTTCCTTGTTTTTCAAGTTTCCCCTACGTATGGACTGTGAAGCCACTGTGTGGCAAAACTTTTCCCTTTCAAAAAAGTTACCCAAGAGTTGCACATTTTTGTCTTTTTTTTTCAACTTTGTGGGTTCACGAACCATTCATCTAAAATTTTCCCAAATTCTGTAATATAAAGACCAGAAATGAGTTTGCGTAATCTGGTGGGGCCCTTACTAATGATGTATAGGGTGCAGATAAATTGGGACTTCTGTTGCTTCCACTTGATATAAATCCCATTTAATCTCCCAATTGGGGGGAAATTTTATGGGGCATTGCTGTCTTGAAAAGATTATATGAAAACAGTTGGGTTTATCTTTTTCCGAAATGTTTGGCCTCCCACAGTAGGCTTTCCCCCAGAAGAGTTAGCAGAAGCAGTGAGATGTGAAGACGATGTAATCTTTCCCATCACCCTTAAAGGACGGGTTTTGAGGGGGCGGGTCCCCCACCCCTGGAAAAGGGTTTCTGCTCCATATTCTGGAACGTGTGAACTTTAAGTAGCAGTATGGAGATTTAAATTACTGTGGGAAATTTGAGATGTAGTTCACCAAAAGTAAAAGAAAGGTCACCTTTGGTAAAAAGGGAAACGTCCTCTAAAAATCCATCCCTTCTATTTAAAAAAGGATCGAAGGTTTTTTTGTACCAAGTTTATCGTTCGTTTGGGACTGATAAACCCTTTCGGTGTAGGCAAAAAGGCCCGGAAATAAAGATCCCTGACTGTTGCATCGGTTTTTTAGTTATCAACTAGTCGGCGGGGGTTCTAATTATTTGGGTGATTAAAAAAAGGCGGGTCTATCTTTCCCCCCAAAAAAAATGGGCGTTTATTTTTAAAGGGCAGGTTCAGGAGGCTACGACAGCCGGCTATCAGGGGGGCTATGGGGAGGCTATCAGGGAGGCATTTTAAGGCTATTAGGGGGCCTTTTTTGAGGCTTCCATGACTTCATGTTAAAAGGGAAGCCAGAAAAAGTTGTTGCATCTTTTTTCAGGGATCGATTTTAGAACGGTCCTCTCATAGACGAAATTGTTTGGGGGAGAGGTTTCGGGGCCAAAAATTAGCTAATGGAATTTTGTTAACCAGGAACTGTACATAAATTTTTACGCAGTACCGCGGGTTTGGGTTTTGGGTTTAGCACATATGCAAACAGTTAGGTATTTTTTTTTCGAAAAGTATCCCCTTTACACAGTAGGCTTCCTCGGGTCGACGGTAAAATTCCAAATGGGGCCTTTTATTAGTGATTTTTTTATAGAGCTGTAAAATAATTTTGTACTTTTAAATTTGTACGTCCTGAAAAAAATCCCAGTAATCGGGTTAGCCCTTATTGCGCACCTTAGGCGTGTAGTCTTGGCTATTCTGGTTATTTTACACCAAGAAATTTGTTTTTTACTTGTCCACATTGAACTTCCCCTCCCACTTTTCAGACAAAAAATTTAAACTTGTCCAAATCTCCGGGAGTTAAAATTGGGGGTTTTTTTTTTTTCCTCCTTGAATGAATCATACGGCCTTTTATTGTATCATCCTGATTTCCTGATCCTTGGCTATTTTTTTCCCTTTTGGTGCATCAGTTCGACTCAGATTTGATTTTGATTCTATCCCTTTTTCGTATTGCCGATGGGCCTCCCCCCCTTTCCCATTGATATTTTTTTTTTATGTTCCTTGATGGCCCAGTGGTACGGGTTTTGTATTTTTTAAAAAATGGGTTTGCAAATTAACCCCAAGCCGGTTAAGCCAGGGGTTTCCAAAGCCAGCCAAAGCAGGACTAGCCTGCTTTCAGTCCCCTGTGTACGTCAGGACGCCCCCTACGTCAATGTGGCCGAGCTGCCATTTTACTATGTAATGCCCCCGTTTATTTTTAAAACCGTTAGTATAAAAGTTGCTCCCTGGCTAGTCGTGTCCCCAGTCCGCTCTTGTGAAAAAGCCTGCCTCAGGGATCTGCCCCCCCAAAAAACTGTGCCCCAAGACGGACAAAGTTGGATCTGGGGGTTGTCCCTTCTCGCCTTATTAAAATTTTACCAAGACATCCAAAGAGTAGGTTAACCCCAAAATCTTCTTAGAACCCCCATAAAATGAAAAGTCACAAAGCCCCTTGGAAATTTTACTGTTTTTTTTACAGTGGTTTTTCTGTATAAACAGGACACACACACCCCAAAACACACAAACCCCACACCAAAACACACCCCAACCCCCACACACCCACACACACACACACACAAGGAGCCAGGAGCTTTGGCTCGACCCCTTTCCAAAACCCCCAAATAGGTGAGCAGACCCCAACCCCACCACACAACAATACACACATCTAGTAGCGATCAAATGAAGAGGCGGGGGGGGAGCTCGGACTCGACCCCCCCAAAATAAACTAGGTGAGTACAATAGGCGGTACACACACCCCAAACCCCAAACACACACCACACACACACACCCCACCCCACACACCAACCCCACATGTATTGTAATCACAAAAACGAGTGGTAATTTTTAAACTTAACAACACTGCGATAGCCCGGGGGGGTTAACCAGTGTTGGTTTTTGCCCGGGGTCTTGGTGGGGCAAAAAAAAATTCCCCCCGGGTGCTTAACCCCTGGGGCCATACAGTGGCAGTGTTTTTTGATTTTAAAAACCACTCGTTTGTGGTTACAATTTCTACTTTTAAATGCTTGTGGAGGGGTAGTACACAAAACAGGGAGTACAATGAAAAATTTGTTTTTGAGGCATCCCCACCAAACGTTATTCGGATCACGGTTAACAAACTAGCTTTTTTTCTGGGGGCTTTATCTTTTTGGAAATTTTTGGTCCCGTGGGTTTGGCGTCGGGAAAATTTTTTTTCACCATGAGGCGGGCTGAAAAAAAACACGGGTTTGATTCTCCGGGAGTCACAGTTTTTTTTTTGAAGGGGGCGTGGCTTTAGTTTGGGAAAGGTGAAAACCCTATTGTTGGGGGTGGGACAAAGTTTTGGGGTCGAATCCCGGGGGCCCCAGCTTGGTTAAATGATTTTAAAAAACATTTTTTAGTGGGGTTTTTATTGATTAATTTATATATTTTTTATATAATATATTTTTTATATATATATATAATATATATATATTTTAAAATTATTATATTATATTTTATATATATATTGCGCAATAAAATCCAGTTAACAGGGGATTTCGAAATGCAAAGAAACCCCTGTGAAAAAATAGGGAAAATTCCCAAAGGGTTTCGTGACTTCTACAATTTTCAAGGAAAAATTGTTCCCTTTTTAAAGTGAGTAGTCACGAAAGGCTTGGAAATTTTTCTATTTCCCTTTTACAGTGGTTTTTTTATATATATATATTTCAAAAGGATAGGGGGCAAAGTGGGGTTTTTGCAAGTGTTGGTTTTTGGAGGGTAGGTTACTGAAAACAGTGAAAAGTTTTTTTTCGAGGATTGGGGGCTCAAGTTAGGTATGTAGGAAAAAAGGGAAAATTTTTTTGTAAAAGTAGGCCCTTTGACAAGGTGGGTTTTTGTTTACCCTGGTTGGGGTTTTAAAAAAATTTTTTTAAGATGGGGTTGTAAGAGAAGTAATGCGAGGGGGGCTTGGCAAGAGGCGTGGAGTTAAAAGTTAAAAAATCACACACAAAGTGGGAGTTGTCACAGCTGCTCTTTTGTGATGACACTGGGCTCTTGGGGGATTCTGAAGAGAAACTTTCAGGATTTGGGGGATGGAAAATTTTTTTGGGTGTGCAAAAGGAAAAAAAATTAAAGGTGAATACAGGAAAGGTAAGGGTTTTTTGGAAAAAAAAAAAGATTAGGGGATGAAAGGGTTGAAAATCAGAATTTGGGGGGGGAGAGTAGGGGGGTGAACGTATTTGATATTTGGGGGTGGACCCTGTCAGCGGATGGGGGCTATGAAAGATGGGGTGAATATGAATTTATGAGGGGGAAAAAAAGTTGGAAATGGTGCAATTAAGGGGGTCTGTGGGACAAAAAAACTTTGTCCTTGGGGCAAAAAAGGGGAATGGGATGAGGAGTATTGTTTTTTCCCAAAGCTCTTATTTGGGGGGTGAAAACATGGGGGATGAATTTTAGGAGGGAAGGTGGGGGGCAGTGGAGGGTGTCAGTCTGGGGGCAAAAGTGTGGTGTGAAAAATAATGCAGAGAATTCGTTTTGTTTGGAAGTTAGGAGGAGGTGCGGGGATTTTCCCAAAAATGTTGTCCAGAGGGCTGAGGAAAAGGGGTTTTTGAGGGGGTTCGGACATGTAGAGAGAATGGAGCGAAACGAAAGGGCTTCAAAAGTGTAACAGTCTGTAGTGGAAGGAAGGGGGGTAGGGGTGGGGCCCGGAAGGGTTGGGGGAGGGGGTTAAAAGGGGGTTTTGTGTGCGGGGGGGCTTGGACTTCCCGGGAGGGATGGTGAGGTTTTTTTGTAGGAGTGAATGGAGACCCCAAAAGGTTTTTTTTTAAAATTGGGCGTGCCCGTTGGGGTGTGAGAAAGTAACATTTTGAAGGGTTTTAGGGAAACCCGGGAGGGCCCGGGCCCTTTAGTCCTGGAGATGGGGAAATACAGTGCCTGCACTCTGAAGGAGGGGTGTTATGTTGCAGTTTAAAAAAGGTAGTGTTTTAAAACAATTCTGGGCAAAACGTTTATGGAGTTGGGGTTTTATGGTTTAAAGTTTTTCTTTTTCGGGGCACCCTTGCCTTGGTGGCCCCCCTGCCTGGTGGCCAAAAGCCCTTTGGGGGCCACCCCGCCCTTTGGGGGAAAAACCTTTCCTTGGTGGCCAACCCCGCCTTTGGGGGCACCCTGCCTGGGGGGGCCACCCTGCCTTGGTGGGGAAACGGCCAGTGTGTAATAAAATAAAATTAAAAAATTTTATATTTTTATATATAATTTATATATTTTTTATATTTATATATATATAATTTTTTATATAATTTTTTTTTTTTTTGTGTTGTGTGTGTGTGTGTGTGTGGGTTTTATTTTAAAAAAGGGAAATTTAAAAAACCCAAAAAAATTTTAAAAGGTTTTTGAAAGTATTGAATATTTTTAGGCGTTTAAATTTAAGAAAAGGTTACAGTTCCCACAGGTTGGTTTGGTGGGGGCACATAGGCAAAAAGTTAGGACCTTTTTTTCCGGAAAGTATTGCCCCAACAGTAGGCGAAAAAGTTAGTTATCCTGAAATTGTCAGTAAATGTACAGTTTTTATTGTTACAGCAGTGTACTGTTTCTTTGTTTTTCTTTGGTACGTTTTAAAGAGTTATCAGTAGAGTACTTATCTGAGTTTTTTCAAATAGTGTACGTTATCTGGGTTATCAGTAGTGTACGGTTTTAAAATTTTTTCAGCAGTGTTTCAGTTATCATTTGTTATCAGTAGTGTACAGTTTTTGAGTTAATTCAGTAGTGGAAAGTTATCATTAGTTATCGCAGTGGGAAAAATTTTCAGTTTGTGTACCGTTTTTAAAATTTTATCAGGGGTGTCAGTTTTCTTTAAATTAAACAGTAGTGTACAGTTTTCATGAAATTATCAGTAGTGTACGTTAATTAGTTATCAGTAGTGTACAGGTTTTTTTAAGTTATTTAGTAGGGGTACAGTTTTCTTAAATTATCAGTAGTGTTTCATTTATTTAAAGTTAAAAGTAGTGTTTCAGTTATAAGAGTTATCAAAAAGTGTTCAGTTTTCATTAAATTTTTTTAGTTGTGTACAGTTTTTCATGGTTATCAGTTGGGGTACCCGTTATAAATTGTTACGTAGTGTACAGTTTCATGAGTTATCAGTAGTGTACAGTTATCATTTGTTAAACAGCAGGGTAAAGTTTTCAGGGAGGGTTCAGTTATCATAAGTTTTCAGTAGTGTACAGTTTTGAGTTATCAGTTGGGTACAGTTATCATAAATTTTCAGCAGTGTACAGTTTTCATAAGTTATCAGCAGTGTACAGTTATCATAAGTTATCAGTAGTGTACTTTTTATAAGTTATCAGTAGTGTACATTACCATAATTTATCAGCAGTGGTACAGTTATCATAAGTTATCAGTAGTGTACAGTTATAAGTTATCAGTAGTGTACAGTTATCATAAGTTATCAGCAGTGTACAGTTATCATAAGTTATCAGTAGTGTACAGTTATAAGTTATCAGTAGTGTACAGTTATAAGTTATCAGTAGGTACAGTTTAGTTTTTCAGTAGTGTACAGTTATAAGTTATCAGTGTGTACGTTATAAGTTATCAGCAGTGTACAGTTATCATAAGTTTATCAGTAGTGTACAGTTATAAGTTATCAGTGTGTACAGTTATTAAGTTATCAGTAGGTACAGTTATAAGTTATCCAGTATGTACATTTATAAGTTATCAGTAGTGTACAGTTATAAGTTATCAGTAGTGTACAGTTATCATAAGTTATCAGTAGTGTACAGTTATAAGTTATCAGTAGTGTACAGTTATCATAAGTTATCAGTAGTGTACAGTTATAAGTTACAGTAGTGTACAGTTATCATTAGTTTTTCAGCAGTTGTACAGTTATCATAAGTTATCAGTAGTGTACAGTTATAAGTTATCAGTAGTGTACAGTTATCATAAGTTATCAGCAGTGTACAGTTATCATAGTTATCAGCGTGTACGTTTTTCATAGTATCAGCAGTGTACAGTTATCATTAGTTATCACAGTGTACAGTTATCATAGTTATCAGTAGTGTACATTTCATAGTTATCAGTAGTGTAACAGTTATAAGTTATCAGTAGGTACAGTATAAGTTATCGTAGTGTACAGTTATTCATAAGTTTCGTAGTGTACAGTATCATAGTTATCAGTAGTGTACAGTTATATAAGTTATCAGTAGTGTACAGTTATCATAGTTATCAGTAGTGTACAGTTATAAGTTATCAGTAGTGTACAGTTATAAGTTATCAGTAGTGTACAGTTATCATAAGTTATCAGTAGTGTACAGGTATCATAGTTATCAGTAGTGTACAGTTATCATAGTTATCAGTAGTGTACAGTTATCATAGTTATCAGTACAGTTACCGTGCGCTTCTCTCACCTCTATTTTCCGTTATATACATTTGTTTAGTTATATTAGTCATGATGTTGATTAATATTCTTTACATATTTGGTGGTGGGTCGTTTATATCTATTGAAAATAAAATCTTCGATTTCGCATCTGAGATTTAAATATTAATTTAAAATTTCACGCAATCGAAAATTTTTACGCATTTTTACGTTAATTGCGACATACAGACCAAACACTTTGTAGTTAGTTTAGATGAAGTTAAATTTTGGCCAATTTTGGTTTATTCTGCAAAAAATCAGTAATATTTCTATTGCACTTTAAGGTATTAGCATTTGTTATATAGATTTTTCTTTGACTTCGAGATTGAAATATGACAGAAGATGTGAACTATACAAGGAATATGACAGAAGATGAAACTATTCAAGGATATGACAAAGAAGATGCGCACTTATACAGGAATAAGCAGAAAGATGTGAAATACCAGGAACTTTGACAGAAAGATGTGAACAGACACGTATGTGACAGAAGATGAGAAACTATACAAGGAATATGACGATGAGAAATATACAAGGAATATGACAGAGATGTGATAACTATACGAAGGAATATGACATGGATGAGAACGTACAAGGAAATATGAACAGAAGATGAGAACTATACAAGGAATATGACAAGATGTGAACTACACAAGGAATATGACAGAAGATGTGAACTATACAAGGAATATGACAGAAGATGTGAACTATACAAGGAATATGACAGAAGATGAGAACTATACAGGAATATGACAGAAGGATGAGAACCTATACAAGGAATATGACAGAAGATGTGAACTACACAAGGAATATGACAGAAGATGAGAACTATACAGGGAATATGACAGAAGATGTGAACTATACAAGGAATATGACAGAAGATGAGAACTATACAGGGAATATGACAGAAGATGAGAACTATACAAGGAATATGACAGAAGATGAGAACTATACAAGGAATATGACAGAAGATGAGAACTATACAAGGAAAATGACAGTGAAGAAGATGAGAAACTCATACAAAGGAATTATGACAAGAAGATGTGGTACTATACAAGGAACTATGGACAGAAGATGAGATCTATACAGGGAATATGACAGAAGATGAGAACTATACAAGGAATATGACAGAAGATGTGAACTACACAAGGAATATGACGAAGTTGTGAACTACACAAGGGAATTGACAGAAGATGGGAACTATACAAGGAATATGACAGAAGATGCGAACTATACAAGGAATATGACAGAAGATGTGAACTATACAAGGAATATGACAGAAGATGAGAACTATACAAGGAATATGACAGAAGATGAGAACTATACAAGGAATATGAAGAAGATGAGAAACTATTACAAGGACATATGACAGTAAGATGAGAAAACTATCAAGGGTATAGGACAGAAGATGAGAAAAGATATACAAGGAATATGCACAGAAGATGTGAACTTACACAAGGAATATGACAGAAAGATGTGAATACACAAGGAATTGACGAAGATGTGAACTATACGAGGAATATGACGATAGATGTCGTGAACTACACAAGGAATATGACAGAAATGTGATACTATAACCAAGGAATATGACAGAAGATGCGAACTATACAAGGATATGAGGATGATTGTGAAATATACTAAGGAATATGTACAGAAAGTTGAGAACTATACAAGGAATGATACAGAAAGATGATGAACTATACAAGGAATATGACAGATGATGAGAAAACTACACAAGGAATATGACAGAGGATGTGAACTATGCACATATGAATATGACAAGATGAGAACTATACAAGGAATATGACAGAAGATGAGAACTATACAAGGAATATGACAGAAGATGAGAACTATACAAGGAATATGACAGAAGATGAGAACTATACAAGGAATATGACAGAAGATGTGAACTATGCAATGAATAGACAGAAGATGAGAAAATATGCAAGGAATTATGACAGAAGTGGAAAACTATACAAGGAAATTGACAGAAGATGTGACTATTACAAAGGAATTATGACAGAAGATGATGACACTACATATGGAATATGAACTGAAGATGGAACTATACAAGGATATGACAGAAAGATGAGAACTATACAAGGAATATGACAGAAGATGTGAACTATACAAGGAATATGACAGAAGATGTGAACTATACAAGGAATATGACAGAAGATGAGAACTACACAAGGAATATGACAGAAGATGAGAACTATACAAGGAATATGACAGAAGCAGAAGATGAGAACGTTTATACAAGAATATGAAAGAAGATGAGAACTACACAAGGAATATGACAGAAGATGTGAACTATGCAATGAATATGAACAGAAGAAGATTGTGAACTATGCAATGAATATTACAGAAGATGTGAACTATGCAATGAATATGACAGAAGATGTGAACTATGCAATGAATATGACAGAAGATGTGAACTATGCAGAATGAATATGACAGAGAATGTGAAGACGTATACAATGATATGACAGAAGACAATTACTTGTACTATCTGGGATCTGAGGAATTTGAATACTTGGTGTTCGTGGGGATTGCGCTATGGCCTGTATGGGTTTTGGTACAACGTCTACTAAGGAGTTGGGAGGTAATTAGGTTTGATTCGGGGAAGTGGAGGATAGCTACATTTATATATATAGATATATATATAATATATATTTATATAATAATATATATATCTATGGCAAAAACAGACCAATGTTAATGTGATGAAAGTCACGAAAGCGTACTGGATTTTTCTATTTTTCACAGTAGTTGTTTTGCATATTCTGAAATCACCTGTTTACTGTGACCTTATGGCATATATATATAATATATATATATATATATAGTATAATATATATATATATATATACATATATATATATTATATAAATAAATCACTGGTGACCCAGAAAAAAAAATATTTCACTTATTCAACTAGGACTGTCCTATGGCAGAGACGACGCCAGATACGACAGTTTAGATGTCACTCTAACAGCCAATATAACTAAAACCCTCATTTAGTGTGCAGCATTTTACTCCCACTCAGGACGAAGTCCGGCCTAACTGGTTTCCTCTCTAAATCTCTTGCCAATTATGCATTTTTTCAGGTCACCATGTGTCATCACACCACACTCTCCGATTATTATTATACTGTATTTCAACTCTGTATGTTAGAAGTGGATCAAGGTCCCAGGACCGAAACGTTTTCTAAAACATATATCTTTGTGTGTGCTTGCGTGTTTTACTAAACCAAGTAGTCGGTATTTATTACCAAGGTTTATATCAGGTACAAGGTATACAAGTACATGTACAAGGTATACGGTACATGTAAAAGGTATACATGTACATGTACATGGATACAAGATACAGTACAAGGTATACAAGTACTTGTACAATGTTTACAAGTACATGTACAAGGTATACAAAGTTACATGTACAAGGTATACAAGTACGATGTACAAGAGGGATACAAGTACATGTACAAAGGTTAGCAAAGTACATGTACAAGGTATACAAGTACATGTACAAGGTATACAAGTACATGTACAAGGTATACAAGTACATGTACAAGGTATACAAGTACATGTACAAGGTATACAAGTACATGTACAAGGTATACAAGTACATGTACAAGTATACCAGTACATGTACAAGGTATACAAGTACATGTACAAGGTATACAAGTACATGTACAAGGTATACCAGTACATGTACAAGGTATACAGACCATAGCTGACATCAGTGACATACTACTATATAGAAAGCCGCTTGTTATGCTCTCAGAGCATTTCGGGCAAATTAGGTCAGTTTTGTCCCAGGATGCCACCCACACTAGTCCACTAACACCCGGGTACCTATTTTACTGCTAAGTGAACATGGACAGCAGGTGTCTTAAGGAAACACATCCTAATATTTCCACTCGTACCGGGGATCGAGCCACGGACCTTAGTGTGTGTGAGCTAAGTAAGCTACCAACCCAACTACGGGTGCACGGACGAAAAAGTCACAATACTGTGACTAGAACAATACACAAACAACCCACACATAGGAGAAGTTTACGACGACGTTTCGGTCATACTTGGACGATTTACATGTCGCGCAGAGAATGAAAGCTAATAAAATGTGTGTGATGAATGGTTACAATGCGATACCCGCTGAGAATGCCCATCGAGGCAGTAGCAGCTCACCCCAGTGTGGTGTCAGTTCAACGTCTCAAGGCAAAGTCGGCAGGCAATGCACCAACCCGGCAGGTCCTCATACAGCATGTAGGACCGCTGCCATCCCAGCTGGACCTCGGTTCTTGGGGCAGGTACTATGTCAGGACCTTCACGGCAGAACCAGTTCGCTGTTTCAAGTGTCAGCGTTACGACACCTGGGTGCACTCTGTCCGAACAGAGTAATCTGCGGTGTCTGCAGCCAACAGGAATGCATCACCAAGCTGAAGAATGCATCGCCACCCACTCCACAATGCCCGAACTGCAGGCAGAAACACCATGCCTGGAATCCTCGATGCCCGGAGAGGCTCACCAGAATTCAAGGAGCCTGGAAGATGTCAAAAACTCGGCAGCAGGCTACGACAGATCATCACTCTCAGCAGACGATGGATGCAGAGAACCCTGCCATACCGCAGACCTCTCATCAGGTAACCCAACTCAATGCCTAGGAATTCCCAACACTCGAAGCCACAACCAGGCGTCATGGTCAGGAGCCTCCTGTCCCCCTTCCTCAACGAAGAAACAAAAACAAGAGGAACAAGAGGCGTCAACGGGGAACATCTCGTCAACGCGATCAGAAGACGGCACTAAACGAGCCCCCACCGGCCATAACACGACAACGCAGGCACTCCTTACCCTTCACAGTCGCTTTGCAGGTTCCCCTGGCACCTCACCAGCAGATCCCGGCTACCCAACCTGGTATACAGCAACAGACCACGGCGCATACAATAAAGAAATCCAACCCTCAGCAGTCCGTACAGACCACAACAGCTTCGAACCCAGCGCCAAAGCAGGCCCTCACCAGGGAGGATCTCGTAGCACTCATCAAGGTGTTCACGGATATTATTTGCAACATAATCAACTCCACGGAACAGCGGAGCGTATTCCACTAGAACTAGATGGTCAGTATGCTCCTGAGAGTGTGCTTACTGACCGAGGAGGAGACGGTGGACACCATGAATTTGCAGGTTCTCAGAGCGGGCAGGTCTCAGTCCCCAGCTCAGGAAACAACAGCGATGGAATAACCTCGGTACCAAATCACACCCTCAAGGTCCTACAATGGAACATTCATGGCCTGAGGGGCAAACAGCACCTCTTGCTGGAGACAGTAATTCAGGATCGGGTCGACATCGTCTTGCTACAAGAAACCCTGACTGTCCCGACTATCTGCCCAAGACTACCCGGTTTTGCTGGTATTTTCGGCACATGGACCCGGCGTTCACTGCAGAGGCACAGCTGTATTTGTATCCAATACAATAACCTAAACGAGGTATAGCCAACCCTGTGGACTGGGGGAGATGTCGAGTATAGGCCATCCTTGTGCACATACCTGGGGCGCCCATTACCATCTATAACATCTAACAAGAACCCAAGAAAAACACCCTCGACATTGCAGAGCTCCTCGCACTAGCACGCACTGAGTGTATTAATTGTGGGTGGAGATTTCAACGCACATCACCCAATGCTGCACTCTCACTCTGAAAACCAATGCTGCTGGCAGGCACATAACAATGCTCCTACACGATATTCCAGAGGTAAAGTTCTAAACAATGAGACCCCACACACCTGTTGGTCGCTGCCTCGACCTTACCTTCGGGTCAAGACAACTCGCAGCAGGAGCCACAGGGGAAACTCATCCTCACCTTGTCAGTGACCACTTTGCAGTGATCACCAACCTCAACATCAACAGGCCTCCCACAGTTTGTGCTGCCTCCTAGATGGGACGTAAAGAGGCCAAATGGAAGGTGTTCCAGGATTATCTTCATGACTGGTGGTCCACATACTCTCTATCTGAAGACTGTGATACGGCTGAACAGGAGCTAATCACTGTTCTCATCCAGGTAGCAGAGTGCGCAATTCCAAAGAAGTCCGCAGGATCACTCACAAAAAGAACTGGTGGTTCTACAACGACGAGGTGCGGGAGCAGAACCACCGCATCAACTCTTTTAGGAAGCTATACAGGCGTAACCCTACGACAGAGAACAGGAATACTCTGAGAGCCATTGTGCAGCATGCCCGCAGTCTCTCTCTCAGAGTAAAAACTGAGAAATGGCTGGAGTGGTGCTCAACATTCGGGCATCACACCACCTTGTCTGAGATATGGGGCATGCTCAACATAGCAACTGGCAAGAGCAAGCCGAGGCCACCAGCACACCCGAACCCATCCCAGGAAGCTGAGAAACTAGTGGAACTTTTCACTTCCAAGGGAGCCTCCACTCAGCTCCCACAGGACATCCGGAATATACTGACGGATCTTCTGCCACAACGCCAGTTAACAATACAAGCTGCATGTGAGTCAGAAGATGTGACTGATGAAGACCTCACTGACTTGGAACTCCGACGTGCCATTAAGAACACAGGTGACACTGCCCCGGGCATCGATGGTGTTACGTACTCCATGATTGCACGGGCTGGTCAGAGTGGATGGGAGGCCATACTAGACCTCATTAACAAGTCGTGGAGGTCCCTGACACTCCCAGCAGCTTGGAAGAAGGCTACCATTGTACCAATTCCATAGCCCAAGGACCCAGGCAGTATGAGACCGATATCGCTGACCAGCTGTTTAGCCAAGACTGCTGAGAGGATGGTGTTAAACCGCCTCCTATGGAAACTTGGACCCCCCCCTCACCATCACATATTTGGCTTCACCAAAGGAGTGGGTACAGCAGAGTGCATAACCACTCTACTAAGCCAGATTGCTGATAGTAACAAAAAATCTAGTATCGTCGTCCACCTCGACCTTGAGAAAGCATTTGAGCTAGCCAGCCCCACAGCAATTCCTAGCAATACTAGCTGGGAAAGGGATCAAAGGACGCCTCCTGGCCGATAGAGTCCTACCATAGGGGCAGGCAGGCCTGTGTCAGCTTTCAAGGACACTACTCTTCCTTTAAAACCCTGGAAAACGGCACGCCACAAGGTGTGCTCAGCCCCTACCCTGTTTAACGTCCTTATGCAGGAACTTGTGAGCCTTCCCTTTCACAGTGGTACAAAAGCTCCTCAGCTATGCTGATGACCTTGCACTCGTAGTGAATGGAAAGGCAATTTGGAGAGACAAACTCAGAGAGCTTTGGACCTAATTACGCAGTCTTGCAAGAACTAGGCCTCAAAAATCTCGGCCGAGAAATCTCTTGCAATGATGTTCAAGGACCAAAATCCTGTGAATAGATTACGTATTCGGGAAATATAGAACTTGAGTGGACAGGCTCCTACCTGTATTGGGAATCTACATTGATAAAAAGCTGACCTTTCAGAAACAGGCCGAGTATGTCAGGTCACGTGCTCTACTCAGACTCAACGCCATGAGAGCCATGACGAGGCACCGTGCAGGGGCAAGCAAAGATGTACTTCGTTTGTACTATATACAAGCTATACGCTCGCTCATTGACTATGGTGCACCGGCGTTAGCTCATCTCTTCCCGCAGAGCAGGCAAAGGGTGGAGGTCGTACAAAACCAGGCGATAAGAACTACGCTTGGGGCCCCCATCTGGACCAACACAGTATGTCTCAGATCTGAGGCCCGGCTTCCTTCCCTGGCTGATAGAATAAGATACATAAACGCCTGCAAAGTAGCCACGATTCTGCACCGGCAGCAAGGTACCCCACTAAGAAGACGGATATTCACAACCATGACACAAGATCCCACACTCTTCACGGACTACTCCTCGTTTTGTGTTGCTGGGCAGAAGCTGCTGCCTATACAACTACTCCTTGAGAAGAGTTGTGACCTTTCTGTTGCTGGGTATCATCCACCACCTCCCTGGCGCCCAGATCCAGCCGATGTTTGCGTCGTGCAACTACGTACCTCTAAGCGTCTCTGCAGTCAAGACACCCTCAGCAATCATGCTGAGACAAGCATGGCACTGGCAGAGGGAGGCACATGTGCAGTGTATTTCACAGCTGGTTCTGTCGACCCTGACAGGAAAGAGAGCAGCAGCTGGACTGTACCACAATGGTCACACAAAAGGGAGTCGCCAGACTCCCTGACCACTGCACGATCCTTCAAGCTGAGCTGGTGGCGATTCAGCAGGCATTGTCACATGTCCTACGACATCGCCCTCTGACCTGTCCATACATGTTGATTCCACTTCTGCAATCAATGCCCTCTCCCATCCTCAACCCAAACGGGACAATGTTCACCTCATCCACATCGATCCTGAGCATAATGACAGCCTTAGAAGTTCAGTGTAACAGATCGACATTGAACTGGATCCCCAGCCATGCTGGCATCCAGGGAAATGAGGCGGCAGATGATGCAGCCAAGGCAGCCACAGACTATCCACATGTTGGGATTACTGTCCCCATCAGCCTACGACAGACCAAACTGGTGGCTGCCAGAGCCATGAAACTTATGGGGGAGGTCTTAGGTGATACCCCATCTCAACAGTGGTACCGAGCATCGACTCCGGAAGAACCCCCTCCATATGATAGAAGCTGGTCCAGAGCGCAGTGTATCGCCATCCATCGGCTTCGTTTGGGCTTTCCCACAGCCCAGATGATGGTAGACAAGGCTGAGATGTGCCAGTACTGCCAGCACGTCGTCCAGCGCCCCCTAACACACTATCTCCTGGAGTGCCAAGTTACTGAGACACTCTGCAGGCAACTACCACTGATATTCCCTCCCTAAGAGGACCCAGAGATGACTGTGACTACACTAGTGTACCATGGAGTCAACGAACCAGACAAGCTGTTACCTGTGATAACGACATATCCTCCTCCTCGCTAGTGTCCACAGTTAGGAGTACATTTAGTGTTGTTGCTTATGAGACGCACCAGATGAACGACCAGAACACTGCTTCAGCAGCATACGTTGCAACATTGCAGAAACCTTTCTCCTTCGAGAGGCAGAGCGCACTGGTCGCCGTTGCCCAGCGGTGAGAGTAGCGACTCTCATTGCTGAGGACCAGGTAATAAACCCTGGACACTAACATAAAAAAATCGGGAGGCAGAGACGGGTCATCGCAAGATTAAGACCCGTGCCAGGACCCCGGTCTTGGCCAACATTATACATACATACACCCAGGTAGATATGTTTGTGACATGATCAAGTTCACTATGTGGGCGAAACGTTGTCAACAAAAGATCACATTTTACTGCACTTGCGTTTATTTTTCCATCGTGTTGGTATTTTATACAAGTCATCTCCATGTGTCTAATTCGTCAACTTGTCTATACCAGACATAGACGCAGCCGAGTACACACACAGAGTCAAACCTCCCTATTACGAACGGACTCCTGACCCACAAACTTTACCCGGATATTAAACATTAAATTAACGAGAGTTTTGTAATGAGTGTTGACTGGTGCCTCGTTATACTTAACGAGGTGACGGAGAACTTCATATACCTTCTGATTAATGAACGGTGGACAACGAACGAGAAAAGACAACGAATTAGCAGGGTACGAACGATACCGATGACAAGATATCAGGTAACGAATATCAAGACTAATTAGCCTGGTCTCAGACCGGCCGAGGGGCGTTGACCCCGCGGGCCAACGGGTGAAATCCTATAATTAGGCTAAATATATAATGTGACTATGTCTTTAATTGTCCTTTAAATGTCTATAATCGTGCCTATGCCTATAACTGCGTCTATAAGTGTCTAAAATTAAGCTAAAATCTATAATTGTGCCTTTTGTCCACAGTTGTGACCAAATGTTTATAATTGTGCTGATGTCTATAATTGTAACTATAAAGGCCTATAATTCCTCCTAAGTCTATCACTGTGTCTATGTCTCCTTTCTCAATCATTTCCCTTCTCTCATCTTCCCTTCCCTTCAATTCCCTCCCCTTCAATTCCCTCCCCTTCATTTCCCTCCCCCTCCCCTCCCCTCCCCTCCCCTTCCCTCCTCTTCCCTTCAATTCCCTCCCCACTCCCCCGAAAAAAAGCATTTGTAGGGGGAATATTCTGTGTGTTTAAAGAGGCGAGAGCCAGAGAGAGAGAGAGAGAGAGAGAGAGAGAGAGAGAGAGAGAGAGAGAGACAGACAGACAGACAGACAGACAGACAGACAGACAGACAGACAGACAGACAGATGGGGCTGACATTGGGAAGTACTGACAGTGTAAGACAGTTGACTAGTAAAGGCAGATGTAAAATGCCAAGTATATAAGTATTGAGAGTGAGGATATTGGCTTTGTAAACTCGGGGCTTGAGACACCTGCAGGGACAGACTAATTCCAAGTCATCACAAGGTCTGACTAATTCCAAGTCATCACAAGGTCTGACTAATTCCAAGTCATCACATGGGATAATAGCAAATCATCACAAGGGTTAATACCAAGTCAACCACATGGAAAAAAACCAAATCATCACAAGGGATAATAGCAAATCATCACAAGGTATAATACCAAATCATCACAAGGGATAAAACCAAATCATCACAAGGGATAATACCAAATCATCGCAAGGGATAATACCAAATCATCACAAGGGATAAACCAGGTCATCACAAGGGATAAAACCAAATCATCACAAGGATAATAGCAAATCAGAGAAGGGGTAATACCAAATCATCACATGGATAATACCAAGTCATAAGGAGGGATAATACCAAGTCATCACAGGGTCTGACTAATACCAAGCCATCACAAGGTCTGATTCATTCTAAGTCATCACAAGAGATGGCTAAACCCAACTCATCACCAGGTATAAACAAGGTCAGGGAGCATGGAGTGAGCTCAGGTTTGCTGCTGGTAGTGTTGATCTTGCTGGTAATGTAAACAACGGAGGTGTTGTCTCAAGTCTTCACTAATGTGTGTCAATGTCACCTTTATTGCAGGGGGGAAAAAGAGCAAATTTTGGAACTATGTCACTTGGAGGAGAGACGAAGGAAGGAGGAGAGACGAAGGAAGGAGAGACGATGGAAGGAGAGATGATGGAAGGAGAGATGATGGAAGGAGAGATGATGGAAGGAGGAGAGACGAAGGAAGGAGGACAGACGAAGGAAGTTGAGACGATGGAAGGAGGAGAGACGAAGGAAGGAGGAGAGACGAAGGAAGGAGGAGAGACGAAGGAAGGAGGAGAGACAAAGGAAGGAGAGACGAAGGAAGGAGGAGAGACGAAGGAAGGAGGAGAGACGAAGGAAGGAGGGAGAGTAGGTAGATAGAAGGAATGTAGAGGCTGGGGAAAGAGAGAGGATGGAAGTCTTTAGCTCAAGATCTGTCTCACTGTCTGTGCATCGCCAGCAGCAATGTTGCAAGGCTAGCAACAGATAGTAGGAGCAGCAGAAGCAGACGACACCCATACACTAGACTGTGACACGGCCTAATACTTTACGCTTCTGCCTTGCATCAGAGAGATTTTTTTTCCTCCTGCTATCTGTTGCTAATCTTGCAGCATTGCAATTACCTCTGGCTATACGGAAAAAGTGCTATAGATCTTGAGCTAAAGACTTTCATCCCCCATGTGAATTTTTTACAATGTTAAGATTGCCTGTTTTCGAATGTTTTGCATATATATATATATATATATATATATATATATATTATATATATAATATATATAATATATATATTATATATATATATATATATATATATATATATATATAATAATATATATATATTCTCGGGAAGAAATTGGAAGAGTTAAGGAGAATGGAACAACGAATAGGCAATCTGGACACCCACGAAGCCTTGTACCTTCTCACAAAGTGCTTGAGTCTGCCCAGGTTGACATATTTCCTAAGATGTGCACCTTCATATGATAACCCTATACTGCACGAATATGACAGTATTCTGAGGCAGATTTTTACGAAAGTACTATAACCTTACTCTAGAAGACGGGCAGTGGAACCAAGCTACACTTCCAGTCAGACTAGGAGGCATTGGTGTCCGCAAGTCATCACAGATTGTGTTACCTGCTGTTCTGTCCTCGTGTATTGCATCCAGAGAGCTTGTAGCAGCGATTCTCCCTGAACGTCTTAGGGACAAGATTGGAGTCCAGGACCAGAAGTTCATTGACGGAGCCATGATCTGGGATAATCTAACGGGCTCTGAAACCAGACGTGCTCTCCAAACAACTACAAACAGTCGCACTGGGATGGTCCAATAGTGGAGGACATAACCTCAGAAATGCTTCAGAGTGTGTCAGAGAAGGATAGAGCCCGCCTCCTGGCAGTAAGAGCCCCTCATGCAGGGGACTTTCTGTTGGTTTTTCCCAACTCCAGCCTTGGCACACACCTCAACCCACAGACCATCCGCATCTTTGTTGCCCGTGGACTTGCCGCCCCTATTCTCGCCGAACACATGTGTATTTGTGGCAGTGAGGCAGCAGACCGATTCGGGTGCCATGGTCTTGTGTGCCGTAAATCCGACATGTGGAGATTAATAACATTATCAAGAGGAACCTAAACATCATCCGATGCCCAGCATAAGGAACCACCCCAACTATGCAGATCTGATGACAGCCAAAAGCGTCCAAGATGGTATCACCCTTCAAGCTTGGACAGATGGCAAGAAAGGTGGTGTGGGAAACTATACCCGTGCATTTTCCCTTGGCTGATACCTATCTTAAATACACCAGGAGGAAGGAGGGGCACTGCCAGCTTCAGGGAGTCCCAAAAGTCTAGAAAATATGGAGAACTTGCCCCAACATTATATGTTTGTTTTCCCATAGGCTCAGAGAACCCTTGGCTCATGGGGAAAGAATGCATCTAAATTCCTTAAGGAGCTGGGAAAAAGACTAATCAGGGTAACTAGGATCCCAGGGCATCTAGTTTTGTGTTCCAGCGGCTCAGTGCGGCTGTTCGGGAGGGTAATCCCTGCTGTAATTTGGGCACGCGCCCCAGCTCTGAGGAGCTGGATGAGATTTTCGCCTTAAAATCAGTGACAAACACGTAACAACATGTACTTAACATGTATCTCACTCTTAATTATAGCATCAATGTATCTTTTAAAATCTTTTGTACAATATTACAAAATACTAATATTTTAAAAATATATATAAAAAATATATATATATATATAAAATATATATTAAAATAAAATATATATATATATGGTAAAATATATATAAAAAATAGATATAGATAAGCTATTGCAATAGATGAAATAAAAAAGGGGATAAGAGAAATTATAGATAAGGAAAGGAATAAGGTGCTGATCAATTATGGGACATGAGAGAATAAGGGAGGAAGGGGAATTGGTAACATATATTAAAGGAAGGTTGAAGAAAAAGGGGAAGGAGAGGGGAAGACTGTTGGGGATAAGACAGATGTGAGGGATGCTGTGTGATGGAAGTGGATGGAAAAGTAATGAAGATATCTCCCTTTTATTTTGTGTTTACACAACCCGCAGATAGGAGAGAGAACTTACGACACTTTTTGGGCCGACTTGACCATTTAAAAAAGTCACAGTCGGACCGAAAAGTCGTGGTAAGCTTCTCTCTCCTATAAATTTGGGTCATTTGAGCATGGGACCAGTCATGGTATTATCTGTACCACCTTTAGGTACCTGGAGGAGTTAGGTCAGGGCATGACCTCTTGATTTCGGAGACAAGGTGTCCTGTAGCTCTATTTGCACTGCCACTCAGCTCACACACTGAGGTCCGGGGTCGATCCCCGGTTTGGGTGGAAACATTAAGACTGTTTTCTTAAGACATCTACTGTCCCTGTTCACCAAACAGTAAAACAAGTACCTAGGGATTAGTCGAAACCGGTGTGGGTCACATCCTGGGTGTTAGTGGACTGGTGTGGGTCACATCCTGGGTGTTAGGTGACTGGTGTGGGTCACATCCTGGGTGTTAGTGGACTGGTGTGGGCGATCCTGGGGGTCAGTGGACTGGTGTTGGGGCACATCCTGGGTTTAGTGGACTGGGGTGGGTCACATCCAGGTGTTATGGGGCGGTGTGGTCGCATCCTGGGTGTTAGTGGACTGGTGTGGGTCGCATCCTGGGTTTTTAGTGGACTGGTGTGGGTCACATCCTGGGTGTTAGTGGACTGGTGTGGGTCACATCCTGGGTGTTATTGGACTGGTGTGGGTCACATCCTGGGTGTTAGTGGACTGGTGTGGTCACATCCTGGGTGTTAGTGACTGGTGTGGGTCACATCCGGGGGTTATGGACTGGTGTGGGTCACATCCTAGGGGTTAGTTGACTGGTTTGGGTCACATCCTGGGTGGTTAGTGGGCTGGTGTGGGTCGCATCCTGGGTGTTTGTGGACTGGTGTGGGTCGCATTCCTGGGTGTTAGTGGGCTGGTGTGGGTCGCATCCTGGTGTTATGGACTGGTGTGGGTCCACCCTGGGTGTTAGTGGGCTGGTGTGGGCCGCATCCTGGTTTTGTGGACTGGGGTGGGTCACATCCTGGTGTTAGTGACTGGTGTGGGTCACATCCTGGGTGTTATGGGCTGGTGTGGGTCACATCCTAGGTGTTAGTGGACTGGTGTGGGTCACATCCTGGTGTTAGTGGACGGGGGTCGCATCCTGGGTGTTAGTGGACTGTGTGGGTCGCATCCTGGGTGTTAGTGG
This sequence comes from Cherax quadricarinatus, assembly GCF_026875155.1. Taxonomy (NCBI): domain Eukaryota; kingdom Metazoa; phylum Arthropoda; class Malacostraca; order Decapoda; family Parastacidae; genus Cherax; species Cherax quadricarinatus. The sequence continues at coordinate 13,880,041 of NC_069457.1, forward strand.
ACGGTGTGGTCGCATCCTGGGTGTTAGTGGACTGGTGTGGGTCCCCATCCTGGGTGTTTAGTGGACTGGTGTGGGCCGCATCCGGGTGTATGGACTGGTGTGGGGCACATTCCTGGGTGTTAGTGGACTGGTGTGGGTCACATCCTGGGTGTTAGTGGACTGGTGTGGGTCCATCCTGGGTGTTAGTGGAAATGGTGTGGTTTCATCCTGGGTGTTAGTGACTGGTGTGGGTCACATCCTGGGTGTTATGGGCTGGTGTGGGTTGCATTCTGGGTGTTAAGTGGACTGGTGTGGGTCACAACCTGGGTGTTAGTGGACTGGTGTGGGTTGCATTCTGGGGGTTAGTGGACTGGTGTGGGGCACATCCCCGGTGTTAGTGGACCCGGTGTGGGTTGCATCCTGGGTGTTTTGTGGACTGGTGGGGTCACAAACCTGGGTGTTTGTGGACTGGTGTGGGTCACATCCTGGGTGTTAGTGGACTGGTGTGGGGCACATCCTGGGTTTAGTGGACTGGTGTGGGGCGCATCCTGGGTGTTATGGACTGGTGTGGGTCACATCCTGGGTTTTAGTGGACGGTGTGGGTCCCCATCGGTGTTAGTGGACTGGTTGGGTCACATCCTGGGTGTTAGTGGACTGGGGTGGGGTTATCCTGGTGTTAGTGGACTGGTGTGGGTCACATCCGGGTGTTAGGGACTGGGGGTGGTTGCATTC
>NC_069457.1:13881251-13902471 GCF_026875155.1 Cherax quadricarinatus
CCCAGCAAGATAAAACACTCCAGCGCAAACCTAGTCACCCCCATGCTCCCTGACCTTGTTTATACCGGTGATGAGTTGGGTTTAGCCATCTCTTGTGATGATTAGAATGAATCAGACCTTGTGATGCTTGGTATTAGTCAGACCCTGTGATGACTTGGTATTATCCCTCCTTATGACTTGGTATTATCCATGTGATGATTTGGTATTACCCTTCTCATGATTTGTATTATCCCTTGTGATGATTTGGTTTTACCCCTTGTGATGACCTGGTATTATCCCTTGTGATGTTTTGGGTATTATCCCTTGCGATGATTTGGTATTATCCCTTGTGATGATTTGGTTTTATCCCTTGGATGATTTGGTATTATAACCTTGTGATGATTTGCTATTATCCCTTGTGATGATTTGGTTTTATCCCATGTGGTGACTTGGTATTAACCCTTGTGATGATTTGCTATTATCCCATGTGATGACTTGGAATTAGTCAGACCTTGTGATGACTTGGAATTAGTCTGTCCTGCAGGTGTCTCAGCCCCGAGTTTACAAAGCCAATATCCTCACTCTCAATACTTATATACTTGGCATTTTACATCTGCCTTACTAGTCAACTGTCTTACACTAGTCAGTACTCCCAATGTCAGCCCCATCTGTCTGTCTGTCTGTCTGTCTGTCTGTCATGTCTGTCTCTCTCTCTCTCTCTCTCTCTCTCCTCTCTCTCTCTCTCTCCTCTCTCTCTCTCTCTCTCTGGCTCTCGCCTCTTTAAACACACAGAATGTTCCCCCTACAAATGCTTTTTTTCGGGGGAGTGGGGAGGAAATTGAAGGGAAGAGGAGGAAGGGGAGGGGAGGGGAGGGGAGGGGAGGGGAGGGAAATGAAGGGGAGGAATTGAAGGGGAGGGAATTGAAGGGAAGGGAAGATGAGAGAAGGGAAATGATTGAGAAAAGGAGACATAGACACAGTGATAGACTTAGGAGGAATTATAGGCCTTTATAGTTACAATTATAGACATCAGCACAATTATAAACATTTGGTCACAACTGTGGGACAAAAGGCACAATTATAGTCATTTATAGACACAGTTATAGATTTTAGCTTAATTTTAGACACTTATAGACGCAGTTATAGGCATAGGCACGATTATAGACATTTAAAGGACCAATTAAAGACATAGTCACAATTATATATTTAGCCTAATTATAGGATTTCACCCGTTGGCCCGCGGGGGTCAACGCCCCCTCGGCCCGGTCTGAGACCAGGCTAATTAGTCTTGATATTCGTTACCCTGATATCTTGTCATCGGTATCGTTCGCTACCCTGCTAATTCGTTGTCTTTCTCGTTCGTTGTCCACCGTTCATTAATCAGACAGGTAATGAAGTTCTCCGTCACCTCGTTAAGTATAAACGAGGCACCAGTCAACACTCATTACAAAACTCTCGTTAAATAATGTTTAATATCCGGGTAAAGTTTGTGGGTCAGGAGTCCGTTCGTAATAGGGAGGTTTAGACTCTGTGTGTGTACTCGGCTGCGTCTATGTCTGGTATAGACAAGTTGACGAATTAGACACATGGAGATGACTTGTATAAAATACCAACACGATGGAAAAATAAACGCAAATGCAGTAAAATGTGATCTTTTGTTGACAACGTTTCGCCCACATAGTGAACTTGATCATGTCACAAACATATCTACCTGGGTGTATGTATGTATAATGTTGGCCAAGACCGGGGTCCTGGCAAGGGTCTTAATCTTGCGATGACCCGTCTCTGTCTCCTGAAGGAGAAAGGTTTCTGCAATGTTGCAACGTATGTTGCTGAAGCAGTGTTCTGGTCGCTCATCTGGTGCGTCTTATAACAACACTATATGCACTCCTAACTGTGGACACTAGCGAGGAGGAGGATATGTCGTTATTACGGGTAACAGCTTGTCTGGTTCGTTGACTCCATGGTACACTAGTGTAGCCGCAGTCGTCTCTGGGTCCTCTTCGGAAGGGGACATAAGTGGTAGTTGCCTGCGGAGTGTCTCAGTAACTTGACATTCCAGGAGATAGTGTGATAGGGGCCGCTGAACAACGTGCTGGCAGTACTGGCACATCTCCTCAGCCTTGTCTACCATCATCTTGGCTGTGGGAAAACCCAAACGAAGCCGATGGATGGCGGTACACTGCGCTCTGGACCAGTTTCTATCATATGGAGGGGGTTCTCCCTGAGTCGCTGTTCGGTACCACTGTTGAGATGGGGTATCACCTAAGACCTCCCCCATAAGTTTCATGGCTCTGGCAGCCACCAGTTTGGTCTGTCGTAGCTGATGGGGACAGTTAATCCCAACATGTGGATAGTCTGTGGCTGCCTTGGCTGCATCATCTGCCGCCTCATTTCCCTGGATGCCAGCATGGCTGGGGATCCAGTTCAATGTCGATCTGTTACACTGAACTTCTAAGGCTGTCATTATGCTCAGGATCGATGTGATGAGGTGAACATTGTCCTGTGGTTGAGGATGGGAGAGGGCATTGATTGCAGAGGTGGAATCAACATGTATGACAGGTCAGAGTCGATGTCGTAGGACATGTGACAATGCCTGCTGAATCGCCACCAGCTCAGCTTGAAGGATCGTGCGGTGGTCAGGGAGTCTGGCGACTCCTTGTGTGTGACCATTGTGGTACAGTCCAGCTGCTGCTCTCTTCCTGTCAGGGTCGACAGAACCAGCTGTGAAATACACTGCACATGTGCCTCCCTCTGCCAGTGCCATGCTTGTCTCAGCATGATTGCTGAGGGTGTCTTGACTGCAGAGACGCTTAGAGGTACGTAGTTGCACGACGCAAACATCGGCTGGATCTGGGCGCCAGGGAGGTGGTGGATGATACCCAGCAACAGAAAGGTCACAACTCTTCTCAAGGAGTAGTTGTATAGGCAGCAGCTTCTGCCCAGCAACACAAAACGAGGAGTAGTCCGTGAAGAGTGTGGGATCTTGTGTCATGGTTGTGATTATCCGTCTTCTTAGTGGGGTACCTTGCTGCCGGTGCAGAATCGTGGCTACTTTGCAGGCGTTTATGTATCTTATTCTATCAGCCAGGGAAGGAAGCCGGGCCTCAGATCTGAGACATACTGTGTTGGTCCAGATGGGGGCCCCAAGCGTAGTTCTTATCGCCTGGTTTTGTACGACCTCCACCCTTTGCCTGCTCTGCGGGAAGAGATGAGCTAACGCCGGTGCACCATAGTCAATGAGCGAGCGTATAGCTTGTATATAGTACAAACGAAGTACATCTTTGCTTGCCCCTGCACGGTGCCTCGTCATGGCTCTCATGGCGTTGAGTCTGAGTAGAGCACGTGACCTGACATACTCGGCCTGTTTCTGAAAGGTCAGCTTTTTATCAATGTAGATTCCCAAATACAGGTAGGAGCCTGTCCACTCAAGTTCTATATCCTGAATACGTAATCTATTCACAGGATCTGGTCCCTTGAACATCATTGCAAGAGATTTCTCGGCCGAGATCTTGAGGCCTAGTTCCTTGCAAGACTGCGTAATTAGGTCCAAAGCTCTCTGAGTTTGTCTCTCCAAATTGCCTTTCCCATTCACTACGAGTGCAAGGTCATCAGCATAGCTGAGGAGCTGTGTACCACTGTGAAAGGGAAGGCTCACAAGTTCCTGCATAAGGACGTTAAACAGGGTAGGACTGAGCACACCTTGTGGCGTGCCGTTTTCCAGGGTTTTAAAGGAAGAGTAGTGTCCTTGAAAGCTGACACAGGCCTGCCTGCCCCTAAGGTAGGACTCTATCCGGCCAGGAGGCGTCCTTTGATCCCTTTCCGAGCTAGTATTGCTAGAATTGCTGTGGGGCTGGCTAGCTCAAATGCTTTCTCAAGGTCGAGGTGGACGACGATACTAGATTTTTTGTTACTATCAGCAATCTGGCTTAGTAGAGTGGTTATGCACTCTGCTGTACCCACTCCTTTGGTGAAGCCAAATATGTGATGATGAGGGGTCCAAGTTTCCATAGGAGGCGGTTTAACACCATCCTCTCAGCAGTCTTGGCTAAACAGCTGGTCAGCGATATCGGTCTCATACTGCCTGGGTCCTTGGGCTTTGGAATTGGTACGATGGTAGCTTTCTTCCAAGCTGCTGGGAGTGTCCTGGCCCTCCATGACTTGTTAATGACGTCTAGTATGGCCTCCCATTCACTCTGCTCAGCCCGTGTAATCATGGAGTACGTAACGCCATCGATGCCCGGGGCAGTGTCACCTGTGTTCTTAATGGCACGTCGGAGTTCCAAGTCCGTGAGGTCTTCATCAGTCACATCTTCTGACTCACATGCAGCTTGTATTGTTAACTGGCGCTGTGGCAGAAGATCCGTCAGTATATTCCGGATGTCCTGTGGGAGCTGAGTGGAGGCTCCCTTGGAAGTGAAAAGTTCCACTAGTTTCTCAGCTTCCTGGGATGGGTTCGGGTGTGCTGATGGCCTCGGCTTGCTCTTGCCAGTTGCTATGTTGAGCATGCCCCATATCTCAGACAAGGTGGTGTGATGCCCGAATGTTGAGCACCACTCCAGCCATTTCTCAGTTTTTACTCTGAGAGAGACTCTGCGGGCATGCTGCACAATGGCTCTCAGAGTATTATCTGGAGTTTATCTGGAGAGAGTTCCGGGGGTCAACGCCCCCGCGGCCCGGTCTGTGACCAGGCCTCCTTAGGTCAGTGTCCCAGGATGCGACCCACACCAGTCGACTAACACCCAGGTACCCATTTTACTGATGGGGAACATGACAACATGGTGGAAAGAAACACGTCAATGTTTCTACTCTGGCTGGGAATCGAACCCAGGCCCTCGCCGTGTGAAGCGAGAGCGTTAACCACCAGGCCACCAGAGCCCCCTGTTCTCTGCCGTAGGGTTACGCCTGTATAGCTTCCTAAAAGAGTTGATGCGGTGGTTCTGCTCCCGCACCTCGTCGTTGTAGAACCACCAGTCCTACTTTTGTGAGTGCATCCTGCGGACTTCTTTGGAATTGCGCACTCTGCTGCCTGGATGAGAACAGTGATTAGCTCCTGTTCAGCCGTATCACAGTCTTCAGATAGAGAGTATGTGGACCACCAGTCATGAAGATAATCCTGGAACACCTTCCATTTGGCCCTCTTTACGTCCCATCTAGGAGGCAGCACAACTGTGGGAGGCCTGTTGATGTTGAAGGTGGTGATCACTGCAAAGTGGTCACTGACAAGGTGAGGATGAGTTTCCCATGTGGCTCCTGCTGCGAGTTGTCTTGTCCCGAAGGTAAGGTCGAGGCAGCCACCCAACAGGTGTGTGGGGTCTCCATTGTTTAGCAACTTTACCTCTGGAATATCGTGTAGGAGCATTGCTGTGAGTCTGCCAGCAGCATTGGTTGCTGAGTGAGAGTGCAGCATTGGGTGATGTGCGTTGAAATCTCCACCCACAATATTACACTCAGTGCGTGCTAGTGCGAGGAGCTCTGCAATGTCGAGGGTGTGTCTTGGGTTCTTGTAGATGTTATAGATGGTAATGGGCGCCCCAGGTATGTGCACAAGGATGGCCTATACCTCGACATCCTCCCCACAGTCAACAGGGTTGGGTATAACCCCGTGAGGTATTGTATTTGATACAAATGCAGCTGTGCCTCTGTAGCGAATGCCCGCGTCCATGTGCCGAAAATACCCAGCAAAACCGGGTAGTCTTGGGCAGATAGTCGGGACAGTCAGAGTTTCTTGTAGCAAGACGATGTCTGATCCCGAGTTACTGCCTCCAGCAAGAGGTGCTGTTTGCCCCTCAGGCCCTGAATGTTCCATTGTAGGACCTTGAGGGTGTGATTTGGTACGGAAGTTATTCCATCGCTGTTGTTTCCTGAGCTGGAGACTGAGCCCTGCCCGCTCTGAGAACCTGCAAATTCATGGTGTCCACCGTCTCCTCCTCGGTCAGTAAGCACACTCTCAGGAGCGTAACTGACCATCTAGTTCTAGTGGAATACGCTCCGCTGTTCCGTGGAGTTGATTATGTTGCAAATAATATCCTTGAACGCCTTGATGAGTGCTACGAGATCCTCCCTGGTGAGGGCCTGCTTTGGCGCTGGGTTCGAAGCTGTTGTGGTCTGTAGGGACTGCTGAGGGATGGATTTCTTTATTGTATGCGCCGTGGTCTGTTGCTGTATACCAGGTTGGGTAGCCGGCATCTGCTGGTGAGGTGCCAGGGGAGCCTGCAAAGCGACTGTGAAGGGTAAGGAGTGCCTGCGTTGTCGTGTTATGGCCGGTGGGGCTCGTTTAGTGCCGTCTTCTGATCGCGTTGACGAGATGTTCCTCGATTTACGCCTCTTGTTCCTCTTGTTTTTGTTTCTTCGTTGAGGAAGAGGGGCAGGAGGCTCCTGACCATGACGCCTGGTTGTGGCTTCGAGTGTTGGGAATTCCTAGGCATTGAGTTGGGCACCTGATGAGAGGTCTGCGGTATGGCAGGGTTCTCTGCATCCATCGTCTGCTGAGAGTGATGATCTGTCGTAGCCTGCTGCCGAGTTTTTGACATCTTCCAGGTTCCTTAAATTCTGGTGAGCCTCTCCGGGCATCGAGGATTCCAGGCATGGTGTTTCTGCCTGCAGTTCGGGCATTGTGGAGTGGGTGGCGATGCATTCTTCAGCTTGGTGATGCATTCCTGCTGGCTGCAGACACCGCAGATTACTCTGTTCGGACAGAGTGTACCCAGGTGTCCGTAACGCTGACACTTGAAACAGTGAACTGGTTCTGCCGTGAAGGTCCTGACGTAGTACCTGCCCCAAGAACCGAGGTCCAGCTGGGATGGCAGCGGTCCTACATGCTGTATGAGGACCTGCCGGGTTGGTGCATTGCCTGCCGACTTTGCCTTGAGACGTTGAACTGACACCACACTTGGGTGAGCTGCTACTGCCTCGATGGGCATTCTCAGCGGGTATCGCATTGTAACCATTCATCACACACATTTTATTAGCTTTCGTTCTCTGCGCGACATGTAAATCGTCCAAGTAGGACCGAAACGTCGTCGTAAACTTCTCCTATGTGCGGGTTGTTTGTGTATTGTTCTAGTCACAGTATTGTGACTTTTTCGTCCGTGCACCCGTAGTTGGGTTGGTAGCTTACTTAGCTCACACACACTAAGGTCCGTGGCTCGATCCCCGGTACGAGTGAAAACATTAGGATGTGTTTCCTTAAGACACCTGCTGTCCATGTTCACTTAGCAGTAAAATAGGTACCTGGGTGTTAGTGGACTGGTGTGGGTCACATCCTGGGTGTTAGTGGACTGGTGTGGGTCACATCCTGGGTGTTAGTGGACTGGTGTGGGTCACATCCTGGGTGTTAGTGGACTGGTGTGGGTCACATCCTGGGTGTTAGTGGGACTGGTGTGGGTCACAATCCTGGTTGTTAGTGGACTGGTGTGGGTCACATCCTGGGTTTTAGTGGACTGGTGTGGGTCGCATCCTGGGTGTTAGTGGACTGTGTGGGTCGCATCCTGGGTGTTAGTGGACTGGTGTGGGTCACATCTGGGTGTTAGGGGACTGTGTGGGTCACATCCTGGGTGTTAGTGGACTGGTGTGGGTCACATCCTGGTGTTAGTGGATGGTGTGGGTCGGCATCCTGGGTGTTAGTGGACTGGTGTGGGTCACATCCTGGGTGTTAGTGGACTGGTGTGGGTCACATCCTGGGTGTTAGTGGACTGGTGTGGGTCACATCCTGGGTGTTAGTGGACTGGTGTGGGTCGCATCCTGGGTGTTAGTGGACTGGTGTGGGTTACATCCTGGGTGTTAGTGGACTGGTGTGGGTCACATCCTGGGTGTTAGTGGACTGGTGTGGGTCACATCCTGGGTGTTAGTGGACTGGTGTGGGTCACATCCTGGGTGTTAGTGGACTGGTGTGGGTCGCATCCTGGGTGTTAGTGGACTGGTGTGGGTCACATCCGGGGTGTTAGTGGACGGGTGTGGGTCACATCCTGGGTGTTAATGGACTGGTGTGGGTCACATCCTGGGTGTTAGTGGACTGGTGGGGGTCACATCCTGGGTGTTAGTGGACTGGTGTGGGTCACATCCTGGGTGTTAGTGGACTGGTGTGGATCACATCCTGGGTGTTAGTGGACTGGTGTGGGTCACATCCTGGGTGTTAGTGGACTGGTGTGGGTCACATCCTGGGTGTTGGGTGGACTGGTGTGGGTCACTCCTGGGTGTTAGTGGACTGGTGTGGGTCACATCCTGGGTGTTAGTGGGACTGGTGTGGGTCACATCCTGGGTGTTAGTGGACTGGTGTGGGTCACATCCGGGGTGTTAGTGGACTGGTGTGGGTCACATCCTGGGTGTTAGTGGACTGGTGTGGGTCACATCCTGGTGTTAGTGGACTGATGTGGGTCACATCCTGGGTGTTAGTGGACTGGTGTGGGTCACATCCTGGGTGTTAGTGGACTGGTGTGGGTCACATCCTGGGTGTTAGTGGACTGGTGTGGGTCACATCCTGGGTGTTAGTGGACTGGTGTGGGTCACATCCCGGGTGTTAGTGGACTGGTGTGGGTCGCATCCCGGGTGTTAGTGGACTGGTGTGGGTCACATCCTGGGTGTTAGTGGACTGGTGTGGGTCACATCCTGGGTGTTAGTGGACTGGTGTGGGTCACATCCTGGGTGTTAGTGGACGGGTTTGTGGGTCCACTCCTGGGTGTTAGTGGACTGGTGTGGGTCACATCCAGGGTGTTAGTGGACTGGTGTGGGTCACATCCTGGGTGTTAGTGGACTGGTGTGGGTCGCATCCTGGGTGTTAGTGGACTGGTGTGGGTCGCATCCTGGGTGTTAGTGGACTGGTGGGGGTCACACCCGGGGTGTTAGGGGACTGGTGTGGGTCACATCCTGGGTGTTAGTGGACGGGTGTGGGTCGCATCCTGGGTGTTAGTGGACTGGTGTGGGTCACATCCTGGGTTGAGTGGACTGGTATGGGTAAACATCCTGGGTGTTAGTGGACTGGTGTGGGTCACATCCTGGGTGTTAGCGGACTGGTGTGGGTCACATCCGGGGTGTTAGTGACTGGTATGGGTCACATGCCGGGTGTTAGTGGACTGGTGTGGGTCACATCCCGGGTGTTAGTGGACTGGTGTGGTTCGCATCCGGGTGTTAGTGGACTGGTGTGGGTCACATCCTGGGTGTTAGTAGACTGGTGTGGGTCACATCCTGGGTGTTAGTGGACTGGTGTGGGTCACATCCTGGGTGTTAGTAGACTGGTGTGGGTCACATCCTGGGTGTTAGTGGACTGGTGTGGGTCACATCCCGGGTGTTAGTGGACTGGTGTGGGTCGCATCCTGGGTGTTAGTGGACTGGTGTGGGTCACATCCTGGGTGTTAGTAGACTGGTGTGGGTCACATCCTGGGGTTAGTGGACTGGTGTGGGTCACATCCTGGGTGTTAGTAGACTGTGTGGGGTCACATCCCGGGTGTTAGTGGACTGGTGTGGTCACATCCCGGGGTGTTAGTGGACTGGTGTGGGTCGCATCCTGGGTGTTAGTAGACTGGTGTGGGTCACATCCTGGGTTTTTAGTAGACTGGTGTGGGTCACATCCTGGGTGTTAGTGGAACTGGTGTGGGTCACATCCCGGGTGTTAGTGGACTGGTGTGGGTCGCATCCTGGGACAAAACTGACCTAATTTTCGGGAAATGCTCAGCATAACAAGCGGCTTTCTATATAGTAGTATGTCACTGATGTCAGCTATGGTCTGTATACCTTGTACATGTACTTGTATACCTTGTACATGTACTTGATCCTTGTAATGTACTTGTATACCTTTTTCATTACTTTATACCTTTTTCTGACTTGTATACCTTGACATGTACTTGTTACCTTGAAAATTTTTTAATTTTTTCCTTTATACCTTGAAATGTACTTGTATACCTTACATGTACTGTAACCCTTGCATGTATTGTATACCTTGCATGTACTTGTATCCTTGACATGTACTTGTATACCTTGACAGTACTTGTATCCCTTTGACTTTACTTGTATCCTTTACAGTACTTGTATCCCTTGTCATGTACTTGTTACCTTGACTGTACTTGTATATTGTACTGTCTTGAAACCCCGCCCCAGACTTGTTACCTTGCATGCTTGATACTTTGAATTGTACCGTATATTGGGGAATGGGTTTTAAACGAAGACTTCCCCCCCCCCCCCCCCCCTTTTTTTCCCCCCCCCCCCCCCCCCCCCCCCCAATTTTTTAGAAAATTTTTTGGTCCGGGGGACCTTGAAAAAAATCAATTGGGAAAAAATTTTAAATATAGCGGAAGTGGGTTGGTCCTGGACCTGGGTGGAGGACCAGGGTGACCTGAGGGTGAGTGACGTGGGTTGACCTAAATTGATGAGCAGGTCCTGAAAAAAGCCATATTGGGAAAAATTTTAGGGAAAATTCCGGATTTCCCGGGGTATAAAATTATTAAATATTTTATTTTATTTTTAAATAATTAAATTTTTTATTTTTCCCAAAAGCTATTAATAATGGTGAAAGTTTTTTCTTCTGGGTACCCAGGATTTTATTTAATTAAATTTTTTTATTTTTTTTTATAATTTTTATATTTTTTTTATTTATATAAAATTATTATGAATAAAATAATTTATTTCAAATATGAAAAATATGGGTGGGGAAAATTCCCAAACCCTTTCTGATTTTCCCCTTAATTTTATATTTGGCTTTAAACCTTATTATTTTATTTTAAAAAAAAAAATAAAAAAAAAAAAAAAAGTAGCTCCCCCCCCGAACAAACTTTTCCCCCCTCTTACTTTAAAACCCCTCGGCCCCCCCCACGAACAAAAAGTTTCCCAAAAATTCCTCAGACCAATAAAGTTAATTTCTTCTGTCTTTTTCCTTGTGTAGTTCACATCTCTGTCATTTTCCCTTGTATAGTTTTTTTTCGCATTTCCTTGTGTAGTTCTCATCTTCTGTCATATTCTTGTATATTTACATCTTCGTCATATTCTTGTTATTCTCTCTTCGCATTTTCCCTTGTTTTTGTTCCCCTTTTCGTCATATTCCTTGTATATTCTCATCTTCTGTCTTTTCCTTTGTAGTTCTCTCTTTTCTTTTCCCTTTGTGTAGTTCTCATTTCTGTCATTCCTTGTTATTTCACTCTTCTGTCATATTCTTGTATAGTTTATTTCTGTCTATTCCTTTTTTAAATTTCTCATTTTTGTCATATTCCTTGTGTAGTTCACTCTTCTTCATTTCCTTGTGTATTTCTCATTTCTGTAAATTTTCCCTTTTGTGTAGTTCTCATTTCTGTTTTTCCTTGTATAGTTCTATCTTTGTCATATTCATTTATATTTTATTTCGTCTATTCCTTGGGGTAGTTCTCATCTTCTGTCAATTCCTTGTATATTCACATCTTCTGTCATATTCCTTGTATAGTTCTCATTTCTGCATATTCCTTAAAAAATTTTTTCTCATTTTCTGTCATATTCCTTGTTTAGTTCTCATTTCATATTCCTTGTATAGTTCTCACTTTGTCAATTCTTGTATAGTTCTCATCTTCTGTCAATTCTTGTATAGTTCACATCTTCTGTCATATTCCTTGTATATTTCGCATCTTTTTTATTTTCCCTTGTATGGGTTTCACATTTTGTCAATCCTTTGTTATTTTCACTCTTCTGTCTTTTCCTTGTTATTTCACATCTTCTGTCATATTCCTTGTTAGTTCATTTTTTAAATATTCCCTTGTATATTCCCTTTTCTGCATATTCCTTTTTTTGTTCGCATCTTTGCATATCCTTGAATATTCACATCTTCTGTCATTTTCCTTGTGTAGTTCACTCTTCTGTCATTCCTTGTGTAGTTCCTCTTCTTTTATTTTCCTTGTATGGGTTCACATCTTTGTATTTTCCTTGTAGTTCACATCTTCTGTCTTTCCTTGTTTTCACATCTTCTGTAAATTTTCCTTGTATAGTTTCATCTTTGTCATTTTCCCCTTGAAAAGTTCTCATTTCGTAAAATTTTCCTTGTATTTTCCATCTTCTGTCATATTCCTTTTTATAGTTTCTCTTTGTCATATTCCTTGTATAGTTCTCATTTTCGTCATATTCCTTTTTATAGTTCACATCTTCTGTCTATTCCTTGTTTTGTTACTCTTCTGTCATTTTCCCTTGTATAGTTTCATCTTCTGTCATTTTCCCCTGTTAGTTCTCATTTTTCTGATTTTCCCTTGAAAGTTCACTTTCTGTCTTTATTCCTTGTATGTTCTCACTTCTGTCATTTTCCCCTGTTAGTTCTCATCTTTGTCATATTCCTTGAATATTCTCTTTCTGTCATTTTCTTTTATTTCTCATTTCTGTCATACCCCTGTATAGTTCTCATTTTCTGTCATATTCCTTGTAATTTCGCATCTTCTTCATTTTCCCCTGTTTTTTCCCTTCTTTCTTTTTCCCCTTGTGTTTTTCACTCTTTGTCATTTCCTTGTATAGTTCTCATCTTCTGTATTTTCCCTGATAGTTCTCATTTCTGTCAATTCCTTTGTTATTTTCAATCTTCTTCATTTTTCCTTGTGTATTCACATCTTCTTCATATTCCTTGTGATTTCACATTTCTGTCTATTCCTTGTTAGTTCTATCTTCGCATTTCCCCCTGTTGTTCTCTTTTCTGTCAATTCCTTGTATATTTTACATTTTCTTTTCTTTCCCTGTATATTTTCTCATCTTCTGTCTTTTCCTTGTGTAGTTCACTTTTCTGTAAAATTTTCCTTGTATGTTCTCATTTTTCATATTCCCTGTTTAGTTCTCATCTTCTGTCATATTCCTTGTATAGTTCACATCTTCTGTCATATTCCTTGTATAGTTCACATCTTCTGTCATATTCCTTGTGTAGTTCACATCTTGTCATATTCTTGTATAGTTTCTTTTCTGTCATATTCCTTGTTAGTTCTCATCTTGCTTTTTCCGTATATTTCACATTTCTGTAAATTTTCCTTTTAGTTCTCATCTTCTGTCATATTCCTTTATAGTTCACTTTCTGTCATACCCTTGTGTATTTCACATTTGTCATATTCCTTGTAATTCTCATCTTCTGTCTATTCCTTGTTAGTTCATTTCTGTTTTTCCCTTGTATATTTTCTATTTTCTGTATTTCCTTGTATAGTTTCATCTTCTGTCATTTTCCTTGTATGTTTCATTTTCTGTCATTTCCCCTTGTATAGTTTCATTTTCTGTCTACCCCTTGTATATTTTCTCTCTTCGTCATATTCCTTGTATAGTTCTCATCTTCGTCATTTCCTTGTTAGTTCCATTTTCTGTAATTTTTTGTTAGTTCTATCTTCTGCATTTTCCTTGTATAGTTCTCATCTTCTGTCTACCCTTGTTAGTTCCCTCTTCTGTCATTTTCCCTTGTTTAGTTCACATTTCTGTTTTTTCAATCTCGAAGTCAAAGAAAAATCTTATAAAAAATGAAAAACCCTTAAAGTGCAATAAAAATATTACTGTTTTTTTTGCAGAATAAAACCAAAATTGGCCAAAAAATTTAACTTCTTCGAAATACTTTAAGTTTTGGGTCTAAATTGTCGAAAATTAAACGTAAAAATGCGTAAAAAATTTTCGTTGCGTGAAAATTTTAAATAATATTTAAAACTCGATGCGAAATCGAAGATTTTTTTCAATAGAAATAAACACTCACCACCAAATATGTAAAGAATATTAATCAACATCATGAAAAATTAACTAAAAAAATTTATAAAAGGGAAAAAGAGGGGTGAGAGAAGGCACGGAAGTATGATAACTATGATAACTGTACATATGATAACTATGATAACTGACACTATGATAACTATGATAACTGTACACTCTGATAACTAGATAACTGTACACTCTGAAAATATGAAAACGTACCACTGAAAACTATGATAACTGTACCTACTGATAACAGGAAAAACTGTACACTACGATAACAGATAACTGTACACTACTGATACTATGATAACTGTACATATAAAACTATGAACCTTACACATGTTAACTTGATACCTGTACACTATGATAACGTACACTCTAAAAATTTATGATAACTGTAACACTATAACTAATGATAACTGTACCTTGAAAACTATGAAACTTTACACTACTGAAAAACATGATACCTGTTGTTGCCAAGGTCATAATGGTAATTTAATGTTTTATCCATTTAATATTATACTCGGGGTTTCTTTAATATTATAAATTAAAGTTCCCACTGTTTAAATATTATCTGATTTAGGAATATACCCGGGTATGATGATTATAATATCTTGATAATGTGTTAGGACTCCTGGCTAAGGTTTTTTAACAAGGTATCTCCTTGGTGGGTAGTTTGCACCTCTACCCTCCCCCCCTTTTTGACGATTTTTGATGTCATGAAGAATTTACGGTATAGGCAGTTCACTCCTCTGCTGACTCAGTGTGATGACTGAGCTACCCTCCTAGTATCCCCCATTCCTTTTGGTGAGAATTGGGTTATAGAAACCCCTGATAGCTTGTGGTTTATTGGAAGTCTGCTGACAATGATATACAGTTATCTTCAGGACGAGGTGACACATGTCAAGTTTTAGAATTTTATGATATTTTCCTTTTTGCCAGGGATTTACTCGAAAAAAGTGTTAAAATTCTCAATATATGTACTTACACAAAAATAATGTTATATTGAGGAAGCGATAAAATTCCTCTGATCTTTTGTCAAGTGTAATGTATTTAAATTACTTTCTATTTAAGAGTTTTCTTGTTGAAAGAAAGTTTTTTGCAGTGATATTTAATTTGTATTTATGAATATCTAAAGTTTTTTAAGCTTTTAAAATAAAAAGAAATTTGAAAAGAATGAGTAAATATTATTTGTGCCTTACATTTCAAATTTGGAAAACATATTTTTCATTCTATGAAGTGTGTTGTTAGGGAAATTCACTAACCTGGCTAAAAAATTGTTGAACCGTAACAAGTGGGGGCCCCTGTTTCGGGATCTTAAATTTCTTGCCCAGGATCTGACATACCCCAAGTTTGGTGAAGACCTGCTCCAAATACGTAAAGATTTTCCCACTGCAAAATGCTGGCAAGTTGCTGATATTTAGGAGTTTATATAAAAATGTTATTAGCGATTGTCCTTTCTATAATAAGAACATACTATTTTCTCACCCATTGCCCTGTCCGAGGTTGGACCCCCCCCCAGGGGCAAGACCCCCGGGGGAATCTTTATCCCTTGGGGAGCTCATTTTGGGGCTTCATTTGAAGGGCCCCACTTTGGAGCAGAGGTATGTCTCGGGACAACGTACCGCCCATTTTGTAATGGGCCCATTGCTAGCCCCGTCATGTGGGGGGGGACCGGGGTGGAGCTCGTCCCAAGCTTGTCTAAGGGACTTCTCCTCCTCCCACTCCTCCATTCCTTGACTCCTCTCACACTCGAACACTTTCAAGTCTTTAACCTCATAAAGTTGCAAAAAAGAGCAACTGGAATCCCCGCGCCTGCTGTTTTAAAGGAAGAGTTCGAGAGGGAAAACTCAGATTCGAGAGGCAAAAAAAAAAAAAAGAGTAAATCGCCCTGCTCTCAAACCTTTTCCTTTGACCCCCCACAGGGCTGCCTCATTTGTGCCCGGTTTTGTTTAACAGACTTGGAACTTTCTTTGGGCACATTTTAGATCAGGAAGGGGATGAGATGGCCTCGTGAACATTGGGCTACCCTTTCTTCACACCCATTAAGGGGAAGGCTCAATCATTATGCGCTCTCCCGTATGTAAGTTTGGGAGATTCAGGCAGTTAAGAAAAATCATTTTAAAGGATATGACTTACTTCCCTGAAGTTTCAGCGCACCCTTCCCCTCTTACGGAAAAATCCCGGGCCAACCCGGGTTGAATTTGCCCGGGAAAAGAAGGTGGCTCTGAGCGTGGTTGAGGTCTCTGAGGTGATACTATGGGAGGTTGTGCAGTTGATCTTGCAAGAAGAATTTTTAGAAATCTGAGGGCGATGTAGCTCCTTTTTTATGAAAACCAACTGCAGATTGTTTTGGCCCCTGCTTCTTAGCTGATCACTTTGAGAAAAAACCCTTTTCAATTGACCAAGGAAAAAAGGGTCTAGAGAGAAAGGGAAAAAGAAGAGAGTTTTCCCCCAGGAAAAAATGGACAGCAGTTTTTTATTTCCAAAAGCCCTCCTTTCTCTCGTAAGGAAAAGGGAAAACCTCCCTTACGAGGAAATGCCACAAGAAGAGGAACTCTTTAGAGAAAGGGCAAATTGGGGGCCTATGTTCAATTAAACCAGGCCGTAGGCGGTCAGGTTCTGAAACTTACTGTACAGATGACGCTTCCTCAAAATCGAAGTGCCTAATTCCCTCTGAGTTGTTCGCAGACCAAAGTTTCGGGGAAACCCCTGTTTCCTACTTCTTTTTAAAGGGGAAGGTGGTGTTACAGAGGGCCAAAAGGTGGGGGCTGTATCCTATCGGGATACGGGGAAACTACCCGACCTTATGAAAAGGGGGATTCCCCTAAAAGTGACACTTATATTAACCGGATGTTTTGCTAGAAGGTTTTTGGTGGGGACTATCACAAGAGTACCCCTTCAAAGGTAAATTTTTGAACGTGATTCTATCAAGGGGAAGCTGTTGTAGGCCTTTTTGAAACTGATTTTTTCCCCTTTAAAAGTGTAAAACTATTGGGGGGGAAAGATTTAGGAGAGGAGGAATTTGCCCGAACCTTTGTTATAGGAAGTTCTCGGGAGAATTTTTGCCCTTGAAGGGTGGAAAAAAGGTCCTGTTATTCCCCCCTTACAGCCCTAACCCGGCTATGGCCCGAATTTTTAACCCCCCCACTGCCTACCCCATGAACCCTCAGATTGGGGTTTGGATGCCTCTTCAGTGCCCGTGTCAACAAGAAGTCGAAAATCAGCCTCCAAAAAACCCAAGTGGTAGTTTTGCCCCATTACGAGTAGCGATTTTTTAAACGTGAAAATTTAGAAAAGAACAGCTTGAAGACCCGTCTTGAAAAAGGGGAAGGGACAAGCGTTTACTGAGAAGGAAGCTGGGGTAAGGAAGAATGTTTTTTTTTTCTCTGACGGGATCCTGATGAAGAAATTTCCTCGACTTTCGCAATTCATGTCTCAAACCCAAAAAGCTTTTGGTTTTACCTGTCCCGGTTTCGGAGTTTGATTGGAAGTGGGACATTTTAGCCCCATGGGGGGACACTTGGGGAAAAGAAAGACTTTAGGGGAAAAAAAGCCCTATTTCTTCTGGCCCAAAATGAAGGATACCGTGATGAGTACTTGGAAACTGTGTTTTTGCCAAGCTCATTGGGAAAACCCCGCGGGCATAAACCTCTTCCTGCACCCCTTGCCTATTGCCGTAGAAGGCGAACCCTTCTCTCGGCTCGTAAAAAGACTGTGTGGGACCTCTCCCAAAAACTGGTTGGCAATCAATATCTTCTTACGAAAATGGATTTTCGGGCTATCGGTATTCCGAGGCTTTCCCCTTCGCAAGTTAGTTTTCCAAGGCTATTGGAGAGTCCTATTTAGTTTTTTCGCACAGTTCGGATTCCCTAAGGAATTCAATCTGACAGAGGGACGAATTTTTACATCAAAAATTTTCCGTGAACTATGTCCCCGGGGTTTGGGGTTTTAAAACCCATTGTTTTCAACAGATATGACCCCAAACCCCGGGTGTATATGAGAGGTTTCACCCAAAACCCTGAAGTCATGATGAGGGGATACTGTGAGCAGTTTCAAAGGTGGGATGAGGGGATTCCCTTTTTCCCCTCCTTGCCTTAAGAGAGAGCGAACAGGGAGTTTTTTGGGTTTAGTCCTTTTTAAACCATTTTGGTCATGCGGTCCGGGACCGTTAGTATGTTAAAGGACGTATGGTTGGGAAAATGGGCCCTTTTTTTTTTTTTCCCCCCGGCAATGCAAAAACCTGGCTTTTTTCTCAGCAATTTTCCGCGACAACCTCCCACAAACTCAAAAAAGTATGAAAAAAAACATTATGACAAAACTGCTGTTGGCGTTCATTAAATGTGGGAGACAAGTTTTTTGCTTTTTAAGCCCCGGTGCCAGGCCATACCTTGCAACCCAAGTATGAGGGGGGGGGGTTTTTTTTTTTTTTTTGGAGGTGATTAAGAAACTGAGTAAGGTAAATTACGTGGTAAGAAACCAGGGGAAAAAGAAAGTCGACCCCAATTACCTATAAATCAGTAAAAAAATACTAGAGGGACTTGTTCTGTGGCTGCGGTGGGTCACCGGAAGGTGACTCGAGTAAAGAAGATTGTTCGCGTGGGTAGGATAAGAAAATTGAAAAAATCGGAATAATGGGAAAATTAGTGATTTTCTCGGTAACTTGAAAAGGAAAAAATCAAGTGAAGTCCGAGATTGATTTTTCCCCTTATGGAAGTTCTTTGGAGATGTCCCCCCGGACAGGCACCATGGGGATCCCGATTTTAAAAGGGAAGGGTGTCCCTTTTTAAAAAGTCCAATAGGTAGCCCCTAAAGAATAAAGCGTTGCGGGAGGAAATAAGTTTCTTGTTTGTTCATGGTTTTTAAATTTAAATAGCAAAAAAACCTTTGGGGTTCCCCCGGTGCCTTGTACCCAAGTCGGACGGTTCATTTAGAATGTGTACCACTATGGGGAAAATAAATTCCCTAAAATGCCTGCGGATTTTCCCCTTTCCCCGGTTTTTTTTTTAAAAAAAAAAATTAAATTTTTTTTTTTTTTTTTTTTGGTGGTTTTTCTGCCTTTTTCGCCCAGGCAGGTTTTTTTTCCCGTGCCCAGTGTTCAACTGGGGAGCCCCCTTTGGGTCTGCAACGCCTCGACCCGAGGGATGATCCTACGTGCGGAAAGGCGAATAATGAGTCTGGTTTCAGCGCCCTGGCCTCAACATGATTCGGCTTAACTCCTTGAAAAGGAGGCCCATTTTAGTAACCTTCCGTGGGTTTTCAGGGCCCCTAAAAACTGGGTTTTTTAATGGGAAGGACGGTTGCCCCTTGAAAAAAGCTATTTTGGGATTTTTCCGTCACGGCAAAAAATTGAGGGTTTTGGGTGGCCGGTTATACGGGTTTTAATTTTGCAAGGCCGCCCCCCGTTTTTAATTCAAAAAAATTCCTTTTTTGGACGAAATACCCAGAGGTTTTACCCTTTTACGGGTTTTCCCCATTTTTTTCCCCCCATTCTACAAAGGTGGTTTTGAAATTCCCCCTTTACCCCTTTTAAATGGAGCCCGGATACCGGTGAATTTTTTTATTTTTAAAGCTTTATTTTTCTAAAAAAATCTTTTTCCCCTTCTACTTGGTTTTGGTTTGGCTTTGGGTTTTCATCCCCCCCAGTTTTTCCCTTTTCCCTTTTTAAACAAGGGAAGGGGGGGGGGGGGGGGGGGGGGGGGGGGGAGGTTTTTTGGGGGGGGGGGGGGGGGTTTTTTTAATGGGGAGGAAATGGGGGGGGGGGGGGGGGGGGGGGCGGGGTTTGGGGGGGGGCCTGGGGGGGGTTTGGGGGCCCGCCCGGGGGGGGGAGGGGGGGGGCTTTTTTTGGGGTTTTTGGGCCTTTTGGGGGGGGGTTGTGGGGGGGGGGGTTGGGTTTGAAAGGGGATTGTGTTTTTTTTTGTATTTCCCTTAAAATTTTTTGGTTTTTTTTTTTTAAAATTGTTTGTTTTTTTTTGTTTGGTTTCCGTTTTTTGTTTTTATTTTTGGTTTTTTTTTAGGACCCCTCCCCTTTTTTAAAAAGTATTCCATTGGTGGGTAGTTTGCACCGCTTACCCTCTCCCCCTTTTACAGTTGATTCTGAAAATTTACATATAGTTCACCTCTTGCTGAATCAGTGTGCATTTTACTGGCTACCCTCCTATTTTTGTTAAATTTTAAATTTTAAAAAGGGGTTATGAAACCCTACCCTTTTTTTTTTTGAAGGCTAAATGAATACAGTTTCTTAGGTTCTTTCACCCTTAACTTTTGAACTTTATGTTATTCCTTTGCCCAAGTTCTCAAAAAAGTGTTAATTTAAAATTTGTATTAAAAAGAATTTTATTGAAAGGTAAAATTTTTTGTTTTTGTGGTAATGTTTTTTAATGTATTTTTTATTTTAAAATTTTCTTGTTTGAAAGAAAGTTTTGGCAGGAAAATTTAAAAATTTTTTATGAATTTTGTTTTTAGCTTTTTAAAGGAAAATTAATTTTTTTAAAAACAAAGGGGGGGCGCTAAACCCGGAGGTTTCACCCTGGGGGGGGGGTGTGGAAGGGCATCAGGCTTTTTTCGGGGAATGGAGCCAGATCCTTTTCCCCCTAAATAGACCCCCCTACCACATAAAGGAACCTTCCTTGAGGGGAAAAAAAGAAACTTGAAAAGAAATGGTAACTTTATTTGTGCCTTACATTTTAAGTTTGGGGAAAAATCTTTTTATTCTATGAAGTTGTTTTTTTTACGGAAAGCACAACCCGGTAAAAAATTAAAATTTGAACCGTAAAACCGTACACACTGATAACATGATCCTGTCCTACTGATAACGTACACTGCTATAACTTATAAAGTACCCTATGATAACTTTTTTAAAATGTACCCCCTCGATAAATTATGAAACTGTACACGCTGATAAAATTATGATAAATTTTACACTGTGATAACTAATGAAAAACTGTACACTGCTATAACAAGGGGGGTAAACTGTACACTACTGATAACTTTGATAACTGTACACTACTGATAACTTAATTAATGTCATACTGTAACTTATGTAACTGTACACTACTGAAAAAAACAATGATAACTGTACACTACTGATAACTGTAACTAGATAAAATGTACATACTGATAACTTATGTAACTGTACATGCTGATAAATGTACACGTGTAATTTGATAATGGTTACAGGGGGATAACTGGCACTGCTGTTTAATATGTAACTGTACACTGCTGATAAAATAAATAAATGTACATGCTGATAACTTGTAACTGTTTTCACTATTGTAACTAATGATAATGTACACTGCTGATAATTATGATAACTGTACAGCTGTTTAAATTTGAAAATGACATGCTGATAAAATTATGATAACTGAATACTGAAAAATGTAACTGTCATGCTGATAACTTAACGTACACTACTGATAACTTTGATAACTGCACTGCGATAACTATGATAACTGTTTCACTGTGATAACTAATATAACTGTTCACTGCTGATTTAAAAATTTTGTTTTCTGTACACTATTTATAATAATGATAATGTTTTTTGCTGAAATTTGATCTGTCCCCTTTTTTAAAAATGTAATGTAACCCGCTGTAA
>NC_069457.1:13902971-14045471 GCF_026875155.1 Cherax quadricarinatus
TCATAGTTTTTCCAAACCCATAAACCCAAAGCCCTTTACCCTTATCAAATATTTTCATTTAGTTTCATGAAACACCGGCCACTCCCCCCTACCTTTCCTAAAGCCTCCTGTTCATTGCTATCCTATTCTCCGTCTTACTCTTAATTTTTTCAATAATAACTCTACCGTACAGTTTACCAGGTATACTCAGCAGACTTATCCCCTATAATTTTTGCACTCTCTTTTGTCCCCTTGCCTTTATACAAAGGAACTATGCATGCTCTCTGCCAATCCCTAGGTACCTTACCCTCTTCCATACATTTATTAAATAATTGCACCAACCACTCCAAAACTATATCCCCACCTGCTTTTAACATTTCTATCTTTATCCCATCAATCCCGGCTGCCTTACCCCCTTTCATTTTACCTGCTGCCTCACGAACTTCCCCCACACTCACAACTGCCTGACGAACTTCCCCCACACTCACAACTGGCTCTTCCTCAGTCCTCCTATTATTATTATTATTATTATTATTATTATTGTGGGCACCGTCATTTACACGAGAAACATAGCACTGCTTGCATTACCTATTCTAACATCTACTTCGTTTACCTAGAATTTACCTGGAGAGGGTTTCGGGTGTCAACGCATCCGCGCTTTCATTAAAAATCTTGCGCTTCTGAGGACACTGGAAGCAAGGCCTGGTGGCTAAAGCTCCCGCTTCACACACGGAGGGCTCGGGTTCGATTCCCGGCGGGTGGAAACATTTCGACACGTTTCCTTACACCTGTTGTCCTGTTCACCTAGCAGCAAATAGCTACCTGGGTGTTAGTCGACTGGTGTGGGTCGCATCCTAGGTGACAATATTAAGGACCACAATGGAAATAAGTTAGACAGTCCTTGATGACGCACTGACTTTCTTGGGTTATCCTGGGTGGCTAACCCTCCGGGGTTAAAAATCCGAACGAAATCTTATCTTATCTTTTATCTTATCATGACACAACCTTGACACTGTTGACACTTGGCTTAGTTCTAGTTATTAATCAGTGAAGAGTGTTATTATATGTGTTTGTTTTAAAGCTTAATTAACAACTAGTCTTACTTCTTGTCAGGCTTTGTATTGTCACATTAAATATTTACACACACACACACACACACACACACACACAGATGGGACACAGCAACAAGGGGACACAGTTTGAAGTTGAAGACTCAGATGAATCACAGGGATGTTAGGAAGTATTTCTTCAGCCACAGAGTAGTCAGTAAGTGGAATAGTTTGGGAAGCGATGTAGTGGAGGCAGGATCCATACATAGCTTTAAGCAGAGGTATGATAAAGCTCACGGTTCAGGGAGAGTGACCTAGTAGCGACCAGTGAAGAGGCGGGGCCAGGAGCTAGAACTCGACCCCTGCAACCTCAACTAGGTGAGTACAACTAGGTGAGTACACAGAAAAGAGGCACTAAGCTATAGACCAGTGTCACTGACGTGTATAGTATGCAAAGTTATGGAGAAGATTATCAGGAGGAGAGTGGTGGAGCATCTGGAACGGAACAAGAGTATAAACGCCAACCAGCACGGATTCATGGAAGGCAAATCCTGTGTCACAAACCTTCTGGAGTTTTATGATAAAGTAACAGAAGTAAGACACAAGAGAGAGGGGGGTGGGTTGATTGCGTCTCCGGAAGCACACATCAACCAGATAACTGCTGCAGCATATGGGCGCCTGGCAAACATGAGAATAGCGTTCCGATACCTTATTAAGGAATCGTTCAAGAAACTATGCACCGTGCACGTCAGGCCCATACTGGAGTATGCAGCACCTGTTTGGAACCCGTACTTGATCAAGCACGTCAAGAAATTAGAGAAAGTGCAAAGGTTTGCGACAAGGTTAGTTCCAGAGCTAAGGGGAATGTCCTATGAAGAAAGGTTAAGGGAAATTGGCCTGACGACACTGGAGGACAGGAAGGTCAGGGGAGACATGATAACGACATACAAAACACTGCGTGGAATAGATAAAGTGGACAGAGACAGGATGTTCCAGAGATGCGACACAGCAACAAGGGGAAACAGTTGGAAGTTGAAGACTCAGATGAATCAAAGGGATGTTAGGAAGTATTTCTTCAGTCATAGTGTACTCAGGAAGTGGAATAGCCTAGCAAGTGATGTAGTGGAGGCAGGAACCATACATAGCTTTAAGATGAGGTACCTAGTAGCACTCAGTGAAGAGGCGGGGCCAGGAGTTGAGTCTCGACCCCTGCAACCACAATTAAGTGAGTACACAAACTCACATAAAATATATATATATATTATATGCCGAGTAATAAAATTGCGAATTTGGCTTAAATAGCAACGCTCTTGTTGCCGAATAAGATGAGCGAAAATTTGTGTATGAAATAATTTCGCAAAAATAATTCTAAACCTAACGAAAAAAATATATTTCACTGTGTTTGTTTAGTATTAAATTATTGTAAACAAATCTAAAATATATTTAGTTGGATTAGACTAAACTATATTGCGTTTGTTATAATAAGGTCAGGTAAGTTTTCTAAGGTTCTTTTGGTACAAAAATTATTAAATTTTACATTAACATGAATGAAAAAAAAATATATCTTTAAACGTATAAGAGAAAATTTTAGAAAGGACTTAATTTTAAACGAGCTTATGTTAATTAACCAGTTTTACCTATTCGTCACAACACAATTCTTTTTACTTGACGTTTAACGAGTGTGTTTGTCTTTCCAGGAGGTGTTCCGTAACGAGCAACGAGTGACACTGTCACTAACAAGACTGGCAGTGTCTGCCTCTGGTCAGTACCGCTGTGAGGTTATCGCCGAACATCCCAGCTTCCGCACTGAGGCTTCCACATCTCCCATGACCGTCCTTAGTAAGTACACTATTACTGCTATGTGGAGAGGGGTGTATAATAGGGAAGGGTGTACAATGGGTAGGGGTGTGCAAAGGGTAGGGGTGTACAATGGGTAGGGGTGTGCAGTGGGTAGGGGTGTGCAATGGGTAGGGGTGTGCAATGGGTAGGGGTGTGCAATGGGTAGGGGTGTGCAATGGGTAGGGGTGTACAATGGGTAGGGGTGTGCAGTGGGAAGGGGTGTACAATGGGTAGGGGTGTGCAATGGGTAGGGGTGTACAATGGGTAGGGGTGTACAATGGGTAGGGGTGTACAATAGGTAGGGGTGTACAATAGGTAGGGGTGTTAGCGGAGGAAGGGGTTAGTGTGGGTATACAATTGAAGTTACAGTTGGGGTACCCCATCCTGAGTACTCAATCATGGGTATTCAGCTTTCTCGTCGACAGCTCAGACCCCAGCAACCTGGGGTCTAGGGGGTCTCTTTCGGCTGTCTTAGCTACCATTGGGCTGTCATAGGTTACCTGGAGGTTATTCCGGGGATTAACGCCCCCGCGGCCCTGTCCATTACCAGGCCTCCCGATGGATCAGGGCCTGATCAACTAGGCTGTTACTGCTGGCCACACGCAGTCCAACGTACGAGCCACAGCCCGGCTGATCCGGCACTGACTTTAGGTATCTGTCCAGCTCTCTCTTGAAGGCAGCCAGGGGTTTATTGGCAATTCCCCTAATGCTTGATGGGAGGCTGTTGAACAGTCTTGGGCCGAGCGAGCTACAATAATTATAAAGCCTCTGACATACTGTGACAATACGTGTCGGTAATGCTAGGTGATAAATTAGATACATGTGCAACTCTTGGGTACCTTGACTAAGGAAACGTTTCGCCACACAGTGGCTTCATTAGTCCATACAAAGGAGAATGGTGAAGAACAGGAGTCTCCCATCTGAGGGACTGATTACCTCAAAGTCTTGTTCTCCACCATTCTCCTTTGTATGGACTGATGAAGCCACTGTGTGGCGAAACGTTTCCACAATAAAGATACCCAAGTGTAGCACATGTGTCTAATCAGCCTGTCAGTTCTCCGAACCATTTATCTACAATACAAGACGAGACCACGTCTCTGACCTGTATTAAGGTGTTGGCCCGCGTGTCAACTCCGATGGTGAGCCCTATTCACCTAACATCTACCCTAGGGAGAAATGGTACAGTGAAGCCACACAGTGGCTTCATCGGTCCATACGTAGGAGAAACTTGAAGAACAGGAGGAGAATGAGGTAATCAGTCCCTCAACCTTGAGTCGATGTGTTCAGTCCATCAATCTTGAATAGAATACGGCATATGAGCGGAGAAGGAGCTTATAAACCGTATGGCAGGAGAGGTGCAGCAGTCGTAGGTGGTGTCACATTTGTTCAGTGTGGAAGTAGGTCTGATGGACTGAACACATCGACTCAAAGTTGAGGGACTGATTACCTCATTCTCCTCCTGTTCTTCAAGTTTCTCCTACGTATGGACTGATGAAGCCACTGTGTGGCGAAACGTTTCCTCAATAAAGATACCCAAGAGTTGCACATGTGTCTAATTTATCAACATGTCGGTTCTGTTGTTAGGTAAGACACATATGCAACAGTTAGGTATCTTTATTATGAAACGTTTCGCCTACACAGTAGGCTTCTTCAGTCAAGTACAGAAAAGTTGATAGAAGCAGAAGATACTTGAAGACGATGTAATCAGTCCATCACCCTTAAAGTTTTGAGGTGGTCAGTCCCTCAGTCTGGAGAAGAGCATTGTTCCATAGTATGAAACAATATGGAGAAGAAGTGACAGGATGGAGCTTTTATAGCGCCAGGAGGTGAGACGTAGGTCACTAGGAGAGGTAAGAACTCTTCTGCTTCTATCAACTTTTCTGTACTTGACTGAAGAAGCCTACTGTGTAGGCGAAACGTTTCATAATAAAGATACCTAACTGTTGCATATGTGTCTTTCAACATCTGAGTTCTTACCTCTCCTAGTGGCCTACGTCTCACCTCCTGGCGCTATAAAAGCTCCATCCTGTCACTTCAACTTCATATTGTTTCAGACAACGGAACAATGCTCTTCTCCAGACTGAGGGACTGACCACCTCAAAACTTTAAGGGTGATGGACTGATTACATCGTCTTCAAGTATCTTCTGCTTCTATCAACTTTTCTGTACTTGACTGAAGAAGCCTACTGTGTAGGCGAAACGTTTCATAATAAAGATACCTAACTGTTGCATATGTGTCTTACCTAACAACCTGTCGGTATTTTATACCATTTTAATGTTCAATGTCGGTTCTCTGAACCATTCATCTACAACATCCATTCTGTAATGTAAAGACCAGAACTGAGCTGCGTAATCTAGGTGAGGCCTTACTAATGATGTATAAAGGTGCAGTATGACCTCTGGACTTCTGTTGCTTACACTTCTTGATATAAATCCCAGTAATCTGCCTTATTACGTACGCATAGGCATTGCTGTCTTGATAAGATATATATGCAACAGTTAGGTATCTTTATTCCGAAATGTTTCGCCTACACAGTAGGCGTCTTCAGAAGAGTTAGCAGAAGCAGTAGAAACCATACCCCCGGCCGGGATTGAACCCGCGGTCATAGAGTCTCAAAACTCCAGCCCGTCGCGTTAGCCACTAGACGCGACGGGCTGGAGTTTTGAGACTCTATGACCGCGGGTTCAATCCCGGCCGGGGGTATGGTTTATTTGCAATCGTGTCATTACGATTTCTTAAGTCAGAAGCAGTAGAGATGTGAAGACGATGTAATCAATCCATCACCCTTGAAGACGGAGTTTTGAGGTGGTCAGTCCCTCAGCCTGGAGAAGAGTTCTGCTCCATAGTCTGGAACAGTGTGAACTTTAAGTAGCAGTATGGAGAGTTATATACTGTCGGAAGGTGAGATGTAGTTCACTAGTAGAAGAAAGGTCACCACTGAGAGGGCAACGTCCCTCTCAAATCCATCCCTTCTCACTTGAAAAAGTGATCGAAGGTTTTTTCTGTACCAAGATATCGTTCTGTATTCGACTGATGAAGCCTACTGTGTAGGCGAAACGTTCCGGAATAAAGATACCTGACTGTTGCATCGGTATCTTAGTTATGAACTAGTCGGCTAAGTTCTACATTATTTAGCTGATTACAAAAGGCGGAGTCTATCATCTCCCCAAGAAAAATGGGCGATAGTTTTAAGCAGGTTCAGGAGGCTACGACAGCCGGCTATCAGGGAGGCTATGTGAGGCTATCAGGGAGGCTATGTAAGGCTATTAGGGAGCCTATGTGAGGCTTCCATGACATTCATGATTAAAGAGAAGCCAGAGAAAGTTGATTGCATCTTATTCAGGGATCGATAGTAGAACGGTCCTCTCATAGACGAAATTGATGAGGAGAGAGTTTCAGGCCGAAAATTAGCTAACTGGAAGTTTGTTAACCAGGAACTCGTACATAAATGTTATGCAGTACCGACAGGTTGTTAGGTTAGACACATATGCAACGGTTAGGTATCTTTATTTCGAAAAGTATCGCCTACACAGTAGGCTTCTTCAGTCGAGCGGTATAATCCAAATGAGTCCTTATTAGTGATGTATATAGAGCTGTAAAATAACTTTTGTACTGTTATTTGTACGTCCTGAATAAATCCCAGTAATCTGTTAGTCTTATTGCGCACACTTAGGCAGTGTAGTCTTGGCTATTCTGGTTATTTTCATCACCAAGGACTAGTATTTTATACTGTCCACATTGAACTTCATCTGCCACTTTTCAGACAAAGACATTAACTTGTCCAAATCCTCCTGGAGTTCATTGGTATCTCCTCTGAATGAATCATACGGCCTATTATTGTATCATCCTGATTTCCTGATCCTTGGCTGTTGTTTTCCTCTGGTGCATCAGCTTCGACTTAGATTTGGCTTTTGATTCTATGCCATTCTCGTATTGCCGATGGGCCTCCCTCCTTACCCACTGATATTTTATTTTTATAGTTCCTTGATGTGTCAGTGGTACTGTGTACTGTGTAGTATACTGTTAAACTGGGTTTGCAAATTAAACCAAGCCAGTTAAGCCAGTGGTCCAAGCCAGCCTAAGCCAGTCACCTAGCCTGCTTCAGTCCATTGTGTACGTCAGGACGCCATACGTCAACGTGGCCGAGCTGTCAGTAGTACTATGTACTGCACAGTATACTGTTAAACCGTTAGTATAGAGTTGCTCCCTGGCTAGCTACGATGTCACGAGTCCTGCTCTTGTGAAACGCCTGCCTCAGGCATCTGCCCCTCAATAACTGTAGACCTACAGACTGGACAAAGATTGGCATCTGGGCTTGTCACTTCTCGCCTTATTATATGCTACCAAGACACCCAACGAGTATTGCTTCACCCAAAATCTCTCTTAGAACCCACATGATATGAAAAGTCACCAAAGCACTTGAAATTTCACTGTTTTTTTCACAGTGGTTGTTCTGTATATACAGGACACACACACACACACACACACACATACACACACACATACACACATACACACACACATACACACATCTAGTAGCGATCAGTGAAGAGGCGGGGCCAGGAGCTCGGACTCGACCCCCGCAACCTCAACTAGGTGAGTACAACTAGGTGAGTACACACACACACACACACACACACACACACACACACACACACACACACACACACACACATGTATTGTAATCACAAACGAGTGGTATTTAATCAATAACAACACTGCGACTAGCCGGGGAATTGAACCAGTGTTGTTTTAGCCGGTCTCTTGGTGAGCAAAAATTCACGATGCTTTAACCCACTGGACCATACAGTGGCAGTGTTGTTGATTAAATACCACTCGTTCGTGGTTACAATACTACATATACTGCTTGTGGAGGCTAGTACACCAAACAGGGAGTACAATGAAATTAGCTCTGAGGCATCCACACCATCGTATGTCCTCGGATCACGGTATAACAACTAGCTCTGCTGGGTGCTTGATCTTTGTAGGATTGTATGGTCCAGTGGGTTAGAGCGTCGGGAATTTTTGCTCACCATGAGGCGGGCTGAAACAACACGGGTTCGATTCTCCGGCTAGTCACAGTGTTGTTTTTGAAGGGTCGCTGGCTCAGTGGTAAAGGTGACACGTATGTTGTGTCTGGAGGTGCGACAATGTTCGTTGGGTCGAATACTGGCCTGCCGCAGCTTGGTAAATGATTTAAAATCACTTGTTTCGTGATTTTAATTGATTATATATAATAATATATATATATATATATAATATATATATATATATATATTATATATATAATATTATATATAGCCAATAAGATCACGAATATGCAAAACAACCACTGTGAAAAATAGAAAAAATTCAAGTGCTTTCGTGACTACTCACAATTATCAAGGAAAAATAGTTCCTTGATAATGTGAGTATCACGAAAGCGCTTGAATTTCTCTGTTCTTTCACAGTGGTTGTTTTGCATATATATTATATATATATATATATATAATAATATAATATAATAAAATATATATATTATATATATATATATATTTTTATTGTGTGTTGTGTGTGTGTGAAATAATGTGTGTGTGTGTGTGTGGTGTGTGAGTGTGTGTGTTTCATTTAAGAAAGGAATTGAAAATCCAAAACATTAAAGGTTTGTGAAAGTATTGAAATATTTGAGGCGTTGAATATAAGAATGGTATACAATACCGACAGGTTGGTAGGTGAGGCACATAGGCGACAGTTAGGCAACTTTTTTCCGAAACGTATTGCCTACACAGTAGGCGAAACGTTAGTTATCATGAGTTGTCAGCAGTGTACAGTTATCATGAGTTATCAGCAGTGTACAGTTATCATGAGTTATCAGCAGTGTACAGTTATCATTAGTTATCAGCAGTGTACAGTTATCATTAGTTATCAGCAGTGTACAGTTATCATTAGTTATCAGCAGTGTACAGTTATCATTATTTTATCAGCAGTGTACAGTTATCATTAGTTATCAACAGTGTACAGTTATCATTAGTTATCAGCTGTTGCAACCCCTGAATGGGTTACAATGATTATGTATATATGTAATGTATATTACCTTTTCATTTAATTTTATATTGCTTATATTTGCGATAATAGCTAAATCGTAAATATATTGCTTTATATTCTTATTTGACTTATGTTGTTAGGATGTATATAAAATGTGCTCAGTTAGTCTTGATTGTCAAACTACTGTAATTATCGCTTGTGGGCTCGTTATAACTGCCGGCTTCTGAGCTGCAGTTGTCCACGTAGCTATCACGTGATCGAGGGGGGGGTGTCCTCACCTCTCGTGAAATTGTCAGTCTGCTAGAGACTCGCTTGCTGGTTGGACAGCTTGTCTGTCTGAGTCTGCTGGAGACTCGCTTGCTGGTTGGACAGCTTGTCTTGCCCTGACATCTGCGGGAGACTCGCTTGCTGGTTGGACGGATTGTCTGTCTCATTATTCTTGTTAGTTCTGTAGAACTTTGTTCACAGAACATTGTAAAGACTTAGTGATTTTCGACGTTGTACTGAGGTTGTGTGTCACATAGACACTCTGAGCATCTCAGGTCCTTAGCTATATTCTGCCCTAATTTTGTACGGGTTCCTGTGTATTGTCACCAGTCACAGTTTTTTCTATGCTGACGAAGATTCAGTATTATGAGTTTTGTAACTTTCGTGGAGGATCTGCTGATGGTCCCTACTTAGTGCCCGTTATATTATTTCCCAGTTCCTGATTCTGTGCGCAGTCGCTTGATATTGCTTTTGCTATTGGGCTTAGCATTCTTTGTTGTTCAAGCAGACTGTTCGGGTTGCCAGTCGGTCAAGAAGTTAGTTTATTTGAGGACTTTGTCAGTCACTTGTTTAAGTCTTATTCCGAGTCCTTGAGACATAGCTAACTACTTAAGAGCACTTACATGCATACAAAAACACTTGTACATATTTGTAATATCTTATTCAATGTTAATGTACCTGACGGTACTTAAGATTATAAAATGTGATATGTGCTTCAGCACAAATATTGAACCGAGAGATTGATTTTATTTTGATTGATGTGATTTAATTTACTTTGATAATATACCTCTAGACAACTTATAGACTTAATAAATTTATTAAATTTTAATTTCTCTAGTTAGTAGCCTACCGTTGTAATCCTAAACACTATTGAACCACACTGAATTTTAATGGATAATTGGACAAGGATACTGACTACTTGTTACGAAAACCCAGTAACAGGCTGGATGCTAGAAGGGCAGTCCTTTCTAGTATTCACTGGAGATCTCTAAGCTTTTAGAATCGCGTTTTTTGTAACAAATGGGGGCCTGTCCGGGATGCTCTTGATCCAAGGTGTTGGAGAAATTGTCCAGTTTGATCTAGTACTTCTATGATCAAACACTTTGAGTACTTTCCTAATCTGAAGACTTTGAGTTTAGTCTTGTACAACATACCAGGTGGATGTATGTACCTGACTGAGTCTCTTGATCCAAGGAGATGGAAATACTGTTTGAGTTCTAGCTCTAAACAACCAACACTAAAATTCCTATTAGGATTTGTTTCCAATAATCACTCTCTCGTAGTAAAATTTATTTTCGTGATGTATGCCAAAGTGAAACAGTTAATTGTTTACTCGGGACTTGTCTGAGTTAAGTACATTAAAACTTCAGACGTGTTGGAAAGTAGCCAAGTATCTCGGTGTGACGTATAACAGGAATTAAAACCGCAGAAACTGTCAGAGCATTAATTAAAGATATGTTGTTTCCTGCTCAACAGAGATGTCTGATTATGATTCAGATCCAAAAAGCCTAGTGTCACAATTAGGAATATGGCTTTATTTGAAGGGGAAGAAAAGCAACTAGAGCAGAAGTGAGCCTAGTGTCTGAGCCTAGTGTAGCTCAGTTCTCGCTCCCCTCCTTCCTTTTACTGACACTTTAAGTACAGAGTATAGCTGGTATGACACAGCCTAATACTAGTACAGTGTATACTACACCGTATTTACTTATCCTAGACCAATCTAGACACTCTAGAGACGGCTGGACCAAGTGTCCGACCTAAGGACCGTCCAGCCCAAATGTTAATTTCCCTACTCCTTCCATTACCCCCCGGGTCCTATCTCTCAGGAACAGTTTTGAGGTTTGAACGCCTCCTTATGTTGCAGACTGCACAATAGAGGCACAGGGGAGATTGAACGAAGAAGATTTCCAAAGAGAAAATTTTCCCGTCTGTTAAGACAACAACGATAGATCACAGGACACATTTAATGTGCAGAAAGCTGCATCCATGGTTCCTAAGTTTTTTGAAAGTGACTTAGACACATATTTTGATGTGTTTGAGAACCAGGCACGTGCTATGAACTGGCCACGTAAGCACTGGGCAACATTGCTGCATACAGTGTTGACGGGAAGAGCTCAAACGTGTTCTGCAGCCTTACCATTTGCTAAGTACATTAGTTATGACGCTGTCAAACAAACTATTCTAGAGACATATAACTTGTTACCTGTAAGTTATCAAAGAGCATTTCGTACGTTACAACGACGAAAAGATCAAACTTGTGTAGAGTTTGCTCGTGAGAAAAAAGTTGCATTTGAGAGATGGACTAGAGCTGCTAAGTGTACCAACTACGACAGTCTTTTTCAGTTGTTATTTAACACGAAGAGTTTAACACCTGTATGTCTGCTGACATACAAGAATATCTAATCGATCATACTAACTCAATATTCTGGAAACTGCAGCATTAGCAGACAATTTAAACGAAATTTCTCACAACCTTGTACGTACTAAAACACTCAGAACAAGGTAACAAAAAATTATCCTAGAAGTTGGCAACCTAAATCAGCTGCTCATTGCCGGCCTGATGTACCTGTTACTGAAACCCTTCTTGTAACCTTTACCAGGAAAACTCACAATCCTGAATCTGTCTCTGTGGCTAGACAGAAATCTGGTATCGAGAAGAAAAAGTTAAATGACCTATTGTAACAGAAAAGGACATACTAGAGAGTTTTGCTATAAGTTAGAAAGAGATACGAGAAACAGTCGTGCGGCTGGCGCCCCCACACAAGTCGTATCCTCTTCCGACAACAAAGGGACACCAAAATCCTAGCAATTCCTCTTATCCTACTGTTTTAGTTTAATGTTACTCAGGATAGATGACTAGTGTCAGAAAGTGTATCTGACGAAAAGATTCGTTCAGCGATGAGTCCCTTACTTTTCGAGAGATAAAGTAGGATTTTACGAATCACATCTAACTGAGATAATTTTCCCTTTTAGGAAAACTGGCAGTTATCTCACGTTATTAAGAGAAGATGTACTGCCCATAACTGACGATACCTATTGTAAGATAGATGTATTTTTTAGAAGCCTATGGAGGGCTGTTATAAAAGTGCCTCTGCACAAAGTTTATATTGAAACAAGCTATTATACTGGTTATATTTTAGTGGTATAATCCAGTGGTGCATTTCCCCTCAGGTCAGTGGACTTGTTGATAGGGGAAAGATATCCTTCAAGCTGGGATATGTAAAGAACCACTTGTAATTGATAATAACACAGGGTGATAATTATGCATTGAAGCTTGTAGAGAGAACCTATTTTATTTCTCCAGCGCAAATTTCTGGCTAGTCAAAGGATACAACAACCATCCTTTTCTCCTGTGAGTTAGTGGATGACAAAGATTTGGGTGAAATTGTTTAGTTTACGCTCTGCGCCCTGGATCATTAACACTGACTCCCCCGGTCATAAACCAGTCAGACACAACTGACCCTTAAATTTCTTACCATGATGATTTAACAAGGATCAGTTTGTTGATCATCATGGAAAGACTGAGGAAAATGCATTGGAGGTGAAGCAAGGACTCGATATTGTTACTATTTAGTAACTCCCCCTGTACTGATGGAGAAAAACACATGTTTAAATTTCAGTGATAGTGTTTCCACCACTCAGAATTCGTAGTTTACCAGTTACATTTCCGTGAACAAGCCATTGATTTGCTCACAAAAGTCCCATAGGAGGACATTTTGGGTTCAAGAAGACACTCGGAATGGCAAAACTTTTACTTTTTGGGCCCAAAAATGAAGGAAAAAGTAGCTGATCAGTGCGGGCGATGCCAGTGTTTTCAAGTGACAGGCAAGCCAGCGCCACACCTCCAAACCCGCGCCTCTCTTCCTACACCCTGCAAAGGAACCATTTCCGTCTTAAATTTTTGTTGTGTTGGCCTTTGCCTAGAACCAACTAGGAAACCAATACTAATACTTTATTGGGCGCTGCAACACGCTATCCCGAAGCTATTCCTAGAGAAAATTAATGCTCTGCTATTGTGAAGCGCTGAGAAATTTTTCTTCCCTCACGGTTGGTTTTCCACGAGAGATACAATTCAGACAGGCTACATAAAACTTCACTTCCAAGATCTTTCGAGAAGCAATTTTATCCCCACCTAGGAATAAAGTCTGTACTTTCCAAAACTTATCATCCACAGTCACAAAGGGGTCCCAGAGAGATTTCATCAGACACTTTAAGTCCATGTGGAGACTTATTGTGAACATTTTTCTAGAGACTGGGGTGAGGGGATACCTTTTCTTCTGTTCGCTAAAGAAGAAAGTGAGCAAGAAAGTCTCGGATTTAGTCCGTTTGGGAAATTTAAAATCGACACCAAGTCGTGGTCCTCTTGCAGTGTTGAAAGGGCGTGTGGACAGGAAAATCAAATCCATCATTGAGTAAATTCACCTTCATTAATGCAGCAACATTTGACAGCCGCTAGAGAGCTAGCTTCGAAAAACCTAGTTTCAGCCCAAGCTTAGAATGAAGCAACATTATGACAAGCGTGCTGTCTCTCGTTCTTTTAAAGCACGAGATAAGGTGATGGCTCGGAAATTAGTACCAGGTCATGCTCTACAAGCCAGGTATGATGGTCCCCTGGAAGTAGTGAAAAAGCTTAGCGACGTAAATTATTTGGTACGTACGCCTGGGAAAAAGAAATCTAATCATGTGTACCAGTTAACCCGCTTAAGGCATACTACGCTAGTCCTCTACCTACTACTTCTATTCTTCCTAGGACAGAGGAAGAAAACGTCAGTCTACCTGACATCTCTAGAGGTATAGAGGTTCGTTTAGAAAATTCAGTGACTCTACAATCACTAGACGATTTTCTTAGTAACCTTGGAATTGATAAAGCTGGTAATATTAAAAACATGATTTTGCATTTCCCTGAATTGTTCGGTGATGTTCCTAAACGTTGTACTCTAGGTGTACATGACGTTGATGTACAGGGAGCATCACCCATTAAGCAATCACCATATAGGATGAGTCCAACAAAGCATAAAGCATTGAGAAAGAGGCTCTAGCTCTTGTGGTGTCATTGGAACATTTTGACGTGTATTTGGGCACTTCCCCATTTAAAATTAACGTTTTTTCTGACCACAATCCACTCACTTATATAAACACCATGAAGAGTAAAAATGCTAGGATCATGAGGTGGGCCCTCAGAATCCAACCTTATTCTATTAGTATAAAACACATAAGTGGTCATTGTAATGTAATTGCTGACGCTCTGTCTCGTCCTTAATAATTATCAGTTACATTAAATTAACGTAATTTTATGCCCAAATACCTTTTGTTACTTGCTATGTCAAATTCAGAAAAATAACGTAATCCCTCCAGCCCATATTAACTATATATACTCATGTCATGTCTAATTATTATATTTATATATTTCACAGTAATGTTTGTTTAGGAGGAAACAAGCTGAGTGTTGAGTAAGTAGTGTGGAGCGGGTGATGTACTGCGTGACAACACTGTCCTGTCGCAGACCCCCCCCCCCCTTCACTACACACCTTAAGCTGTTTCATACTCAGATGTTCATACTGCCTCGCATTCACAACCACTACTTAAGAGTGGAATGTAGTCTCCTCTACTATGATCGAGCCTCAATGTGCCCTCCTTGTCAGCACTATCCAGTCTCTACACTGATGTACATAACCACGAGTATGAAATATACGATACTGTGTAACTGCCCTAAATACCTAGGGGCATATCCTAGTGACGGGCGCTGTGAAATTGTAGAAGTGCTTGCACAAGAGACTCGTTAATAATTGTATTGATATGATAATCAAAATAATGTGAAAGAAATTAATGCCAACTCCTAGTGCGACCCTCTTCGTGTTGGGGGGGTGTTGCAACCCTGAATGGGTTACAATGAATTATGTATATATGTAATGTATATTACCTTTTCATTTAATTTATATTGCTTATATTTGCGATAATAGCTAAATCGTAAATATATTGCTTTATATTCTTTTTTGACTTATGTTGTTAGGGTGTATATAAAATGTGCTCAGTTAGTCTTGATTTTCCCAAACTACTGTAATTATCGCTTGTCGCTCGTTATACTGCCGGCTTTCTGAGCTGCAGTTGTCCCACGTAGCTATCACGTGATCGAAGGGGGGGGTGTCCCCCACCTTCCCCGTGAAATTGTCAGTCTGCTAGAGACTCGCTTGCTGGTTGGACAGATTGTCTGTCTGAGTCTGCTGGAGACTCGCTTGCTGGTTGGACAGCTTGTCTGTCGAGTCTGCTGGAGACTCGCTTGCTGGGTTGGACGGATTGTCTGTCTCATTATTCTTGTTAAGTTCTGTAGAACTTTGTTCACAGAACATTGTAAAAACTTAGTGATTTTCGACGTTGTAAAGAGGTTTTTGTGTCACATAGCACTCTGAGCATCTCAGGTCCTTAGCTATAGCTTCTGACCTAATTTTGTACTGGTTCCTGTGTATTGTCACAGTCACAGTTTTTCTATGCTGAACGAAGATTCGTATTATGGGGGTTTTGTAACTTTCGTGAGGATCTGCTGATGGTCCCTACTTAGTGTCGTTAATTATTTCCCAGTTCCTGATCTGTGTCGCAGTCGCTTGATATTGCATTGCTATTGGGCTTAGCATTCTTTGTTGTTCAAGCAGACTGTTCGGGTTGCCAGTCGGTCAAGAAGTTAGTTTATTTGAGGACTTTGTCAGTCACTTGTTTAAAATCTTATTCGAGTCTTGAGACATACTAACTACTTAAAAGCACTTTCATGCATACACACACTTGTACATATTTGTAATATCTTTTTTCAATGTTAATGTACCTGACGGGACTTAAGAATTATAAATGTGATATGTGCTTTCAGCACAATATTGAACTCAGAGATTGATTTTATTTTGATTGATTGATTTTTAAATTTACTTTGATAATATACCTCTAGACAACTTATAGACTTAATAAATTTATTAAATTTTAATTTCTCTAGTTAGTAGCCTACCAGTTGTAATCCTAAAGCACTATTGAACCACACTGAATTTTAATGGATAATTGGACAAGGATACTGACTACTTGTTACGAAAACCCAGTAACAGGCTGGATGCTAGAAGGGCAGTCCTTTCTAGTATTCACTGGAGATCTCTAAGCTTTTAGAATCGCGTTTTTTGTAACATCAGCAGTGTACAGTTATCAGTAGTGTACAGTTATCATGAGTTATCAGTAGTGTACAGTTATCATGAGTTATCAGTAGTGTACAGTTATCATGAGTTATCAGTAGTGTACAGTTATCATGAGTTATCAGTAGTGTACAGTTATCATAAGTTATCAGTAGTGTACAGTTATCTTGAGTTATCAGTAGTGTACAGTTATAAGTTATCAGTAGTGTACAGTTATCAGTAGTGTACAGTTATCATGAGTTATCAGTAGTGTACAGTTATCATAAGTTATCAGTAGTGTATAGTTATCATAAGTTATCAGTAGTGTACAGTTATCAGTAGTGCACAGTTATCATAAGTTATCAGTAGTGTACAGTTATCATAAGTTATCAGTAGTGTACAGTTATTAGTTATCAGTAGTGTACAGTTATCATAAGTTATCAGTAGTGTACAGTTATAAGTTATCAGTAGTGTACAGTTATCATAAGTTATCAGCAGTGTACAGTTATAAGTTATCAGCAGTGTACAGTTATCATAAGTTATCAGTAGTGTACAGTTATCATAAGTTATCAGTAGTGTACAGTTATAGTTATCAGCAGTGTACAGTTATCATGTTGTCAGTAGTGTACAGTTATCATAAGTTATCAGCAGTGTACAGTTATCATTAGTTATCAATAGTGTACAGTTATCATAGTTATCAGCAGTGTACAGTTATCATTAGTTATCAGCAGTGTACAGTTATCATTAGTTATCAGCAGTGTACAGTTATCATAAGTTATCAGTAGTGTACAGTTATAGTTATCAGCAGTGTACAGTTATCATGTTGTCAGTAGTGTACAGTTATCATAAGTTATCAGCAGTGTACAGTTTTATCTAAGTTAACAGCATGTAAAGTTATCATAAGTTTACAGTCAGTGTACAGTATCATAGAGTTTTATCAATAATGTACAGTTATCATAGTTATCAGCATGGTACAGATATCAAATAGTTATCACAGTGTAAGTTATCACTTGATTTATCATCATGGTACAGTTATTCAGTCAGTGTACAGTTATCATAAGTGAACGCAGTGTACAGTTAACAGCGTGTACTAGTTATCATAAGTTATCAGAAGTGTACATATATCATAGTG
Source organism: Cherax quadricarinatus (assembly GCF_026875155.1). Lineage (NCBI taxonomy): Eukaryota > Metazoa > Arthropoda > Malacostraca > Decapoda > Parastacidae > Cherax > Cherax quadricarinatus. The sequence goes on from NC_069457.1 coordinate 13,920,402, forward strand.
TACAGTTATCAGTATGGTACATTTTCATTAGTTATCTAGTGTACAGTATCATAAGTTATCAGTAGGTGTACAGTTATAAGTTAATCATAGTGTACATTTATCATAAGTTATCATAGTGTACATTTTACATTTGTTATCACAGAGTACAGTTTATCATAGTAACAGCAGTGTACTAATTATCATAATTGATCAGCATGTACAGTTATCATAAGTTATCAGAATGTACAGTTTATAAGTTATCAGTAGTTAAACAGTTATGAAGTGTTAACAGCAGTGTACAGTTTATCAGTAGTGTACAGTATCAAAGTATAACAGTATGTACAGGTGTTTACGGTTCAAATCTTAATTTTTAGCCATGTTATGCATTCCGTAACAACACACTCATAGAATGAAAAGATATGTTCCAAGACTTCGAAATTAAGGCACAAATAAAGTTACTCAGTTTCTTTTCAAGTTCTTTACCCTCTCAAGGAAGGTTCCTTGATGTTGGTGAGGGGCTCTTGATTTAGGGAATTGGATCTGTGCTCCAGGTTCCCCGCATTAAAGCCTTATGCCTTCCACATCCCCCCCCCAGGCGCTGTATAACCTCCGGGTTTATCGCTTCCTCCCCCCTTGATTATAATATAATAATAATAATCAAGTTTCTTTCCTTTTTTATTTAAAAAGTGCTAAATACCTTTGATATACATAATTATCTATTAAATATCACTGTCGCGAAACTTTCTTTCACACAAGAAAAACTCTTAAACAGAAAGTACAATGTCGATATGATCATGTACACTAGACAATGAACCAGAGGAATATTTAACGCTTCCTCACTAGTAAACATTACTTGTGTGTAATACAAATATTGAGAATTAACACGTTATTCTTGAGTAACTCCCTGGCATAAGGAAAATCATAAAGTTCTAATCTGGACACTGGTCGTCACCCTCGTAACCTAAGATAACTGTGATATCATTGTCAGCAGACTTCACAATAAACCACAAGCTGGGATCAGGAGTTTCTATAAACCCAATTCTCTATCCAAGTGAGAAAGAAGGCGGAGTACTAGGAGGGTACTCAGTCAAACACACTGTAGTCAGCAAAGAATAGAGTGAACTGCCATATACCGTAAATCCTTCATGACATCAACCGTCGAAAAGGGGGAGAGGGAAGAGCGGTGCAAACTACCCACGTCAATGGAGATACCTGTGTTATAAACCTTAGCCAGGAGTAACCTAACACATCCTCAAGATAATATATATTAACATCAAAACCCGGGTATATTCCTAAATCATAATAATATAAACTAGTGGAATCTTAAATTTAGCTAATAATAAAGAAATCCCAGAGTTATAATATATAAGTGGATAATAAATAAAAATTAATCAACATTTATGACCTTGGTCATAACACAACATCGCACAACCCCAGCAGACCCCCTTTCGGGACTAACTTCGCCGTAAGAAGAGACTTCAAAAACAGAATATAAGCCAGAAAATAAGTCATTCCTCAGACAAAGACCCTGATGACAAATGTTGCTTCTCCAACCAGAAAATTAAAAGGTCAGTGTCCAGCCAAACCACGTTTGTTAGTACACCAGGTACCAAGCTACTGATAGAGGTGTTTCCTCATAAAGATGCCTTAAGACCAGTGTAGCAGGAGAAGTCCAGGCAATGACAACCGATACTGACACCACAGAAATAAGTTCAGGATACCATATGGTGGCTTCCGTGACAGGTCTCCTCTCAGTGGTTACAAGAAACAGATAACTGTTAGTAAACAAATAGCATTAAGAAAATTGCATGAAACAAATACATGCCTATAAATCACTACACATCCTCTTTTATAATTCACAAATTTAGAATTAATTACATGTCCTTAAAGGACGGGACAGATTGTCAGCAATAAACAATTATCAGTTCCTCTAATAAGGGTTAATGCATAAATAAAAAAGGTTTATCCTAAGGGACCCAATCTTTGGTATTCCTAGCATTCTTAGCCTTCATGGTGTTTAAAAGGTTAAGGGATTATGATCTGTTTTTACTCTAATTTTATGAGGGTAGTCCCGAGATAGACTCAAAGTGTTCCAACCTAAACCAATGCTAGTGCCTTAGCTTTTCAACGTTCATACTTAATTGATGGTGTCATTTTGCAGAAAAAAATAACAAGACTTTGTGTAAAAGATCAGAAGAGGATGATACGGTTGTATAAGGACAGCACCGTGCAAACTCGCTGGGCATCCACTTGTAAAGTAAAGGGAACGTCAAACCACCGGACTCTGTAGAACTGGAGAGGAACCAAGTAAACTTTTTAGACAGTAAAGGCTACTCACTGGTATCGCCGTTAAAAGAACTTTTGAACTTGTAAGTTCAAACACGGTGCTGCCACTTGCGAAAAAATTAGGGCAAACCGGCGGGTAGTAACCGGACCATCCCTAGAAACCTACTGTATTCCTTTTCTTGTCCTGTTGACAGAAATCCACAATAGCAAGAATCTTGCATTAACGGGGGCAAACCGTGCCTAGCCCTATATTAAATCTCCAGATATTTTATCCGGGCCTGACCACACTCACACTTAGCAAGGGACGAAAAATGTGTTCATCTAGTCCTTTCAATAGATCTTCCAGCCGAATTCAGTTGTTTGAGGCCATCGTCGCTGAATACTACTAAGATCACTAGGTAGGCATTCCGTTCCTTCCAATCCGTACGTTTAGCCGATTCATAAGCCGTCTGGAAGGTCGAGGCAGCATGCAGAGCCCGAAGGGCATCACCCTGTAGTTGAACAGAGCCTCCCCGGCCACGGTGAAAAGAGAAACTCCTGCGCTCGAGGCGTTAATGTGATGCATCTGATAATAACCACGCAGAGGTCCAAACGACTGACATACTTAGGCTCTGCAACGCTTGTCTATTAGGTCGTCAACCCTGGAAGTGGGAATCCCTCCAGGCACTGTAAGGGATTTACTTTCCGATAGTCTACACAGACTAAATGAACCGTCCGACTTGGGTAATCAAGACACACGGTGAAGCCCAGGGTTTGCTTGTTCCAATGCAAACCAATGATCGAAACAAAAACTTATTTCCTCCCCAACGCTTATTAATTCTTTTTTTATTTAGTGGGCTGACCTATATACTTGTTTAATCGGAGGCAGTCAGCTCCTTGCACGTCACATCCGTGGATCCCCATAGTGGCACTGTCCGTGACATCTCCAAGATACTTCCATAGGGAAAACAAGTCTCGACTTCACTTGATCTTTCCTTTTCTAAGTTACCGAATACTCATCTAAGGATCCCATTATTTCAGAGTGTCTTCAGTCTTATCTCTTACTCCACGCGAACAATCTTTTTACTCGAGTCACCTTCCTTTACCTCTACCGCACCACAGGAACAATCCTCGTAGTTTACTTAGCTGAGTTTATATGGTAAGTTTCGGGTCGACTTTCTTCATCCTGTGTTCTTAACGCACGTAATAATACCTTAACTCAGCTTCTTAATCACCACCATTGGACCCTCATACTTGGTTGCAAGGTATAGGCCTGGCAACGGCTTTAAAGCTAAAACTTTGTCTCCCAACATTTAATGAACCTCTACAGCATCTTGTCATAATGTTGTTTCATACGGTTTTGAGCTTGTCGGAGGTTGTCAGCGGCCAATGCTGAGTAAAAGCCTAGTGTTTTGCAAGTTGCCGAGGGGAATAAACATAAAGAAGCCCATTTTTCCCAGACCATACGTCCTTTAACATTACTAACGGCCTCGGACCGCATGACCATAAATGAGTTCAAAAGGACTAAATCCTAAACGTCTCCAGTTCGCTCTCTCTTAAGGCAGGAAGGAAAGGAATACCTTTCCTCCCAGACCGTTTGAGAACTGCTGCGACGTATGCCCTCATCATGGATCTACAGTTTGGTGAAACCCTCTCTAATGACACCCTGGTTATGTGGGTCTATATGCTGTTGAAAACAATAGGTTTAACTCCCATCCCTGGACATAGCTGCTTCACGGAAAATTTTTGATGTGAAATTCGTCCCTCTGTCAGATTGAATCACCTTGCGGGAATCCGACTGTGCGAAGAATCTAAATAGGACTCTCACAATAGCCTTGGGCAACAATCTTTCTAAGGGGTCACAGCCTCTGATACCGAGTATTCGATCCATTATCGTAAGAAAGATATTGATTGCCAAGGCCTAGATTTTGTTGTAAGAGGTGCCCCACACAGTCTTTTACGAGGCGAGCGAATGGTTCCTTCTACGGCAATAGCAAGATGGGATGCAGGTAAGAGGTTTATGCGCAGCTTCCAATGATGCTGCAAAATAGCACAGTATCCCTTCTCAGTACTCAGTCACGGTATCCATCACTTGGCCAGAAGAAATAATCGGGCTAATTTTCCTAAAGTCAATCTTATTCCGCAAGTTTCCCGCCCATGGGCAAGAATGTGCCACTCCAAGCTAACATCCCGAAACATCGGACAGGTAAAAAACCAAAAGCTGTATTGCTTGAGACATGAATTAGCTGAAGTCGAAGGGAGAATTTTCTTACATCAGGATACCGTCAGAGAAATAAAAACATTCTTCCTTACCCTCAGCTTCCATCTCAGTAAGAACGCTTGATCCCCCCCTTATTTTATTTGCCCGATTTCAACGACGGGTCTTCAAGCGTTCTTTTACTAAATTTTGCACGATTAAAATCGCTAAGCTTTACTCCGTAATAGGCAAAAATCTACCACTTGGGATTTTTGGAGGCTGATTTTCGACTTCTTGTTGATCACTGGCACTGAAGAGAGCATCCAAACCCCAATCTGATCTGGGGTTCATCAGGATAGGCAGTGGTTCCAATTACTTGCCATTAAGCCCTTTTATGGCTGTAAGAGGAATAGACGAGGACCTTCCTACACCCTTCAATGCATAATTCTCTCCAGAGGAACTTCTCAAACAAAGTTTTGAGTCAAATTCCTCCTCTTCCTAAATCAATATCCCACCAATGGATCTCAACTCTTATGGAAAATCAGTTTCCAGAAAGGCCTACAACAGCTATCAATCACCTTGATAAGAATCGAACGTTCACAATACCTATGAAGGGTTACTCTTGTGATCGTGCCATCCATAACCATTCTAGCAAAACATCCAGGTCAATAAAATTGTCAGCATTTAGGATGAATTACTCTTCCTTTTCTCATTAAGGGCAGGTAGCTTTCCCGATCCCGATAGGAATACTATGTCCACATTTGGTCCTGCTTGTAACCCCAGCCTTACCCTTAAGAGATTAAGAAACATGCCTTCCGAAACTTTGTCTGCGAACAACTCAGGGTAATTAGCACTACGTCGATTTGAGGAAGTACGTCTTCCTGTACAGGTAATGTTTCAGAACCTGACCGCCCTAACGGACGTCGATTTAATATCGAAACATGAGCGTCCTCCAAGGCCCTGGTATTCTGACAATAGAGAAGTTGGTCCTCTTTCTTGAGCATTTCCCTCCGTAAAGATGGTTTTCCTTTACCATTACTACTGTATACACATTCAGGTAGGCTTTTGCTGAATGAGAGGAGAGTCGCTGATCGCCATTTTCCATATGAGAGAAAGACGACTCTTAATGAGAACAGTAACCTGTCATTCTCTCTAGACCCTTTTTTCCATGGTCAATTGAGAGTTTATCTCAAAGTGATCAGCTAGAGATAGCAGAGGCCAACACATCTGCAGTCTGGTGAGTTCGTTAACAATGGAGGCGTACATAACGCCCGTCAGAGAGTTCTGAAATTCTTCGTGCAAGATCAACTGCATCAGACTCCCATAGTATACACACTCAGATGACCCCTCAACCAGTCGCTCTATAGCAACCTTCTGTTGCCGGCCAAATTCAACCCAGGTTTGGCGGGCAGGTCTTCGTAGAGAGCGAAGGTGCGCTGATAACAAACAGGAAGTAATCAACTCCTTTAAATGATCGTTCTGAACTGCCACGTAATCTGCATACTTATCATACGGGAGAGCGCAGTACATGATTGAGTCCTTACCCATAATTGTGGTTTGGAAAGTAAGGTAGCCCAATGTTCACGATGGCCATCTCATCCCTCGTCCTGATTCTCAAATGTTCGAAGTAAGTGTCCAAGACTGGTTTTTCACAAAACCTGGGCACTAATGATCACCCTGTGCAGTCAAAGGTCACGGTTTTGGTAGTCAGGCGACTTACTCTTTCTTCTTTTTGCCGTCACGAATCTGATGTTTCCTCTCGAAACCTTCTTTATTACAGCAGCGCTGGATTCCATTGCTCTGATTGCAACTTATAAGATGTGCAAGACGTTGAAAGTGTTCCGAGTGTGAGAGGAGTCAAAGGTACTGGAGGAGTTGGAGGAGAGAGTCCCCTAGACGAAGCTTGGGACGAGCTCCACCTCCGGTCGCCCGCCACATGAACCAGGGCTAGCTAATGGGCTCTCATTAACACGAATCAGGCGGTAACGTTTTGTCCCAGACATAGCCTTCTGCTCCCAAAGTGATGCCTTTCAAATGAAGCCACCAAATGAGCTACTCCAAGGTTAAAGATTCCTCCGAGGTTGTCCCTTGCCATGCTAGTCCAACCTCGGGACAGTGTCAGATGGCAGAACTATAGATGTTCTGTAATTATAGTAATGTCGACAGATACTTACTCGCTATATAACGTTGTTAAAATAAACTTCCCTAAACAATCTAGCAACTTTGCCAGCATTGTTGCCAGTGTGTAAAGTCTTCAGCGAATCTGGAGTCGTGGTTCTTCACTCGAACTGTTATATGTCACGATCCATGTCAAGAAGTTCAAAGATCCCGAAACAGGCCCCCAAGTTAAGGTTCATATCTTATTATTAACCATGTTAGTGCATTCCGTAACACACACATCAAAGAATGATAAGATAGTTTCCAAACTTTAGAATGCAAGCACAAATAATAGTTACTCAGTTCCTTTTCAAGTTTCTTTTTAATTAAAAGCTACATACTTTAGATAGTCATAAATACTATTAAGTATCACTGTCGAAACTTCTTTCACACCTAAACAAAACTCTTAAATAAAAGTACCATTTCCAATATGATCTTACACTTGACAATGATCAGGAGGAATATTAATAGCTACCTCAATAGTAACATTACTTGTGTGTAATACTTAAATTGAATTAACACTTTTTCTGAGTAACTCCCTGGCATAAGGAATATATCAGTACAGTTCTAAGCTTGACACGGTCGTCAGCCTCGTTACCTGAAATTAACTGTATATCAATTGATCAGCAACTTTCACAATAAACCACTAGCTGGATCAGGAGTTTCTATAACCAATCTCATATCCAAGAGAGAATAAGGCGGAGTACTAGGAGGTAGCTCTGTCAATGCACACTTAGTCAGCAAGAGAAGTGAACTGCCATATACCGTAAATTCCTTTCATGACTCAACTCGTCAAAAAAGTGGGAGAGGGTAGAGCGGTGCAAACAAAACTACCCACCAATGAGATACCTTGTAATAAACCTTAGCCAGGATACGCTAAACACATTACTCAAGATAAATATATATACATCATACCCGTATATTCCTAAAATTCAGATAATATTATAACAAGTGGAATCTTTAATTTAGCAAATATTAAAGAAACCCAGAGTATAATATTAAGTGGATAATACATATACTTAATCCACATTATGACCTTGGTTCATATACAACAGGTGATCATAGATATCAGTATTGTACAGTAATCATAGTTAGTCAGTAGTGTACAGTTATCATTATAATCATAGTGTACAGTTATCATAAGTTATTCAGCAGTGTAACAGTTATCAGTAGAGTACAGGTATCCATAGTTTAACATTAGTGTAAGTAACAAGTAATCAGTATTGTACAGATTATCATAGTTATCAGTAGTGTACAGTTATCATAGTTATCAGTAGTGATAGCAGATATCATAGTTATTCATTTGTGTAACATTTATCATAGTTATCAGTATGTACAGTTAACATAGTTATCATAGAGTACAGTTATCATAGTTATCAGTAGTGTGTACAGTTATCATAATATCAGTAGAGTACAGTTAACATATTTATCAGTATGACAGTTTATCATAGTTTATTCAGTAACAGTTAAGCCGTGCGCTTCTCTTCACCTCTCTTTTCCGTTAATACATTTTTTTAGTAAATTATCATTATGTTGATAATATTCTTTACATATTTGGTGTGATCGTGTATATCTATAGAAAATAAATTCTTTCGATTTCGCATCTATATTTAAATATAATTTTAAAATTTTCACGCAAATCGAAAAATTTTACGCATTTTACGTTAAAAGCTACTATTCATACAACACTCTATGAAGTATTTCGATGAAGTTAAATTTTGGCCCAATTTGTTGGTTTATATCTGCAAAAATCAGTAATATTTCTATTGCACTTAATATTTAGCATTTGTTATATAATTTTTCTTTGGCCTTCTAGATTGAAAAGACAGAAGATGGCACTCAACAAGGAATATAGACAGAAGTTAAACTTACAGAATATGACAGAATATGAGAACTGAACAAGAATAACAGAAGATGATAACAATACAGGATTATGACAGAAGATGAGAACTAATACAAGAATATGACCAGAAGATGAGTAAACCTATACAAGGAATATGACAGAAGATATAAGCTAACACAAAAATATGACCAGAAAGAGATGATAACTATACAAGGAAAATACAGAATATGAGAACTAACAAGAAAAGGACAGGAGAAGATTAGAACTATACAAGGAATATGTCAGAAGATGAGACTATACAAGGAATATGACAGAAGATGGAGAACTAGTACAAGGAATATACAAAGATGAAACCTATACAAGGAATATGACAAGATGTGACTACATAACTACCCAAGGATTCTGACAGAAGATGTGAACTATACAAGGAATATGAACAGAAGATAGAAACTATACAAGGTAATAATGGACAAAGATGTGAACTATACAAGGATATGACAAGATGAGAAACTATACAAGGAATATACAGAAGATGAAACTATACAAGGAATATGAAAGATGTGAACTACACAAGGAATATACAGAAGATGAGAACTATACAAGGAATATTTAACAGAAAGATTGAACTATTCAAGGAATTTGACAGAAGCTGAGAACTATACATTTAATTTGACAGAAGAATGAAAACGATACAAGGAATAAGACAGAAGTGTGAACTACACAAGGAATATGACAGAAGATGATGAACTATTACAGGTAAGATACAGAAGATTTGAACTAGTACAAGGAATATTACAGAAGATGAGAACTATACAGGGAAATAAGACAGAAAGATGAGAACTATACAAGGAATGAATACAGAAAGATGTGAACTACACAAGGAATATGACAGAAGATGTGAACTACACAAGGAATATGACAGAAGTTGTGAACTATACAATGAATATGTTACATAAAAACAGAAATTGCGAACTATACAGGGAATATGACAGAAGATGAGAACTATACAAGGAATATGACAGAAGATGTGAACTACACAAGGAATATGACAGAAGATGAGAACTATACAGGGAATATGACAGAAGATGCGAACATATACAAGTAATATGACAGAAAGGATTAAACTATAATACAGGAATATGACAAAGATGGAGAACTATACAAGGAAAATGACAGAATAAGAGAACTATACAAGAATTAATGACAGAAGATGAGAACTATACAGGAATATGAACAGAAGATTGTAAGAACGTGATACAAGGAATATACAGAAGATGTGACTATACAAGGAAAATGACAGAAGATGAGAACTATACAAGGGAATATGACAGAAGATGAAACTATACGGAATATGACAGAATAATGGGAACAACACAAGGAATATGACAGAAATGTGTAACTATACAAGGAATAGACAGTAAGATGATAACTATACAAGAATATGACAGAAGATGAGAACTATACACGGAATATGACGAAGATTAGATCTATACAAGGAATATGACCAGAAGAATGAGAACTATACAAGGAAAATGACAGAAGATGAGACTATACAAGAATAGACAGAAGAATGTGAACTAAACAAGGTATATGACAGAAGATGTGGAACTACACAAGGAATATGACAGAGATGTGAACTATACACGGAATATGACAGAAGATTGAACTACAACAAGAATATGACAGAAATGTGAACTACACAAGGAACATGACAGAATATGTGAACTAAATACAATGAAAATGACAGAAGATGCGAACTATACAGAGAATATGACAGAAGATGTGAACTATACATGAATATGACAGTAGAGAGATACAATACAAGGAATATGACAGAAGATGTGAACTACACACAGGAATATGACAGAAATGTTAACTACACAAGAATATGACAAGAATGTGAACTATACAATGAATATGACAGAAGATGCGAAAACTATAACAATTAGATTATTACATAAGATTGAACTATACAAGGAATATGGACAGAAAGCAGATGATAACTATACAAGGAATAGACAGAAGATAGAACTATACAAGGAATATGACAGAGATAACTATACAAGGAATAATGACAGAAGAATGAGAACTATACAAGAATATGACAGAAGATGATGAACTAACAATGAATATGACAGAAGAGTGAACATAGCAAGGAATATGACAGAAGATGAGAACTACATCAAGAATATGACAGAAGATGATTAACTATACAATGAATATGACAGAAGATTAGACTATAAGCAAGAATATGACTAGACGATGAGAACTACACAAGGAATATGACAGAAGATGAGAACTACACAAGGAATATGACAGAAGATGTGAACTACACAAGGAATATGACAGAAGATGAGAACATACAAGGAATATACAGAAGATTAGGAAGCTATACAAGGAATATGACAGAAGATGAGAACTATACAAGGAATATGACAGAAGATGAGAACTACACAAGGAATATGACAGAAGATGAGAACTACACAAGGAATATGACAGAAGATGAGAACTATACAAGGAATATGACAGAAGATGAGAACTATACAAGGAATATGACAGAAGATGAGAACTATACAAGGAATATGACAGAAGATGTGAACTATACAAGGAATATGACAGAAGATGAGAACTACACAAGGAATATGACAGAAGATGTGAACTATACAAGGAATATGACAGAAGATGTGAACTACACAAGGAATATGACAGAAGATAATTAACTTACTATCTGGTCTGAGGAATTTTGGAATCCTTTGTGTTTCGTGGGGATGCGCTAGCCTTGTATGTGTACAACTCTAAGGATTGAGGTAATTAAGTTGATTCGGAGAAGTGAGGATTGCTACAATATATATATAATATATAAATATATATATATATACTATTTATAAATATATATATATATATAATGTATATATATATGCAAAACAAACCACTGATAATGTGGAAGTCACGAAAGCGCTTGGGAATTGCTCTATTCTTTCTTTTCACAAGTAGTTTGTTTTGCATATTCTGAAATCACCTGTTTACTGTGATTTTATTGCATAAATATATATATATATATAATATAATATATATATACTATATATATATATATATATATATATATATAATAGATATATATATAACACACTGTGACCTAGAAGAAAATACTTCACCATTATTCACACTTATGACTGTCTTGGCAGAGACTCTCAGATACAAGTTTTAGATGTCACTCTAAACAGCCCCCAATATACTAAACCCCCTCATTTCGAAGTGCAGTCAATTGTACCTTATCCCCACCTCCGCATGACTTCAATTCCGGTAACTGGTTTCCCTAAATCTCTTTTTCCCAATTATGGCATTTTTTCAGGCACCATGCGTCATCACACCACAGGACACCATGCGTTCAACTCACCCTCAAGGTTCACCATGCGACATAACTCACGCACCTCAGTCCACCATGCTTCACACACACCTCCCTCTCCGCCTATATATACAGTCTTGTCAACCTCTGTATGTTAAAGTGATCAAGGTCCGCAGGACCGAAACGTTTCTAAAAATATGTCCGTGTGTGCTTTGGTGTTTTACTAAACCAAGAAATTCGGTATTTATTAACCAAGGTTTTATACCTGTACAAGGTATACAAGTACATGTACAAAGTATTACAATACATGTACAAGGTATACAAGTATCATGTTGCAAGGTATACAAGTACCAGTGCAAGGTATACAAGTACATGTGCAAGGTAATACAAGTACATTACAAGGTATACAAGTAAATGAACAGGTATACAAGGTACATGTACAAGGTATATACAATACATGTACCAGGTATACAAGTAACATGTACAAATTATACAAGTACATGTACAAGTATACAATAAAATGGGGGTGTTTCATGTGCAAGGTAACAAGTACAGTACAGTATACAATTACATTACAAGTATACAATACAGTTACAAGGTATACAAGTACATGTACAAGTTTACAAGTACATGTGCAAGGTAGTACAAGTACATGTACAAGTATACAAGTACATGTACAAGGTATACAAGACATGTATCAAGGTATACAACGTACACGTACCAAGTTTTACAAGTCCTGTACAAGGTAAACGAAGTACATGAGCATAGGTAACATACCATAGCTGACATCAGTGACATCTACAATATAGAAAGCCGCTTGTTAATTCTGAGCTTTCCCCGAAAATTAGGTCATTTTGTCCCAGGATGCGACCCACACCATCCACTAACTACCCGGATTGATCCACATCCAGTCCACTAACACCCAGGATGTGACCCACACCAGTCCTACTAACACCCAGGATGTGACCCACACCAGTCTACTAACACCCAGGATGCGACCCACACCACCACTAACACCCGGGATGTGAGCGACACACCAGTCCTACTAAACACCCGGGATTTGACCCACACCAGTCTACTAACACCCAGGATGTGACCCACACCATCCACATAACACCCAGGATGTGGACCCCCACACAGTCTACTAACACCCAGGATGTGACCTCACACCAGGTCCACAACACCCAGGATGCACCCACACCAGTCACTAACAACCGAAGGTGACCCACACCAGTCCACTAACAAACACCCAGGATGTGACCCCACACCATTCTACTGAACACCCAGGAGTTACCCACAGACCAGTCCACTAACACACCCAGATGTGACCCTCACCCAGTCTACTTAACTACACCAGGATTTGATCAACCACACCTTTTCCACTAACACCCGATGCGACCCACACCAGTCCACTAACACCCGGATGTGAACCCCACACCAGTCCACTAACACCCGCATGTACCCATACCCATCCACAACACCAGGATGTGACCCACACAAGTCCCCGCTAACACCCAGGATTTGACCACACCATTTCCACGTAACACCCAGGATGTGACCCATACCATCCACTAACACCCAGGATGTGACCACACCACCATACCACTAACACCCAGGATGCGACGCACACCAGTCCACAAAACCCCCAGGAAGGACCCACACCATCCACAACACCCAGGATGAGACCCACACCAGTCACTAACACCCGAGGATGCGACCCACACCAGTCCACTAACACCCAGGATGCGACCCACACCATTCCACTAACACCCTGAGGTGACCCACACCAGTCCACAAACCACCCTGGATGTGACCCACAGGTCCAGTCCACAAACACCCAGGAATATACCCACCCTCAGCCCACAAACACCCAGATGGTACCCACAACAAGTCCACTAAACTCAGGATGTGGACCCACACCAGTCCACAAAACACCCAGTATGTGACCCCTACATTTACACCAGTCCACTAACACCCGATGCGACCCACCCCAGTCCACAAACACCCGGGATAGACCCAGACACAGTCCACAAACACTCCAGGATGTGACCCACACCATCGCACTAACACCCAGGATGTGTCGCCACACCTTCCCACTAACACCCAGGATGTGACCCACACCAGTCCACTAACACCCAGATGTGACCCACACAGTCCCACTAACACACTCATGGGGGGATGTGACCCCACACCAGTCCACTAACACCCAGATGTGACCCACACCAGTCCCTAACCCCCAGATGTGACCCCACACCAGTCACTACCCCAGTTTGACCACACAGTTGCCACTAACACCCATGATGTGACCCCCCACACAGTCCACTAACACCCCGGATTGACCCACTAACCAGTCCACAAACACCCAGGATGTGACCCACACCAGTTCCACTAACACCCAGATTAGACGCTACACACCAGTCCACTAACACCCATGATGGATCCACACCAGTCCACTAACACTCCAGAATGTGACCCACACCCACCTACTCAACACCCAGAATTACCACACAGTCCACGAACACCCAGAAGGTGACCCACACCAGTCCATTAACACACAGGATGTGACCCACACCATTCCACTAACTCCCAGATGTGACCCACAACCAGCCCACTAACACCCTGGAGCGACCACACCATCCCACTAACACCCAGAGGTTGACGGGCCACACCTATCAACTAACACCCAGGATGTGACCCACAACCAGTCCACTAGACACCCATGATGTAACCAAAACCAGTCCACAAACACCCAGGATTATCCCACACCAGTCCACTAACACCGCGGCAGCAACCCACACCCGACCACTAACACCCAGGAAGTTACCCCCACCATCCACACCCACCCAGGTAAGTGACCCACACCATCCACTACAACCAGGATTGACCCACACCAGTCCCCTGCACACCATGAATAGCTACCCACACCGTCCACTAACACCCAGATGTGACCCACACCAGTCCAACTAACACCCAGGATGTGACCCACACCAAGTCCACTAACACCATGATGTGACCCACACCATCCACTAAACACCCAGGACGCGACCCCACAACCAGCCAACTAACACCACAGGATCGACCCACACCAGTCCACTAACACCCAGGATTCGGACCCTACACCAGTCCACTATCACCCAAATGTACACCCACACCAGTCCACAAACACCCAGAGGTACACACACCATCACACTAACACCCAGAGGGACCTCACACCAGTCCACTATCACCCAGGGATGTTACCCACACCAGCCACTTGACACCCAGAAGTGACCCACACCAGCCACTAACACCCAGGTACCTATTTTACTGCTAAAAGTGAACATGGACACAGGTGTTCTTAAGATACACTAATCCTAATGTTTTTCACTCAGTATACCGGGATCCGGAGCCACGGACCTTTAGTGTGTGTGAGCTAATAGCTACCAACCCAACTCGGGTGGTCACGACGAAAAAGTCACAATATTGTGCCTAAACAATACACAAACACCCCACAAAGGAGAAGTTTACGACGACGTTACGGTCCTACTTGGACTATTTACATGTCCGCGCAAGAACGAAAGCTAATAAAATGGTGTGATTAATGGTACAATGCATTAAACCCGCTGAGATTGCCCATCTGAGGCAGTATGGCAGCCACTCCAAGAGTGGTGTCAGTTCAAACGTCTCAAGCAAAGTCGGCTGCAATGCACCAAACCCGCAGGTCCTCATATAGCAGGGTAGGACCGCTGCCATACCCACTGGACCTCGTTCTTGGGGCAGGTACTTACTCAGGAGCCTTCACGGCATAACCATTCACTGTTTCCAAGTGCAGCGGTTACGGACACCAGGGTACATGCTCTGTCCGGTATCAGTAGTTTACAGTTATTAGTTATAGTAGTGTACAGTATCATAAGTTATCATTAGTGTACGTTATAAGTTTATCCAGTAGTGTACAGTATAGCATAAGTTATCAGCAGTGTACAGTTATAAGTTATCACATTGTACAGTTATCAATAAGATACAGTAGTGTACATTAGTCAATAAGTTATCAGTAAGTGTACAGGTTATAGTTTTATCAGCAGTGTTACAGTTCTCATGTTGTCATTATTTGAACAGGTATCAAATTTATCATCATGTAAGTTAATCATTAGTTATCAATAGTGTACATTATCATAGTTATCAGCATGTACATTATTCATATAGTTATCAGCAGTGTACAGTTATTCATTAGTTATCAGCAATTGAACAGTTATCAAAGTGTATCATTAGTGTACAGTTATAGTTTATCAGCAGTGAAGCAGGTTAGCATTTGTCAGTAGTGTACAGTTATCATAAGTTATCAGCAGTGTACAGTTTTATCTAAGTTAACAGCATGTAAAGTTATCATAAGTTTACAGTCAGTGTACAGTATCATAGAGTTTTATCAATAATGTACAGTTATCATAGTTATCAGCATGGTACAGATATCAAATAGTTATCACAGTGTAAGTTATCACTTGATTTATCATCATGGTACAGTTATTCAGTCAGTGTACAGTTATCATAAGTGAACGCAGTGTACAGTTAACAGCGTGTACTAGTTATCATAAGTTATCAGAAGTGTACATATATCATAGTGTACAGTTATCAGTATGGTACATTTTCATTAGTTATCTAGTGTACAGTATCATAAGTTATCAGTAGGTGTACAGTTATAAGTTAATCATAGTGTACATTTATCATAAGTTATCATAGTGTACATTTTACATTTGTTATCACAGAGTACAGTTTATCATAGTAACAGCAGTGTACTAATTATCATAATTGATCAGCATGTACAGTTATCATAAGTTATCAGAATGTACAGTTTATAAGTTATCAGTAGTTAAACAGTTATGAAGTGTTAACAGCCCCAAAAAATTCCGTTTAAAGTGTCCGTTAAGGACCCGGGTACACTCGTCCGAACAGAGTAATCTGGGGTTTGTCTGCAGCCAGCAGGAATGCATCACCAAGCTGAAGAATGCATCGCCACCCACTCCACAATGCCCGAACTGCAGGCAGAAACACCATGCCTGGAATCCTCGATGCCCGGAGAGGCTCACCAGAATTTAAGGAACCTGGAAGATGTCAAAAACTCGGCAGCAGGCTACGACAGATCATCACTCTCAGCAGACGATGGATGCAGAGAACCCTGCCATACCGCAGACCTCTCATCAGGTGCCCAACTCAATGCCTAGGAATTCCCAACACTCGAAGCCACAACCAGGCGTCATGGTCAGGAGCCTCCTGCCCCTCTTCCTCAACGAAGAAACAAAAACAAGAGGAACAAGAGGCGTCAACGAGGAACATCTCGTCAACGCGATCAGAAGACGGCACTAAACGAGCCCCCACCGGCCATAACACGACAACGCAGGCACTCCTTACCCTTCACAGTCGCTTTGCAGGCTCCCCTGGCACCTCACCAGCAGATGCCGGCTACCCAACCTGGTATACAGCAACAGACCACGGCGCATACAATAAAGAAATCCATCCCTCAGCAGTCCCTACAGACCACAACAGCTTCGAACCCAGCGCCAAAGCAGGCCCTCACCAGGGAGGATCTCGTAGCACTCATCAAGGCGTTCAAGGATATTATTTGCAACATAATCAACTCCACGGAACAGCGGAGCGTATTCCACTAGAACTAGATGGTCAGTACGCTCCTGAGAGTGTGCTTACTGACCGAGGAGGAGACGGTGGACACCATGAATTTGCAGGTTCTCAGAGCGGGCAGGGCTCAGTCTCCAGCTCAGGAAACAACAGCGATGGAATAACTTCCGTACCAAATCACACCCTAAAAGGTCCTACAATTGGGAACATTCAGGGCCTGAGGGCAAACAGCACCTCTTGCTGGAGGCAGTAACTCGGGATCAGACATCGTCTTGCTACAAGAAACTCTGACTGTCCCGACTATCTGCCCAAGACTACCCGGTTTTGCTGGGTATTTTCGGCACATGGACGCGGGCATTCGCTACAGAGGCACAGCTGCATTTGTATCAAATACAATACCTCACGGGGTTATACCCAACCCTGTTGACTGTGGGGAGGATGTCGAGGTATAGGCCATCCTTGTGCACATACCTGGGCGCCCATTACCATCTATAACATCTACAAGAACCCAAGACACACCCTCGACATTGCAGAGCTCCTCGCACTAGCACGCACTGAGTGTAATATTGTGGGTGGAGATTTCAACGCACATCACCCAATGCTGCACTCTCACTCAGCAACCAATGCTGCTGGCAGACTCACAGCAATGCTCCTACACGATATTCCAGGGGTTAAAGTTGCTAAACAATGGAGACCCCACACACCTGTTGGGTGGCTGCCTCGACCTTACCTTCGGACAAGACAACTCGCAGCAGGAGCCACATGGGAAACTCATCCTCACCTTGTCAGTGACCACTTTGCAGTGATCACCACCTTCAACATCAACAGGCCTCCCACAGTTGTGCTGCCTCCTAGATGGGACGTAAAGAGGGCCAAATGGAAGGTGTTCCAGGATTATCTTCATGACTGGTGGTCCACATACTCTCTATCTGAAGACTGTGATACGGCTGAACAGGAGCTAATCACTGTTCTCATCCAGGCAGCAGAGTGCGCAATTCCAAAGAAGTCCGCAGGATGCACTCACAAAAGAGACTGGTGGTTCTACAACGACGAGGTGCGGGAGCAGAACCACCGCATCAACTCTTTTAGGAAGCTATACAGGCGTAACCCTACGGCAGAGAACAGGGGGCTCTGGTGGCCTGGTGGTTAACGCTCTCGCTTCACACGGCGAGGGCCTGGGTTCGATTCCCAGCCAGAGTAGAAACATTGGACGTGTTTCTTTCCACCTGTTGTCTATGTTCCCCATCAGTAAAATGGGTACCTGGGTGTTAGTCGACTGGTGTGGGTCGCATCCTGGGACACTGACCTAAGGAGGCCTGGTCACAGACCGGGCCGCGGGGGCGTTGACCCCCGGAACTCTCTCCAGATAAACTCCAGATAATACTCTGAGAGCCATTGTGCAGCATGCCCGCAGAGTCTCTCTCAGAGTAAAAACTGAGAAATGGCTGGAGTGGTGCTCAACATTCGGCATCACACCACCTTGTCTGAGATATGGGGCATGCTCAACATAGCAACTGGCAAGAGCAAGCCGAGGCCATCACACACCCGAACCCATCCCAGGAAGCTGAAAACTAGGGGAACTTTTCACTTCCAAGGGAGCCTCCACTCAGCTCCCACAGGACATCCGGGAATATACTGACGGATCTTCTGCCACAGCGCCAGTTAACATACAAGCTGCATGTGATTCAAAAGATGTGACTGATGAAGACCTCACGGATTTGGGAACCCGACGTGCCATTAAGAACACAGGTGAACATTTGCCCCGGCATCGATGGCGTTAACGTACTCCATGTTTACAGGGGCTGAGCAGAGTGAATGGGAAGGCCATACTAGACTCATTAACAAGTCATGGAGGGCCAGACACTCCCAGCAGCTTGGAAGAAAGCCCATCGTACCAATTCCAAAGCCCAAGGACCCAGGGCAGTATGAGACCGAAAATCGCGACCAGCTGTTTAGCCAAACTGCTGAGAGGATGGGTTAAACCGCCTCCTAGGGGAAACTTGGACCCCCATCATCACATATTGGCTTCACCAAAGGAGGGGGTACAGCAGAGTGCATAACCACCTACTAACCAGATTGCTGATAGTAACAAAAAATCAAGTATCGTCGTCCACCTCGACCTTGAGAAAGCATTTGAGCTAGCCACCCCACAGCAATTCTAGAAATACTAGCTGGGAAAGGGATCAAAGGACGCCTCCTGGCCGGATAGAGTCCTACCTTAGGGGCAGGCAGCCTGTGTCATTTTCAAGGACACTACTCTTCCTTTAAAACCCTGGAAAACGGCACCCACAAGGTGTGGCTCAGTCCTACCTGTTTAACGCCCCTTATGCGGGAAACTTTGAGCCTTCCCTTTCACAGTGGTACACAGCTCCTCAGCTATGCTGATGACCTTGCACTCGTATGAATGGGAAAGGCAATTTGGAGACAAACTCAAGAGCTTTGACCTAATTACGCAGTCTTGCAAGGAACTAGGCCTCAAGATCCGGCCGAAAAAAATCTCTTGCAATGATGTTCAAGGGACCAGATCCTGTGAATAGATTACGTAAATTTAGGGTATAGAACTTGAGTGGACGGCTCCTACCGTATTTGGGAATCTACATTGATAAAAAGCTGACCTTTCAGAAACAGGCCGAGTATGTCAGGGCACGTGCTCCTACTCAGACTCAAACGCATGAGATCCATGACGAGGCACCGTGGCAGGGGCAAGCCAAAGATGTACTTTCGTTTGTACATAAACAAGCTATACTCTCGCTCCTTGACTATGTTGGCAAACCGGCGTGTTTAGCTCCTCTCTCTTTCCCGCAGAGCAGGCAAAGGTGGAGGTCGTCACATCAACCAGGCGATAAGAACTACCATGGGTGCCCCCACTGGACCAAACACAGCAAGTCTCATGATCTGAGGCCCGGCTTCCTTCCCAGGCTTGATAAATAAGATACATAAACGCTGCAAAGTAGCCACGATTTTCAGCACGGCAGCAAGGTACCCCTCAAGAAGGACGGAAAATCACAACCATGACACAATATCCCACACACTTCACGGACTAACTCCTCGTTTTGTGATCCTGGGCAGAAGCAGCTGCTATACAACTACGCCTTGAGAAGAGTTGTGACTTTCCTGGTTTGCTTGGTATCATCCACCACCTCCCTGGCGGCCCCAGATCCAGCCGGATGTTTGGCGTCGTGCAACTACGTACCTATCCTAAAAGAGTCCTCTGCAGTCAAGACAAGCCCACAGCAATCATGCTGAGACAATCATTGCACCGGCAGAGGGAGGCACTATGTGCAGTGATATTTCACAGCTGGTTCGTCTGAACCCTGCCAGGAAGAGAGCAGCAGCTGGACTGTACCACAGGTCACACACAAGGAGTTCCGCCAGAACTCCCCTGACCACCGCACGATCCTTCAAGCTGAGAGCAGGTGGCGATTCCAGCAGGCATTGTCACATGTCTACGACATCGACTCTGACCTTCATACATGTTGATTCCACCTCTGCAAACAATCCCTCTCCCATCCTCAACCACAGTACAATGTACACCTTCATCACATCGATCCTGAGCATAATGAACAGCCTTAGAAGTTCAGTGTGTAACAGATCTGACATTGAACTGGATCCCCAGCCCATGCGGCATCCAGGAAATACTAGATGAGGCGGCAAGATGATGCAGCCAAGGCAGCGCACAGAGTTCTATCCACATGTGGGATAACTGCCCCAATCAGCCTACGACATACCAAACTGGGTGGCTGCCAGAGCCATGAAACTTATGGGGGGATGTCTTAGGTGATACCCCATCTCAACAGTGTGTACCGAACAGCGACTCAGGAGAACCCCCGTCCAATGATAGAACGGTCCCCATAGCGGTGCAGTGTACCGCCATCCGATCGGCCTCGTTTTGGGTTTTTTCCCCCACAGCCAAGATGATGGTAGTAAACCAAGGCAGAGGAGATGTGCCAGTACTGCCATGCACGTTGTTCAGCGGCCCCTATACACACTTTCTCCTTGGAATGTCAAAGTTACTGAGAACACACCGGCAGCAACTACCCACTTATGTCCCCTTCTTCCAAGAGAACCATAGACGACTGCGGCTACACCTAGTGTACCATGTGAGTCAACGAACCAGACAAGCTTTTACCCCGCGTAATAACGACATAATCCTCCTCCTCGCCTAGTGACCACAGTTAGTAGAGGCGATAAAGATTTGAATAATGAACGCACCCGATGAGCGGAACCAGAACCACTGCTACAGCAACATACGTTGCAACATTGCAGAAACCTTTCTCCTACAGGTAGACAGAGAAACGGGTCATCGCATAGATTAAGACCCTTGCCCAGGACCACCGTCTTGGCCAACATTATACATACATACACCCAGGTAGATAGGTGTATTGTGACATGATCAAGATCACTAGTGGGCCTAAACGTTTGTCAGCAAAATATCACATATTACTGCATTTGCGTTTATATTTTTTCCATCGTATGGTTTTTATAATACAAGTCATCTCCATGTGTCTAATTCGTCAACTTTGTCTATACCCGACATAGACGCAGCCGAGTACACACACTGAGAGTCTAAACCTCCCTATCGAACGGACTCCCTGACCCACAAACTTTACCACCCGTATATTAAACATTATTTAACGAGATTTTTGAATGATGTTGACAGGTGCCTCGTTTTATACTTAACGAGTTAACGAGAACTTCATTACCTGACTTATTAATGAACGTTGGAACAACGAACGAGAAAGACAACGAATTAGCAGGGTAGCGAACGATACCGATGACAAGATATCAGGTTAACGATTATCAAGACTAATTAGCCTGGACTCAGACTCGTGCCGAGGGGGCGTTGACCCCCCGCGGTCCAACGGGCGAAATCCTATAATTATGCTAAAAATATATTGTGACTATGTCTTTAATTGGTCCTTTAAATGTCTATATATCGTGCCTATGGCCCCCCTATAACAACTTGCGTCGATAAGGTGTCTAAAATGTAAAGCTAAAATCTATAACTGGTGTCTATAAATGACTATAATTGGTGCCTTTATTGTCCCCCAGTTGTGACCAAATTTTATAATTTGCTGATGTCCTATAATTGTAACTATAAAGGCCTATAATTCCCTCCTAAGTTCTACACTGTGTCAATGTCTCTTATGTCACCTACTCAATCATTTCCCTTCCTCCTCTCATCTTCCCTTCCCTTCATTCCCTCCCTTCAATTCCCTCCCCTTCATTTCCCACCCCCCTCCCTCACCCGTCGTCATCCCCTCCCCCTCCCCCTTCCCTCCTCTTCCCCTTAATTCCCCCTCCCCCACACTCCCCGAAAAAAAAAAAAATCATTTGTAGTGGTGAACAATCTGGTGTTTAAAGAGGGCTGAGAGCCGAGAGAGAGAGAGAGAGAGAGAGAGAGAGAGAGAGAAGAGAGAGAGAGAGATAGAGAGACCAGACAGACAGACAGACAACAGACATGACAGACAGGAAGGGGCTGACAATGGGAAGTACTTGACAGTGAAAGACATTGACTAGAAAAAGGCAGATGTAAAATGCCAAGTATAGTAATATTGAGAGTGAGGAATTGGCTATTAAACTCGGGGCATGAGACACCTGCAGGACAGACGAATACCAAGTCTACACAAGGTCTGAGCTAATTCCCCCAATTCATCACAATGGTGATAATATCAAATCATCACAAGGGTAATACCAAGTCAACCACATGGGATACAACCAAATCATACAAGGGATAATAGCAAATCACACAAGTGTTATAATACCAAATCATCACATAGGAATAAACCAAAACATCACGAAGGTATAATACCAAAATCATCGCAAGGGTTAATACCAAATCATCACAAGGGATAATACCAGGTCATCACAATGGAAAAAACCAAATCATCACAAGGGATAAGTACAAAAAATCAAGAGAAGGTGTAATACCCAAATCATCACATGGATAATACCAAGTCATAAGGAGGGATAATAACCAAGTCAACCACAGGGTCTGACTAATACCAAGCTATCACAAGGTCTGATTCATTCTAAGTCATCACAAGAGATGGCTAAACCCAACTCATATCACCAGGTATAAACAAGGTCAGGGAGCCATGGAGTGAGCTCAGGTTTGCAGCTGGTAAGGTGTGATCTTGCTGTAATGTAAACAACGGAGGTGTTTGTCTCAAGACTCATCACTAAAGTGTGTCAAATCACCTTAGTTGCAGGGGGGAAAAGAGCAAATTTTGGAACTATGATCACTTGAGGTAAGAGAAGAAGAATGAGGAGAGACGAAGGAAGGAGAGACATGGAAGGAGAGATGATGGTAAGGAGAGATGAGGAAGGAGAGATGATGGAATGAGGAGAGGCGAAGGAAGAGACAGACGAAGGAAAGATGAGACGATGGAAGGAGGAGAGACAAGGAAGGAGGATATACGATGGAAGAGGAGAGACATAGGAAGGAAGACGAAGAAGGAGGAGAGACCGAAGGAAGGAGGGAGATAGGTAATTAGAAGGAAAGTATAGGCTGGGGAAAGAGAGAGGATGGAAGTCTTTTAGTTCAAGATCTGTCTCACTTTCCTGTTGCATCGCCATCAGTCAATGTTGCAAGGCAAGCAACAGATAGTCGTAGCAGCAGAAGTAGACGACACCCATACACAGACTGTGACACGGCCTAATACTTTAACACACGCTCTGGCCCTTCATCAAGAGATTTTTTTTCCTCCTGCTTATCTGTTGCTAAATCTTGCAAGCATTTGCAATTACCTCTGGCTATACGGAAAAATTGCTATAGATCTTTAGCTAAAGACTTCCATCCCCCATGTTAAATTTTTTACAATGTTAAATTGCCTGTTTTCGAATGTTTTGCCATATATATATATATATATATATATATATAATATATATATATATTATATATATATATAATATAATATATATATATTATATTCTGCGGAAGAAATTGGAAGAGTTTAGGAGAATTGGAACAACGAATAGGCAATCTGGACACGCCACTATGCCTTTATACCTTCTCACAAAGAGTTTGATCTGCCCAGGTTAGACGATATTTCCTAGATGTGCACCTTCATAATGAATAACCCTATACTGCACGAATAATGACATATTCTGATGCAGATTTTTACGAAAGTACTTTAACCTTACTCTAGAAGACGGGCAGTGAACCAAGCTACCAAAAACTTCCATAAGACAGAGGAATTGTTGTCCAGCAAGTCATCACAGAATTTGTTTACCTCTGTTTCTGGTCTGACCTCGTGTATTGCATCCATAACTTGAAGCAGCGATTCTCCCTGAAAGTCTTAGTGGACAAGATTGGAGTCCAGGACCAAATTCATTGACGAGCCATGATCTGGAATAATCTAACGGGCTCCTGAAACCAGACGTGCTCATCCAAACAACTACAAACAAGTCGCACTTGGATGGTCCATAGTGGAGGTACATAACCTCAGAAATGCTTCCAGCGTGTTGTCAGGGAAGGATAGAGCCCTCACCTGCAGTGAGAGCCCCTCATGCAGGGACTATCTTCTGTTGGTGTTTCCCAACTCCAGCTTGGCACACACCTCAACCCACAGACCCTACCCGCATCTGTTGTTGCCCAGTGGAGCTTGCCGCCCCTATTCTCCCGAACACAAAGTGTATTGTGGCAGTGAGGCAGTCAGACCGATTCGGGTTGCCATGGTCTGTGTTCCGTAAATCCCGACATTATGATATATAAATAACATTATCAGAGGAACCACATCATCCGGATGCCCAGCAGTAAGTGAAGCCACCCCAACTATGCAGATCATGAGACATGCCAAAAGCGTCCAGATGGTATCACACACTTCAAGCTTGGACAGATGTGACAAGCAGGTGTTGTGGACTATCCCTTGTCCATCTTCCTTGGCTATACCACTTCAATACAGCCATGGAGGAATGGTGAGGGGCAGCTTGGCCAGCTTCAGGGATTCCCAAAAGTCCTATAAAATAAGGAGAACTTGCACAACATTAATATGTTTTGTACGCCATAGCTTCAGAGACCCGTTGGCTCAAAGGGGAAAGAGTGCATCTAAATCCTTAAGGATGCTGGGAAAAAGACTAATCAGGTAACTAGGGATCCCATGCATCTAGTTTTGTGTTTCCAGCGCTCAGTGCGGCTGTTCAGAGGGTGTAATCTGCCTGATGTATTATTGGGCACGGCGCCCCAGCACCTGAGGAGCTGGATGTAGTATTATTCGTCCGCCTTATAATCATTGACAAACACGTAACAACATTTACTTAACATGTACTCACTCTTAATTATAGCATCAATGTATCTTTTAAAATCTTTTGTACAATCTTATATTAAAATACAGTGACCCCCCCGGCGGGCATAGGCGGAAAAAACTTAATCCTGACAGAGGGCTGTCGTTATCGAAATGAACGCTATCAAATTAGATTTTCCACATAAGAAATAATTGAAATGAAAATTAATCCTTGCAAGACAACCCAAAAGTATTGAAAAAAAAATTTTTTAATTATTAAAACCACAAAAAAATGTTAAATTTTAGTACAAACACACGACTGAAAAAGGCATTGCCAATTAATTACATTGACACTTACTTTTATTGTAAGATCAGGTTAGTATTGATGGGATGGGAGGAAGGGGAGAGAGAGAGTTAGTGTTTAGAAGGGGAAATTCCCCTTCCATTAAGACTTTTAGGTTGTCGAGTCCTTTTCTTTTCTGGGGTTACTTCCCTTCTTCTATTAATGCCAACAAGGACCAGCTTCAAGTCACTGGACTTCTTTTCGGCACAGACAAATCTGTCCATAGAGCACTGTACCTCCCTCTCCCTTCAAGGACTTTCCTAAAATGGTGCCATAACCATTGGTCATTGAAAATAGTCACCAGCACGGCTTGCAACAGCAGTGTCGGGGTGATTTCATGCCATAAAGGTTTGTCAGTTCAACCCACTGTGCACACATTTCCTTAATTTTTGAAGTAGGCACAAAGGATTCCCACAACTGGCATAGGCTTCTCAGGGTTAGAGCCCCAAACCCTTCAAAATCTTACTTAATTTCCATACTAATTCTCACCCCTTTTTTATTACCACAGGGTTGGCACTGAGAAGCTTTCTTTCTTTGGGCCCATGTTCCACTTATTTTCCAGTAAAACATGCACCGAAAACACAGTAATACTACGAAAAAATCCGAGTGTGTAATCTTGAATGTTACCGCGGTGGCTAACTGGTAAACAATGGGAACCTGGCGGGCACATGTGAGGCTGGCAGAGTGCCCACAATTGGACGCGTCTCCGACGAAGTACCTGAGCGGGTTTTTGTCTACTAAGCGTGGCAAAATACAGAGAACAAGCGTTCGCAATTGCGGAGTTGTTCGTCTAAAGTCAAGGCGTTCGCTAGCGGGGGTCCACTGTTACTAATATAATATATTATATATATATATATATATATATATTATATAAAACTATATATATATGTGGTAAGAATATATGATAAAAAAATAGATATAGATAAGCTAAACAATAGATGCAGATAAACAAGGGATAAGAGGAATAAAGTAAGAGACGAGGCAGGGAAAAGTTGCCTGATCAATATGGGACATGAGAGAATAAGGGAGGGAAGGGGAAATTGGTAACATAAATTAAAGAAGGTTTTGAAGAAAAATGGAAGGAAATTGTGCTAGGCGAGGTCGTTGATATTTAGTGGCGTAGAGGATGGGGGCGGAGGTGGGGGGGAGATGTGAAGAAAGGGGAGGAGTGGCTGGTGGGGGGGTGATTGAGGGATATATGGAGAGGATTGTGTGTGAGTCGTGTATTAGAGAGGTGGAGTACGGAGTCATTCGTTGTAGAGTTTCGGGCCGTTATACTTATTGCGTGAGATGTTAGAGATTAAGATATCATTTTTCTACAGACTTACAACAAACTCGGTACATTGGCGTGTAAGACTTCTTGTGTGTGTTTTTCTATGGGACTGTCATGACTTCTGCTTTTATAAACAACATCAGGGTTGATACAGAGTACAACATCATCTATGCGTATAACCGACACTTATGGACACCGTAACATTCTATACAATCATGTACTCATCCAAATAGAGACAAGATCCCGTGCAACACGTCGTGATGCGTCTATACGTCTTACTTTTCATTCCACTCCTACATTCCGCGGAGTATAACAAAGAATGTACAGTAGACAGACCACTGTGATACACAACACGCTGTCGATCCACATGGTGGCAAAATAAGAGGAATGAGGACAGTAGATTCTTCAGTGTATGCAACCGAGAGAGGACAACCTTCAAGGTACCTGGAGGAGTTAGGTCAGGTCACCATGACCTCTTGATTTCGGAGACAAATGTGTCCTGTAGCTCTATTTGCACTGCAACTCAGCTCACACACAGAGGTCCGGCTGGGGGTCGATCACCCTGTTTGGGTGGAACAAAAATGACGTGTTATCTTAAGACAATCTACTGTCCCTGTTCACCAATCAGTAAAACAAGTACCTAGTTATTAGTCGACCGGTGGGGGTCGCATCCGGGTGTTAGGGGACTGGTGGGGTCCATCCGGGGTGTTAGGGGGACGGGGTTTGGGTCCATCCTGGGGTTAGGGGACGGGTGGGTCAAAACCGGGTTTTAGTGGACGGGTGTGGGTCGATCCTGGGTTTAGTGGACTGGGTGGTCCATCCGGTGTTAGTGACTGGGGGGGCACATCCGGGGGTTTTTGGGGACTGGTGTGGGTCGCTCCTGGGTTAGGGGACTGGTGGGGTCGCACCTGGGTTTAGTGGCTATTTTGGGGGTCCATCCTGGGTGTTGGGACGGGGTGTGGGTCACACCCTGGTGTAAGGGGACGGGTGGGTTGCATCCTGGGTAGAAACTGACCTAAATTTCTGTATATATCTTGATGTCAGCCAAAAAAACCATTCAAATCGAAAAAGCAGAAGAAAAACTAAACCCCTTTTTACCAATCAACTGTTCCTGATTTTTTTACGTTCACATACCAAAAACGCGATTCTTTTGTCTTTGAGCTCACGCGCCATGACCACCCCTCCTCTCCGGGGGCATTACCTGACCACTGGTTTGTAAGACCAATGCAACATTAGGTACTTTATTTGGAAACGTTTCGCCTACACAGTAGGCTTTACAGTCAAACAGAAAGTTGATAGAAGCAGAAGATACTTGAAGACGATGTAAACAGTCCATCACCCTAAAGTTTTTGAGTAGTGGTCAGTCCCTCTCTGGAGAAGAGCATTGTTCATATATGAAACAATATGGAGTTGAAGTGACGATGGAGCTTTTTAATAAGCACCAAGAGGTGAGACGGTAGCCACTAGGAGAGTAAGAACCTCAGATGATTGAAAGGGCAGGTCCCTCTCAAATCCACCCCTCTCACTAGTGGAAGTTGTCGAAGTTTGAATGCAGTTCTGTACCAAGATAACCCAATGTGTTGCAGTGCAGACAGATTGAACATTAAAATGTATAAAAATACCGACAGGTTGTTAGGTAAGGAACATCAGTATGCAACAGTATAGGGTATCTTTAAAGATGGTTTTAGAAAGACACGTAAGCAAACTACTATAACCTATTTATTAGAAAACGCTTCGGTCCTGGACGCTTGATCACTTCTAACATACAGAGGTAGAAAGACAATAAATATATAGGCGGAGAGTGAGATGTTTACGCACGTGACCTGAGAAGTCATAAGAACATAAGAATGGAGGAACACTGCAGAAGGCCACTGGCCCATGCGAGGCAGGGTCCTATACAAAACAACCCTCTCCTATGAGAGGACCCAGTAGACGAGAAATCATTGACTCTGTGTTGTTGGGTTGGTGCTGCTTAGTATCATGTAAGCAATGTTTTTGACAATTTTGTATGGCATACATGATACTTAAGCAGCACCAACCCAACAACACAGGATCACATGATTTTTATCGTCTACTGGTCCTCATCAAGGCAGAGGTTGTTTTGATAAGACTGCCTCGCAGGGCCAGTAGGCCTTCTGCAGTGTTCCTCCTATTCTTATGTTCTTATGACAATTCCTCAGGTCACGTGCGTCACATTCTCACTCTCCGCCTATATAGATAATGTCTTTCTACCTCTGTATGTAGAAGTGATGAGTCCCAGGACCGAAACGTTCTAATAAATATGTTATAGTGTTTGCTTACGTGTCTTTCTAACAACTTGTCGGTATTTATTACCAAGGATTATACCATCTTTAAAGATACCTAACTGTTCCATATGTTCTTACCTGACAACCTGTCGTATTTAATACCATTTTTAATGTTCAAACGGACCACTGTCTTGAAGTACTGATCTGACCCCTGCCTTCCATGGAGCTGACAACCCTCTCGTATCCTGACCTGACCCCCTCTCTCGTACATGACATGACCCTCTCTCGTGGCTTTTTTTTTAATTTATTTTTTTTTTTTCTATCCACATGACCACTCATAAGAACATAAGAAAAGAGGAACACAGCAGCAGCCTGTTGGCCCATCACTTGGCAGGTCCTTCACAAAACCAACCCACTACACACCTGACATTTACCCAACCCTCCGTCAGTGCTACCCTAACAATAAGCTTTGACATGTTCTATTTACCCATATGCAAGGTCCCACCAAAACCAATCCCCTCTCACTCATTAATTTATCCAACCTAAACTTGAAACTACCCAAGGTTTTTAGAGCTTCAATAACTTTTACTAAGAACAAACAGAATGTAGGAACACTGCAGAAGGCCTACTGGCCCATGCGAGGCAGGGTCTTAACAAAACGACCTCTACCGAAAGCTACCCTAGAAATAACTCCCGTACCCCCCCATCAAGCATTAGGGGAATTGCCAATAAACCCCTGGCTGCCTTCAAGAGAGAGCTGGACAGATACCTAAAGTCTTGCGGATCACCGGCTGTGGCTCGTAACGTCGGACTGCGTGCGGCCAGCAGTTTAAACAGCCATTGATAGCGTTGCTTGATCAAGCCCTGATCCATCGGGAGACCTGGTCATGGACCGGGCCGCGGGGGCGTTGATCCCCGGAATAACCTCCAGGTAACCCCATGACACCAATCAAACCCAGCCCCTCCCACTCGTATATTTGTCCAGTCTCTTCTTAAAGCTACCCAAGGTCCTAGCCTCTATCACCCCACTGGGAAGACTGTTCACGCATCTACAACTCTGTTAGAAAACCAAAACAACTCCGTTAGAAAACCACTAAAACTCCGTTAGAAAACCAAAGGCAGACTGTTCCACTCCTCAACTACCTTATTGTGATGAATGGTTAGAAAACCAACATAAGAAAGTAGGAACACTGCAGAAGGGCCTACAGGCCCATACGAAGACACTTATGTGCAACATATATGGGAATCTTTATTTAGAATACGTTTCCACACACAGTGGCTCATTCATCAGATGAGCACTGTGTGGCGAAACATTCCCTCAATAAAGATATCCCCTATGTTGCATAAGAGTCTCAATCAACTACTACCCTATTTCCAAACCAATACTTTCCTATGTCCTTCTAAATCTAAACTTATCTAATTTACATCCATTACTGCGGGTTCTCTTCTTGGAGAGATATCCTTAATCCTCAGAACCTTGTTAATATCCACTTTATTAAGACCTATCTTTCCCCTTATACACATCGATCAGGTCTCTCTCCCCTCATTCTTCGTCTAACAAGTGAATGTAAAACTTAAGAGTCTCAATCTTTTCTTCATAATGAAGATTTCTTGATGCTAATGTATTAATTAGTCATCCTACTCTGAATGTTTTCTTAAAACGAATTTATGTCCGTTCTGCAATATGGAGACCAGAACTGAGCTGCATAATCAACAGGGGCTCGTCACGGTATTATGCCGGGTGAGCGCCTCGACATAATGCCGTGATGAAAATCAAAGTCCGACCATACAAGGTGATCTTTTATCGTCAGTACATTCTGCTGGGCAGCAGCAGTTAGCATGACGTCACAGCCTCCGCCACACTTCTCATTGCTCACTTGGCTGCCGTGGTGAGAGGAAGAGCAATGAGAAATCACTGTGAAGTGTGGCGAAAGGCCGTGACGTCAAGGAGTCAACAATGGAAAGTGAAGCAGCACAAGACGGGAGAAGCCAAACTTTAAAAAAAGGGGCTACACAGGCATGAGGCAATTCCTGCATAAGGTGCAGTAGGTAAGCGAGCTAGAGAGAAAAATAATGGAACACGTGATCACAAGATGCAGGGAGGCTGAGGAGAAGTTCGTTCCAAGGGACTACAGAAACAATGGGAAGACCAGAGTGAACCCGTGGCTTACCAGGAGGTGTGAAGAGGCCAAAGCCAAGTGTACTAGATTATGGAAAAAGTATAGAAGGCAAAGGACCCAGGAAAACAAGGAGTTAAGCCGACGAGCCAGAAATGAACATGCATGCATAAGGAGAGGGGCCCAGTGGCAATATGAAAATAACATAGCATCAAAAACCATATCTGACCCAAAGTTGTTGTACAGTCAAGGGCCAGGTAATCAGACTGAGGAAGGAAGAAGAGCTCACAGGGAACGACCAGGAATCACGCGAAGAGCTCAGCTCAGGTTTGTAGATGAATGGTTCGGAGAACCGACATGTTGATAAATTAGACACATGTGCAACTCTTGGGAATCTTTATTGAGGAAAACGTTTCGCCACACAGTGGCTTCATCAGTCCATACATAGGATTGATGGACTGAACAAAATCGACTCAAGGTTGAGGGACTGATTACCTCATTCTCCTCCTGTTCTTCAAGTTTCTCCTATGTATGGACTGATGAAGCCACTGTGTGGCGAAACGTTTCCTCAATAAAGATTCCCAAGAGTTGCACATGTGTCTAATTTATCAGCTCAGCTCACGACTCAGGGGGGTATTCACAGTGGAGACAGAGAGGCTTCGAGGAATCCGAGGTGTTAGGGTGCACCAGAAAGTGCTGGACAACTGTGCACAACCGAAAGGAAGGTGAAGAAACCGCTGGAGGAACTAGACACCGTGAAGGCGGTGGGGCCAGATAATCTCTCTTTGGGTTCTGACAGAGGGAATAGATGCACTGTGGTTTTCCAGTAACAATTTTGAATAAATCTATCGAAACAGGGCAACGCCTGATATGTGGAAGACAGCAAATGTAGTCCCGATTTTTCAAAAAGGAGACAGACAAGCTGCACTAAATTACAGATCAGTCTTACTGACATATATGTAAAGTTATGGAGAAGATTATCAGAAGAAGAGTGGCGGAGCATCTAGAAAAAACGCTGTCATAAATGACAACCAACACGCCTTCATTGAAGGGAAAATCCCGCATCACAGATCTATTGGATTTTTACGTCAACAGGAGGAGACAGGAGAGAGAGGGATGGGTAGACTGCATCTTCTTGGAATGTAAGAAGGCTTTCGATACAGTACCATACGAAAGACTGGCTGAAAAGCTAGAGGAGCAGGCAGGAATAGCAGGGAAAGTACTGTAATGGATCAGGGAACACCTAACAGGAAGAAAACATCGTGTGTTAGTACGTGACGTGGTGTCAGAGTTGGCACCTGTGTCGAGTGGGGTTTCTTAAGGGTCAGTCCTAGGGCCGGTGCTGTTTGTATATGTGAATGACATGACGGAAGGAATAAATTCAGAGGTGTTCTTGTTTGCAGACGATGAAAATACACACGGACGAGGATTAGGTAAGCCTACAAGGGAATCTGGACAGGCTGCAAGCGAGGTCCAGCTAATAGCTCCAGGAGTTGAACCTCACCAAGTGGAGTACAGCCTAAGAGGTCAAAGGCTGTAAAACTCACTGAAGGTAAAGGATCTTAGGGTGAGCATCATACCGAGCACATCTCCTGAGGCACACATCAATCAAATAACTGCTGCAGCATATGGGCGCCTGCAAACCTGAGAACAGCATTTCGACATCTAAGGAGACCTTCACTACACTGCACACTGTGTACATCAGGCCCATATTGGATTATGCAGCACCAGTATGGAACCCACCTGCTCAAAAACGTCAAAAAATAAGGAAATGTAAAGGTCTGCAACAAGATTATTCCCGGAGTTAAGGGATATGCCCTACTAGAAGAGGTTAAGGGAAATCAACCTGACGACACTGGAGTACAGGAGGGATAGGGGAGACATGATAACGACATATAAAATACTGAGAGGAATTAATAAAATGGATAGGGACAGAATGATTCAGAGATGGGACAGAGCAACTGGAAGCTGAACACTCAGATGAGTTCCAGGAATGTTAAGAAGTATTTATTCAGTCATATAGTTGTCAGGAAGTTGAACAATCTGGAGAGTGATGTAGAGGAGGCAGGATCCAAACACAGTTTTAAGAAGAGGTACGGTAAAGCTCTTGAGCAGGGAGAGAGTGGACTTGGTGGCGACAAGTGAAGAGGCAAATCGATGAGTACCCACACACACACACCTGGTCAAGCACTTCAAGAAATTAAAGAAAGTGCAAAGGTTTGCAACAAGACTAGTCCCAGATCTGAGGGGAATGTCCTACGAAGAAAGGTTAAGGGAAATCGGTCTCACGACACTGGAGGACAGGAGGGTTGGGGAGACATGATGACATAAAATACTCTTAGGAATCGAAAAGGTGGACAGAGATGTTCCAGAGATGAGACACAGCAACAAGGGGTCATAGTTGGAAGTCGAAGACTCTGATGAATTACAGGGATGTTAGGAAGTATTTCTTTAGTCATAAAGCTGTCAGGAAGTGGAATAGTCTTAGAAGTGATGTAGTAGAGGCAGGATCCATACATAGCTTTAAGAAGAGGTAAGATAAATATTGAAACTCAGGCACAATGAGGCCTGTTATCTTGAGTGTAAAGGGGAGCAAGGAGCAGGACAAACACAGCTGAATGACTTTGAATTATATTTTCTTTTACCATGGGCGATTATAAGTATTTACAAGTATATACACTATATACAGTTGGAAATGTGTACAACACAGTAATCAAGAGGCAAAGACACAGCCTGGAGACACAATGGACAACCGCGTTCAACCAGCTCTTGAATGGTAATGACAAGGGTGGAAAGGTGAGTGGTGACCATGCCACCTCCACAGTTGCCCACACCCACCTTCTCATTGGCTGAACCTGGGTACTGATCGAACGATGGGGCCCCATCGTCCGACCCTTTAGCACCCGGCTCGCTGGTTGGTGAGGTAACCCTTAATGAGGGTGTGTACATGCGCCGAATAAAGGTTACGTACTCTTTACATGGCACAGTAAAGCTCATGGAGTAATAATAGAGAGGACGTAGTAGTGATCAGTGAAGAGGCGGGGCCAGGAGCTATGAATCGACCCCTGCAACCACAAATAGGTGTGCACACACACACACACACACACACACACACAACACACACACACAACACCACACACAACGTTGGTGGTGCTGGCTAGCAGTAAGTCAATATGTCCGGGATTTTGTCCTCTGTGTATTTTGTCCTATTTGTTACATATAGATGTGTCCTGTCTCGCTGCCTGACGTCTCCTGACACATAACTGGCGGTGCCGCCCATGTTGCTGGTGTTGGTTGTGATGGGCTTGTGAGAGTGGTGGTGATGGTGGTAGTACTAGTATTGCTGATGGTGGTAGCTGTGACGGGCTTGTGATAGTGGTGGTACTGCTGGTAGTACAAGAACTGGTGATGATGGTAGTTGTGATGGGCTTGTGAGAGTGGTAATGTTGGTAGTACAAGAACTGGTAATGGTGGTAGTTGTGACGGGCTTGTGATACTGGTAGTACTACTGATAGTGGTAGTACTACTGGTAGTACTAGAACTAGCATTGGTGAGGATGGAGGTGATGATGCTAGTGGTAGAGATGATAAATAATGATGACAGAGCTGGTTGATAGGCTGACACTGGTAATTCTATATCACTATTCAAAGTACCGAGCGGAGAGAAATATTTACACAGACTGACAGTCATCACGACGCTGGTGTGTTTACACTCCGTTTCTCGCTTCCAGTACCCCTCAGGGAAGGTTCCTTGATGTTGGTGAGGGGCTCTTGATCCATGGCCCCTCAGGGAAGGTTCCTTGATGTTGGTGAGGGGCTCTTGATCCATGGCCCCTCAGGGAAGGTTCCTTGATGTTGGTGAGGGGCTCTTGATCCATGGCCCCTCAGGGAAGGTTCCTTGATGTTGGTGAGGGCTCTTGATCCATGGCCCTCAGGGATGGTTCCTTGATGTTGGTGAGGGGCTCTTGATCCATGGCCCCTCAGGGAAGGTTCCTTGATGTTGGTGAGGGGCTCTTGATTAAGGGAATTGGATCTGTGCTCCAGTTCCCCGAATTAAGCCTGAATGTCTTCCACATCCCTCCCCCCCCCAGGCGCTGTATAATCCTTCGGGTTTAGCGCTTCCCCCTTGATTATAATAATAATAATAATAATCGACATTCAGATTCATTAGGCCTGGTCTCAGACCGGGCGGCGGGGGCGCTGACCCCCGAAACCCTCTCCAGGTATACTCTCTAGGTATACTCTCGGGGTATACCGGGATAACGATTATATTATTACCGGGATAACGATTATTTTACTACCGGGATAACGATTATTTTATTACAGGGATAACGATTATTTTATTACCGGGATAACGATTATTTTATTACCGGGATAACGATTATTTTATTACCGGGATAACGATTATTTTATTACCGGGATACCGATTATTTTATTACCGGAATACCGATTATTTTATTACCGGAATAACGATTATTTTATTACCGGGATAACGATTATTTTATTACCGGGATAACGATTATTTTATTACCGGGATAACGATTATTTTATTACCGGGATAACGATTATTTTATTACAGGGATAACGATTATTTTATTACCGGGATAACGATTATTTTATTACCGGGATAACGATTATTTTATTACCGGGATAACGATTATTCTACTACCGGGATAACGATTTCTTCGTTACCGGGATAACGATTCCTTCATTACCGGGATAACGATTCCTTCACTACCGGGATAACGATTCCTTCATTACCGGGATAACGATTCCTTCATAACCGGGATAACGATTCCTTCATTACCGGGATAACGATTCCTTCATTACCGGGATAACGATTCCTTCATTACCGGGAAAACGATTCCTTCATTACCGGGATAACGATTCCTTCATTACCGGGATAACGATTCCTTCATTACCGGGATAACAATTCCTTCATTACCGGGATAACGATTCCTTCATTACCGGGATAACGATTCCTTCATTACCGGGATAACGATCCCTTCATTACCGGGATAACGATTCCTTCATTACCGGGATAACGATTCCTTCATTACCGGGATAACGATTCCTTCATTACCGGGATAACGATCCCTTCATTACCGGGATAACGATTCCTTCATTACCGGGATAACGATTCCTTCATTACCGGGATAACGATTCCTTCATTACCGGGATAACGATTCCTTCATTACCGGGATAACGATCCTTCATTACCGGGATAACGATTCCTTCATTACCGGGATAACGATTCCTTCATTACCGGGATAACGATTCCTTCATTACCGGGATAACGATCCCTTCATTACCGGGATAACGATCCCTTCATTACCGGGATAACGATTCCTTCATTACCGGGATAACGATTCCTTCATTACCGGGATAACGATTCCTTCATTACCGCGATAACGATTCCTTCATTACCGGGATAACGATTCCTTCATTACCGGGATAACGATTCCTTCATTACCGGGATAACGATTCCTTCACTACCGGGATAACGATTCCTTCATTACCGGGATAACGATTCCTTCATTACCGGGATAACGATTCCTTCATTACCGGGATAACGATTCCTTCACTACCGGGATAACGATTCCTTCACTACCGGGATAACGATTCCTTCATTACCGGGATAACGATTCCTTCATTACCGGGATAACGATTCCTCATTACCGGGATAACGATTCCTTCATTACCGGGATAACGATTCCTTCATTACCGGGATAACGATTCCTTCATTACCGGATAACGATTCCTTCATTAACCGGGATAACGATTCCTTCATTACCGGGATAACGATTCCTTCATTACCGGGATAACGATTCCTTCATTACCGGGATAACGATTCCTTCATTACCGGGATAACGATTCCTTCATTACCGGGATAACGATTCCTTCATTACCGGGATAACGATTCCTTCATTACCGGGATAACGATTCCTTCATTACCGGATAACGATTCCTTCATTACCGGATAACGATTCCTTCATTACCGGGATAACGATTCCTTCATTACCGGGATAACGATTCCTTCATTACCGGGATAACGATTCCTTCATTACCGGGATAACGATTCCTTCATTACTTGGATTGGGGAAACGTTTTGTTAGTGGGATGAATTGTAAAGGACCTGCCTAGTATGGGCCAACAGGCCTGCTGCAGTGTTCCTCCTTTCTTATGTTCTTATTACCGGGATTACTTCTCAATAACATCAACAACTATGCTGTTATATTATTACATACGATAATTACATAACTAAAAAACAATAGCTGATTACCCTATGATATTAGGGTCAGGGTGTAGGTAGTGGTATAACAGGGTGTAGATAGTGGTATAACAGGGTGTAGATAGTG
This sequence comes from Cherax quadricarinatus, assembly GCF_026875155.1. Classification (NCBI taxonomy): domain Eukaryota; kingdom Metazoa; phylum Arthropoda; class Malacostraca; order Decapoda; family Parastacidae; genus Cherax; species Cherax quadricarinatus. The sequence goes on from NC_069457.1 coordinate 13,958,358, forward strand.
GTATAACAGGGTGTAGATAGTGGTATAACAGGGTGTAGATAGTGGTATAACAAGGTGTAGGTAGTGGTATAACAGGGTGTTAGATAGTGGTATAACAGGGTGTAGATAGTGGTATAAACAGGGTGTAGATAGTGGTATAACAAGGTGTAGGTAGTGTATAACAGGTGTAGATAGTGGTATAACAGGTGTAGATAGTGGTATAACAGGGTGTAGATAGTGGTATAACAGGGTGTAGATAGTGGTATAACAAGGTGTAGGTAGTGGTATAACAGGGTGTAGATAGTGGTATAACAGGGTGTAGATAGTGGTATAACAGGGTGTAGATAGTGGTATAACAAGGTGTAGATAGTGGTATAACAGGGTGTAGATAGTGGTATAACAAGGTGTAGATAGTGGTATAACAGGGTGTAGATAGTGGTATAACAGGGTGTAGATAGTGGTATAACAGGTGTAGATAGTGGTATAACAAGGTGTAGATAGTGGTATAACAGGGTGTAGATAGTGGTATAACAAGGTGTAGATAGTGGTATAACAGGGTGTAGATAGTGGTATAACAGGGTGTAGATAGTGGTATAACAGGGTGTAGATAGTGGTATAACAGAGTGTAGATAGTGGTATAACAAGGTGTAGATAGTGGATAACAGGGTGTAGATAGTGGCATAACAGGGTGTAGATAGTGGTATTAACAGGGTTGTAGATAGTGGTATAACAGGGTGTAGATAGTGGTATAACAGGGTGTAGATAGTGGTATAACAGGGTGTAGATAGTGGTATAACAAGGTGTAGATAGTGGTATAACAGGGTGTAGATAGTGGTATAACAAGGTGTAGATAGTGGTATAACAGGTTGTAGATAGTGGTATAACAGGGTGTAGATAGTGGTATAACAGGGTGTAGATAGTGGTATAACAGGTGTAGATAGTGGTATAACAAGGTGTAGATAGTGGTATAACAGGGTGTAGATAGTGGTATAACAGGGTGTAGATAGTGGTATAACAAGGTGTAGATAGTGGTATAACAGGGTGTAGATAGTGGTATAACAGGGTGTAGATAGTGGTATAACAGGGTGTAGATAGTGGTATAACAGGGTGTAGATAGTGGTATAAACAGGGTGTAGATAGTGGTATAACAGGGTGTAGATAGTGGTATAACAGGGTGTAGATAGTGGTATAACAGGGTGTAGATAGTGGTATAATAAGGTGTAGATAGTGGTATAACAAGGTGTAGATAGTGGTATAACAGGGTGTAGATAGTGATATAACAGGGTGTAGATAGTGGTATAACAGGGTGTAGATAGTGGTATAACAGGGTGTAGATAGTGGTTTAACAGGTGTAGATAGTGGTATAACAGGGTGTAGATAGTGGTATAACAGGGTGTAGATAGTGGTATAACAGGGTGTAGATAGTGGTATAACAAGGTGTAGATAGTGGTATAACAGGGTGTAGATAGTGGTATAACAGGGTGTAGATAGTGGTATAACAAGGTGTAGATAGTGGTATAACAGGGTGTAGATAGTGGTATAACAGGGTGTAGATAGTGGTATAACAAGTGTAGATAGTGGTATAACAGGATAGTATGGTATAACAGGGTGTAAATAGTGGTATAACAGGGTGTAGTGGTATAACAGGGTGTAGTGGTATAACAGGGTGTAGGTAGTGGTATAACAGGGTGTAGATAGGGATAACAGGGTGTAGATAGTGGAATAACAGAGTGTAGATAGTGGTATAACAGGGTGTAGATAGTGGTATAACAGGCTGTAGATAGTGGTATAACAAGGTGTAGATAGTGGTATAAAAGGGTGTAGATAGTGGTATAACAGGGTGTAGATAGTGGTTTAACAGGGTGTAGATAGTGGTATAACAAGGTGTAGATAGTGGTATAACAAGGTGTAGATAGTGGTATAACAGGGTGTAGTTAGGGATAACAGGGTGTAGATAGTGGTATAACAGAGTGTAGATAGTGGTATAACAAGGTGTAGAGAGTTGTATAACAGGGTGTAGATAGTGGTATAACATGGTGTAGATAGGGATAACAAGGTGTAGATAGTGGTATAACAGGGTGTAGATAGTGGTATAACAGGGTGTAGATAGTGGTATAACAGGGTGTAGATAGTGGTATAACAAGGTGTAGATAGTGGTATAACAGAGTGTAGATAGTGGTATAACAGGGTGTAGATAGTGGTATAACAGGGTGTAGATAGTGGTATAACAAGGTGTAGATAGTGGTATAACAAGGTGTAGATAGTGGTATAACAGGGTGTAGATAGGGATAACAGAGTGTAGATAGTGGTATAACAGGGTGTAGATAGGGATAACAAGGTGTAGATAGTGGTATAACATTGTGTAGATAGTGGTATAACAGAGTGTAGATAGTGGTATAACAAGGTGTAGATAGTGGTATAACAGGGTGTAGATAGTGGTATAACAGAGTGTAGATAGTGGTATAACAAGGTGTAGATAGTGGTATAACAGGGTGCAGATAGTGGTATAACAGGGTGTAGATAGTGGTATAACAGAGTGTAGATAGTGGTATAACAGGGTGTAGATAGTTGTATAACAAGGTGTAGATAGTGTATAACAGGGTGTAGATAGTGGTATAAACAGGGTGTAGATAGTGGTATAACAGGTGGTAGATAGTGGTTAAAAGGTGTAGGTAGTGGTATAACAAGGTGTAGTGGTATAACAGGGTGTAGATAGTGGTATAACAGAGTGTAGATAGTGGTATAACAAGGTGTAGATAGTGGTATAACAAGGTGTAGATAGTGGTATAACAGGGTGTGGATAGAGGTATAACAAGGTGTAGATAGTGGTATAACAAGGTGTAGATAGTGGTATAAGAGGGTGTGGATAGTGGTGTAACAAGGTGTAGATAGTGGTATAACAGGGTGTGGATAGTGGTATAACAGGGTGTGGATAGTGGTATAACAAGGTGTAGATAGTGGTATAACAAGCTGTAGATAGTGGTATAACAGGGTGTGGATAGTGGTATAACAAGTGTAGATATAGTGGTATAACAAGGTGTAGAGAGTGGTATAACAGGGTGTGGATAGTGGTATAACAGGGTGTAGATAGTGGTATAACAAGGTGTAGATAGTGGTATAACAAGGTGTAGATAGTAGTATAACAGGGTGTGGATAGTGGTATAACAGGGTGTAGATAGTGGTATATCAGGGTGTGGATAGTGGTATAACAGGGTGTAGATAGTGGTATAACAGGGTGTAGATAGTGGTATAACAGGGTGTAGATAGTGGTATAACAGGGTGTAGGTAGTGGTATAACAAGGTGTAGATAGTGGTATAACAGGGTGTAGATAGTGGTATAACAGGGTGCAGATAGTGGTATAACAGGGTGTAGTGGTATAACAGGGTGTAGAGAGTGGTATAACAGGGTGTAGAGAGTGGTATAACAGGGTGTAGAGAGTGGTATAACAGGGTGTAGATAGTGGTATAACAAGGTGTAGATAGTGGTATAACAGGGTGTAGATAGTGGTATAACAGTGTGTAGATAGTGGTATAACAGGGTGTAGATAGTGGTATAACAAGGTGTAGATAGTGGTATAACAAGGTGTAGATAGTGGTATAACAGGGTGTAGATAGTGATATAACATGGTGTAGATAGTTGTGTAACAGGGTGTAGATAGTGGTATAACAGGGTGTAGTGGTATAACACGGTGTAGTGGTATAACAAGGTGTAGTTAGTGGTATAACAGGGTGTGGATAGTGGTATAACAGGGTGTAGATAGTGGTATAACAGGGTGTAGATAGTGGTATAACAGGGTGTAGATAGTGGTATATAACAGGGTGTAGATAGTGGTATAACAGGGTGTAGATAGTGGTATAACAGGGTGCAGCTAGGAAGTATAACAGGGTGTAGCTAGGGGGTATAACAGGGTGTAGCTAGGGGGTATATCAGGGTGTAGTTAGGGGGTATAACAGGGTGTATCAAGTGGTATAACAGGGTGTAGCTAGTGGTATAACAGGTGAGCTAGGGGTATAAACAGGGTGTAGCTAGGGGTATAACAGGTGTAGCTAGGGGGTATAACAGGGTGTAGCTAGGGGTATAACAGGGTGTAGCTAGGGGGTATAACAGGGTGTAGCTAGTGGTATAACAGGGTGTAGCTAGTATTATAACAGGGTGTAGCTAGGGGGTATAACCGGGTGTAGCTAGTGGGTATAACAGGGTGTAGCTAGTGGTATAACAGGGTGTAGCTAGTGGTATAACAGGGTGTAGATAGTGGTATAACAGGGTGTAGCTAGGGGGTATAACAGGTGTAGCTAGTGGTATAACAGGGTGTAGCTAGTGGTATAATAGGGTGTAGCTAGTGGTATAACAGGGTGTAGCTAGTGGTATAACAGAGTGTAGCTAGTGATATAACAGGGTGTACCTAGTGGTTTAACAGGGTGTAGCTAGGGAGTATAACAGGGTGTAGCTAGAGGTATAACAGGGTGTAGCTAGGGGTATAACAGGGTGTAGCTAGGGGGTATAACAGGGTGTAGCTAGGGGGTATAACAGGGTGTAGCTAGTGGGTATAACAGGGTGTAGCTAGTGGGTATAACAGGGCGTAGCTAGGGGTTATAACAGGGTGTAGTTATGGGAATAACAAGGTGTATCTAGGAGGTATAACAGGGTGTAATTAGAGGGTATAACAGGGTGTAGCTAGTGGAGTATAACAGGGTGTAGCTAGTAGTATATCGGTAGCTAGGGAGTATAACAGGAAGTATGGGTATAGCAGGGTGTAGCTAGAGGGTATAACAGGGTGTAGCTAGGGGTATAACAGGGTTTAACAGCGTTTAGCTACGGGGTATAACAGGACGTAGGTACTGGGTATATCAGGGTGTAGCTAGGGGGTATAACAGGGTTTAACAGCGTTTAGCTACGGGGTATAACAGGACGTAGGTACTGGGTATATCAGGGTGTAGCTATTAGGGATAACAGGGTATCAACAGTCCTGGTACACTGTGGTGATGTGTGGTGATGTTACACTGTGTGGTGATAGTATGTGATGTTACACTGTGTGGTGATAGTATGTGATGTTACACTGGGTTATAAGTGTCCCGTAGATAGACTGCTAGCACTCGGCTCACACACTGAGGTCCGGGGTCTAATCCCCGGTACGGGTGGAAACAATTAGACGTGTTTTCCTAAGACACCTGCTGTCCATGTTCACCCATCAGTAAAATGGGTACCTGGGTGTTAGTGGACTGGTGTGGGTGGCATCCTGGGTGTTAGTGGACTGGTGTGGGTCACATCCTGGGTGTTAGTGGACTGGTGTGGGTCGCATCCTGGGTGTTAGTGGACTGGTGTGGGTCGCATCCTGGGTGTTAGTGGACTGGTGTGGGTCGCATCCTGGGTGTTAGTGGACTGGTGTGCGTCACATCCTGGGTGTTAGTGGACTGTGTGGGTCGCATTCTGGTGTTAGTGGATTGGTGTGGGTCGCATCCTGGGTGTTAGTGGACTGGTGTGGGTCGCATCCTGGGTGTTAGTGGACTGGTGTGGGTCGCATCCTGGGTGTTAGTGGACTGGTGTGGGTCGCTTCCTGGGTGATAGTGGACTGGTGTGGGTCGCATCCTGGGTGTTAGTGGACTGGTGTGGGTCGCATCCTGGGTGTTAGTGGACTGGTGTGGGTCGCATCCTGGGTGTTAGTGGACTGGTGTGGGTCGCATCCTGGGTGTTAGTGGACTGTGTGTGGGTCACATCCTGGGTGTTAGTGGACTGGTGTGGGTCACATCCTGGGTGTTAGTGGACTGGTGTGGGTCACATCCTGGGTGTTAGTGGACTGGTGTGGGTCACATCCTGGGTGTTAGTGGACTGGTGTGGGTCGCATCCTGGGTGTTAGTGGACTGGTGTGGGTCACATCCTGGGTGTTAGTGGACTGGTGTGGGTCACATCCTGGTGTGTTAGTGGACTGGTGTGGGTCACATCCTGGGTGTTAGTGGACTGGTGTGGGTCACATCCTGGGTGTTAGTGGACTGGTGTGGGTCCCATCCTGGGTGTTAGTGGACTGGTGTGGGTCACATCCTGGGTGTTAGTGGACTGGTGTGGGTCGCATCCTGGGTGTTAGTGGACTGGTGTGGGTCACATCCTGGGTGTTAGTGGACTGGTGTGGGTCGCATCCTGGGTGTTATGGACTGGTGTGGGTCGCATCCTGGGTGTTAGTGGACTGGTGTGGGTCACATCCTGGGTGTTAGTGGACTGGTGTGGGTCGCATCCTGGGTGTTAGTGGGCTGGTGTGGGTCGCATCCTGGGTGTTAGTGGACTGGTGTGGGTCGCATCCTGGGTGTTAGTGGACTGGTGTGGGTCACATCCTGGGTGCTAGTGGACTGGTGTGGGTCACATCCTGGGTGCTAGTGGACTGGTGTGGGTCACATCCTGGGTGTTAGTGGACTGGTGTGGGTCACATCCTGGGTGTTAGTGGACTGGTGTGGGTCGCATCCTGGGTGTTAGTGGACTGGTGTGGGTCGCATCCTGGGTGTTAGTGGACTGGTGTGGGTCGCATCCTCGGTGTTAGTGGACTGGTGTGGGTCACATCCTGGGTGTTAGTGGACTGGTGTGAGTCGCATCCTGGGTGTTAGTGGACTGGTGTGGGTCGCATCCTGGGTGTTAGTGGACTGGTGTGGGTCGCATCCTGGGTGTTAGTGGACTGGTGTGGGTGGCATCCTGGGTGTTAGTGGACTGGTGTGGGTGGCATCCTGGGTGTTAGTGGACTGGTGTGGGTCGCATCCTGGGTGTTAGTGGACTGGTGTGGGTCACATCCTGGGTGTTAGTGGACTGGTGTGGGTCACATCCTGGGTGTTAGTGGACATGTGTGGGTCACATCCTGGATGTTAGTGGACTGGTGTGGGTCACATCCTGGGTGTTAGTGGACTGGTGTGGGTCACATCCTGGGTGTTAGTGGACTGGTGTGGGTCACATCCTGAGTGTTAGTGGACTGGTGTGGGTCACATCCTGGGTGTTAGTGGACTGGTGTGGGTCACATCCTGAGTGTTAGTGGACTGGTGTGGGTCACATCCTGGGTGTTAGTGGACTGGTGTGGGTCACATCCTGGGTGTTAGTGGACTGGTGTGGGTCACATCCTGGGTGTTAGTGGACTGGTGTGGGTCACATCCTGGGTGTTTAGTGGACTGGTGTGGGTCACATCCTGGTGTTAGTGGACTGGTGTGGGTCACATCCTGGGTGTTAGTGGACTGGTGTGGGTCACATCCTGGGACAAAACTGACCTAATTTGCGGGAAATGCTCAGCATAACAAGCGGCTTTCTATATAGTAGTATGTCACTGATGTCAGCTATGATCTGTATACCTTGTACATGTACTTGTATACCTTGTACATGTACTTGTATACCTTGTACATGTACTTGTATACCTTGTACATGTACTTGTATACCTTGTCATGTACTTGTATACCTTGTCATGTACTTGTATACCTTGTACATGTACTTGTATACCTTGTACATGTACTTGTATACCTTGTACATGTACTGGTAGTAAATAAAGATATTATTATTATTATTATTATTATTATTATTATTATTATTATTGTGTGCCGATGTTCACTTGTCTTGTGTTTACACACATGTGCGTGAATCTGCGTAAGTGGGAGAGGGTAAACACACGCCAGTGCGTGCATTCCTATCCTTGCGTGTCGAGGTACATAAGGTTAACATACTGAAGGAAGCACCGTCAATTATGACCTTTATGGCTCCTTGATGTTTCCTCACCTCTAATTTACGACGATTACCCAGCAGTGTTTGTCATGTCTTTTAAGACAAAAGATGTTCACTGACTCTACTGACATGACACCCTGACAGCAATTTAGTGTCAAGTTATCATGGAACGTCTGGGTTAAGCTTGTGTAGTGCCTAACTTAGGTTTCTAATGCAAAGTTTGGTTTCATTTTGGCCAGTCGTGGTTTCTTAAATATTGATCTGGGAGTAATTAAGTTGTATTTAAAATTGCGATAATTGAGATGACTTGTACCACAGAGAATCTAAACTGATCTGGAAGAATTAGACACATGTCTAACATCTGGGTATCTTCATTTGTAGACGTTTCGCCAACCAGTGACTTTATCAATACAAGGACGTAATGGAAGGACTGTAGAACTCTATGCAAAAGATGAGGTAATCTGTCCCTGAGTCTTGGAGTTAGTGAACACCACTGAAGTCTTAAGTGTTCACCAACTTAGGGACTAATTACCTCACTTCTTCTATACAAATCTTCACATGATGTCCTTGTACTGATAAAGCCACTTGTGGGTGAAACGTCCACAATAGATACCCGGATGCTGCACAAGTGTTTAATTCTTCATCTTGTCGGTACAGCATCAATGGTAGAACATGTGAGATGAAGTCATTATCCTGGTTCCAGGTCTGTGTTTGTTTGCAGACTCTGGCTGTTAAAGTTACAGCAGTGTGGCTGCTGGGGTTGATTCATAGCTCCTGGCCCCGCCTCTTCACCGGTCGCCACTAGGTCCACTCTCTGCTGCACGAGCTTTGTTGTACCTCTTCTTAAAGCTATGTATGGTACCTGCCTTCACTGTGTGTGTGTGTGTGTGTGTGTGTGTGTGTGTGTGTGTGTGTGTGTGTGTGTGTGTGTATTTAGCTAATTGTGGTTGAAAGGGTCGATTCATAGCTCCTGGCCCCGCCTCTTCACTGGTGGCAATTAGATCCACTCTCTCCCTGCTCCACGAGCTTTGTCGTACCTTTTCTTAAAGCTATGTATGGTACCTGACTCCACTGTGTGTGTGTGTGTGTGTGTGTGGTGTGTGTGTGTGTGCGTGTGCGTGTGTGTGTGCGCGTGTGCGTGTGCGCGTGTGCGTGTTTGTGTGCGCGTGTTTGCGCGCGTGTGTGTGTGTGTGTGTGTGTGTACTCACCTATTTGTACTCACCTATTTGTGGTTGCAGGGGTCGAGTCCTAGCTCCTGGCCCGCCTCTTCACCGGTTGCTACTAGACCCTCTCTCTCCCGCTCCATGAGCTTTATCAAACCTCGTCTTAAAACTGTGTATGGTTCCTGCCTCCACTACGTCATTTTCTAGGCTATTCCACGCCTTACAACTCTATGACTGAAGAAATACTTCCTACTATCTCTCTGACTCATTTGTGTCTTCAACTTCCAATTGTGGCCTCTTGTTTCTGTGTCCCCTCTCTGGAACATCCTGTCTTTGTCCACCTTGTCTATTCCACGCAGTATTTTATATGTCGTTATCATGTCTCCCCTGACCCTCCTGTCCTCCAGTGTGGTCAGGCCGATTTCCCTTAATCTTTCCTCATAGGACATTCCCTTAGCTCTGGAACTAACCTTGTCGCAAACCTTTGTACTTTCTCTAGTTTCTTGACGTGCTTTATCAAGTGCGGGTTCCAAACAGGTGCTGCATACTCCAGTATGGGCCTGACATACACGGTGTACAGTGTCTTGAATGATTCCTTACTAAGGTATCGGAATGCTGTTCTCAGGTTTGACAGGCGCCCATATGCTGCAGCAGTTATCTGATTGATGTGTGCTTCCGGAGACATGCTCGGTGTTATACTCACCCAAGATCTTTCTCCTTGAGTGAGGTTTGCCCGTCTTTGGCCACCTAGCCTATACTCGGTCTGTGGTCTTCTGTGCCCTTCCCCTATCTTCATGACTTTGCATTTGGCAGGATTAAATTCGAGAAGCCATTTGCTGGACCAGGTGTCCAGTTGTCAGGTCTCTTTGAAGTCCTGCCTGGTCCTCATCAGATTTAATTCTCCTCATTAACTTCACATCATCTGCAAACAGGGACACTTCTGAGTCTAACCCTTCCGTCATGTCGTTCACATATACCAAAAATAGCACTGGTCCTAGGACCGACCCTGTGGGACCCCGCTCGTCACAGGTACCCCCTGTGATACATCATTACGTACCATGACTCGTTGTTGCCTCCCTGTCAGGTATTCTCTGATCCATTGCAGTGCCCTTCCTGTTATATGCGCCTGATGCTCTAGCTTCTGCACTAATCTCTTGTGAGGAACTGTGTCAAAGGCCTTCTTGCAGTCCAAGAAGATGCAATCAACCCACCCTCTCTCTCTTGTCTTACTTCTGTTATTTTATCATAAAACTCCAGAAGGTTTGTGACACAGGATTTGCCTTCCGTGAATCCGTGCTGGTTGGATTTATATCTTTTTCCTTCCCAGGTGCTCCCCACTCTCCTTGATAATCTTTCCTTTAATTTTTGTTACTATACACGTCAATGAAAGGGTTTTAAATTTTTGTCCCTCTTTTCGGTTCCTTTTTTTAAAAAAGGGGAATCCCATTTGCCGTTTCCCATACTGGTATTTTTCCCCAGTTTCCGGGATGTGTTAAAAGGTTTTGTGGTAATTTGGAGCAAACTTATTGCTCCCTCTCAAAGGGACCCAGGGGAGATGTTGTTGGCCCCATTGCTTTGAGGTATCATGTCCCTTAGCAGTTTCTTCCCCTCCCTATCTTTTGTATGTCTTTTCCAACACTTTTTGGGTGTTTTCCCTTTCGGGGTTTTGCCCCATTGGTCTGCCCCCCCGATTTTCCTTTCCCTGTCTCTATGAAAAATATTCCCTTAAATCCCCTTTGTTGAGTCCTCACATATTTTGATTTTTCTTGTGATTTTCTCCCCTTTTTCCTCAGCCTTATCCCCGGTTTCCTTGATTTTTTTGGGTCTTCCCCCTGTGGTTATAAAAGCAGTTTGGGGGTCAGTTTTTGACTTTCGATCCCTAGGGTGTTTTATATGTCGTGGGCCCCCCCTTATTGTGATACTTTTTTTGGTTTTAAAATTTCCCCTTTTTTTTTTTGGGTCCTTGCCCCCTGTCCCTTTTCCATTTCTGTTGACTTATTTTTTTCCCTTCCCTACACCTTCGGGAAACCCAAAGGGGATCTTTTTGGGGTCTTCCTATTTCCTTTTCCCCTTGGGAACAAAATTTTCCCTTGCCCCCTTGCACTTTGTTGCCACATTTCCCTCATCTTTTTATTTTTTTTCCTACCATTTCCCCTGTCCACTAAACCCTCCTGCAGGGGGAGTTTTCTTTCCCTGTTGCCCCCCCTTTTATAGTTTGGCCCTGTCCCCTTCGTTCCTGTTATTTCCATTGTAACTCTACAATAAGCAAAACTCAGAACCCCATGATCGCTAGCCCCAAGGGGCCTCTCATAAGTAAATTCCCCCAAGTTAAAATGCCAGGGTGCCCCACAAGATAGTTTGCTGGTTCCTCCCCCCCTTCTTCTTTTGGTTGTGCCCCCCTGACATGTTGATCATGGGTTTTAAGTACCAATCATCATCTTGGCTCCCCAAAGTTTCGGGCCCCCCATGTGGCTCCGGGGTTTTCCCAGTCGTTCCCCTTGGTTGAAATCCCCCATTCCCAGAAATTTTTGCTCGGGCTCGGTGGCCTTCTTCCCATTCACCCTTTGTTTTCCACCACCCCCCTGTTTTTTCTTCATACTCCCTTTGGCCCCTCAGTTTTTGTGGGGGGTTTAAACTCACTCCAAAAATACTTTAGGGTTCTCCGGACTAATTTTTGTACCTCCCAATGTGTCTTTTTTCTCAACATGTCCATGCTTCCATTTCCTAAAATTTCCCATCGGGTTTTATGAGCAGTGAAAACCCTTCCCCCCTCTACCCCTTCTATCTTTCTCGGAGGGGGTTTTCCGTTGGGAAGATTGTGTCTGTTTTTGTTTTGCGAGTTTTTTTTTCTGTGCTGCTATGATTTTGGGGGGTTTTTTCATGATTTTTTCATTCCATCCTCAGGGTTTTTTCATTATTCCATCGCGTTTGTGTCCCAAAAACCTTTAGTTTTTTTTATCATTGTGGTCATGCAAAAAATTTTTGGGGGTTTGGGGGGAGCGAGACCCCTTGGGGGGGGGCCAAATAGGGGGCTGGGGTTTGTAGGGGGGGTTTTTTTTTTTGTGTTGTTGGGGGGGGGGGTTTTTCAGAATCCCCAAAAGGGGACAGCTTTTGGGGGTTGAGGTTTGTGTTTTGGGGGAATTGGTGGCGGGGGGAACAGTGGTGGGTTGAGTATGGGTTTGCTCGTTGCTTTGGGGAATGTCGCGGGTGGAGTTTTTTGGTGGGAGATTCTGTGGGGTGTTTTTTGCCTTCCCCCTGTGTCTGGGTCCTGCCATTTTCATTGCTTCTCTTTTCCCCCTTGCGTCCTTGTCCCCTTTTCATTTGTAGTCCTTTCTTCTTGGTTCTGTGGGGTTTCAAAGGGTATACTTTTTGGTTTACCCCTTTTTGCCCCTCAGTCTTGCTTTCCCCTTGCGAATCCTGGTTTGGGAACTGATTCTTCCTTGAAATTTACTCTGACGGGCCCAAAATCCTTCCACTCGCAAACCACCCAATTCTCTAAAAATTTGTCCCCGGGGTCATATTGCCCCCCCCTTTTTTTTTTCTTTGATGCCTTAAATCATTTTTTTCTCCTTGTTTTATTTTTTCAAATTTGGGCCCCCTTGGTTTCTTGGACCCTTTTCACAAAAACTGCCCTGCCTTTCCTCCCCCCAATGGGTCTCCATCGCGTCCCCCGAGGTTTTTTTTCTTCCATTGCCCATGTTCTTGCCTTCCCCCTGTCTTTATCAAAAAACCCTTCTATTCCCCTGTGGACTGTTTTTCCCTGACCAGCGGGTCCCTTGTTTACTGCATTTTTGGCTTTTTAGAATCTCTCCCTTATAGCATACCTTTCATTGTCTTCGGACCTGTCTTTTTGATTTGTTTGCTGGGCCCGCTTTTCCCTGGCCCCTTTGGGGTTGATAGGGCCTTCATTTTGGGGCCCTGTCTCTGTTTTTGCTTACCCCCCCTTGTCTGCCCCTTTGACTTTAAATTTTCCTGAGGTCACACCTGAATTGTCATTTGTCTTCTAATCTGTTTCAGGCTTTGCTTTTTCTCTTTAAGCCCTTTTATCCTAGCTTCTGCTGCTAAAAACCTGTATTTCCCATTTCCCTGATCTTCGTACCCGCTCCCCCATTTTTTACCAAGTTTTTACTATTTCCTTTTCCCCATCTTCCCCCCTTTTTTTGGGAAGCTCAGCTCCCAGTCTTTCTCCCGGGTTTTGGGCCCCAAGTTTGGGGGGTTTTTCCGTCCCTAAGGCCCCCCTTTTTTTTTTTTTTTTTTTTTTTTTTTTTTTACTTTTTATTACCACAGAAAAAGGCTAGAGGGGGAGGGGTGTGGGGGGAGAGAGAGGGGAAGAGGGTAGGGGAGGGGAGGGGGAAAAAGGGGTTAAGAAAGGGGAGGGGAGGGAGGGAGTAGGGGGGGTGAGGGTTTGGGACCAAGGGGGGGGGGGGTTGAAATGTGAGGGGGGAGAGAAAGGGTTTTAGAGAGAGGGAGAAAGAGAGGGAGGGGGGGGGAAAGAGAGAGAGAGGGGGGAAGGAGGGAAAGGCAAAGGGTATGATGGGGAAAAAACCCAACGGGGGGGGAAAAAAAGGGTTTAAGAGGTTGTGGGGGAGGCAGTTAAAAATTAAAAGGGATCAGCTGTGTGTATCCCCTAGTTGGGGTTTTTTGGGGGTGGGAAAACCAAAGGCCCCTGGGCCCGATTTGGGGTATGTGGGGGTGGCGCGTGTGGTGGGGTGGGGGAGCACGTCATTTGTTTTTTATGCCCCAGAAATACAATTCATTTTCGGTTTTCCCCATAATATAATGATTTACCACTAACCCGAGGTATTTTCAAATTATAAATAGCGGTTTTAAAACAAGTCATTTTTTCCCCCCTTTTATGTATCCCTTTTTACTCATGTTTTGGGGGGGGAAGGGGGTGTGGGGGGAGGGGAAAAAGGAAAGGGTAGAAAGGGGGAGAGAGAGGAGGGGAAAAAAGGGTTTAAGAAAGAGGGAGAGAGAGGAGAGAGAGTAGGGGGGTTTGAGGGATAACAAAAGGGGGGAGAGAGAGAATGGAGGGGGAGAAAAAGGGGTTAGGGGAGAGGGAGAAAGAGAGGGAGGGGAAAAGGAAAGGGAAGATAGGGGAGAAAGGAGGGGAATTGAGAAGGGGGAGCGAGGGAGGGGGGAAAGGAAAGGGAGGTCTGTGGGGGAGGCGGAAAAATTCCCAAGGATCGTGTGTGTCTCCCCTGTTGTGGTTTTGGGGGTTTCGGGACCCCGCCGGGCCCCGGTGGGGTTATGTGTGTGCTCGCGTGTGGGGTGGGGTTTTGGTGAGCAGGTCATTTGTTTATATGCCCCAAAAAAACAATTCATTTTGGGTGTTTTCCGTAATACTAATGGGGATACCATTAACACTGAAGGTTTTAGTTCTAAAAAATTTATAATTTTGCTTTTGTTAACAAGTCATTCTTTCACCTGGGTTTATTCCCTTTTCTACATGTGTTACCCAGTCCCTTGTTTTTAGATTGTATGTCTTTGGCCCTAGCCCATTATCCTCAAAAAATTTGTTGTCGGGCCCTGTAGCCCCATTACCCACGACAAAATTTCCCCCTGCTTAATCCTTTTTTTTCCTAAAAAAGTTTATTTTCCTATATGTAGGTGTTGGTGTATAAACGTCGGGAGGGGGTTTAGATATCGAGTTCCCGTGACCGCGGGGCCCGGGGCTCTATCACTCAGATTTCCCCCAACCCAAAAAAACAGGGGGGTGATTTTGAAATTTAAAGGGTCAGGGGGGAAAAGTCATCCAGTCCCTGATGTACGATGCTGCTTGTACGTTTGCTCGCTGTACGATGATTTGTGCACCTCCCCTTCCCCGCCTGATTCTTCGATTTCTTATCTCGTTCCCCTTTTTTTTGGTCCTAAATTTCCCACATTTACTTGTATACTGTGTTTGTGTGTGTGTGTGTGGTTTGTTTTGTGTGTGTGTGTGTGTTTTGTGTTTGTGGGGTGTGTGGGTGGTGGCGCGTGCTTTTCGTGCTTTGTAATTAGAAATAAGAAAAAAACCTTTAAAAAAACCCCCCAAAAAATTTTTGCCTCAGTAACTCGCCCTTCTAAGAAGCCATTATTTGAAATTTCATTTTTTTACGTAATTACGCGGTATTTTGCGTATTTTTTAGCCTTGTACACGGAATAATTTATCCCAAAGAAAACAGTCAACAAAAAAGGGAAAAGGGGGGGCGCTGCCCCCTCTGTTTATTTTTTTGTATTTTTTTTACTGATAAATCTGATTGTCAGATGGGTTCCCCCCATCAGTCCCCATCGTCCTCCAAACCGTCCTTATCAGTCCTCCCCCCCGTCCCTCCATGTCCCCCCAAACAGTCCCCCCCATCAGTCCCCCCAACAGTCCCACCATCAGTCCCTTCATAGTCCTCCATCCGTCCCTTTCCCTCGTCCCTCCATCAGTTCCCTCCACAGTTCCCTTTATAGTCCCTTCTAAAAACCCCTTTATCAGTTCCCTCCATCAGTCCCTCCATCAGTCCCACCCTTTAGTCCCCCTAATTCTCTCCATCGTCCCCCCCAGCCAGGGCCCTCCTAGTTTTCATCAGTCCCTCCATCATCCCCCACAGGTTAGGGTTTGGTTAGGCTTTGGGTGGATTAAAGGTTTTGGTTAGGTTAGGTTTGGTTTGTCATGAAACATGTTTCTGACGCTGGTCTTTGTTACATGACGTCTCCGCTGAAAATACGTTTCAAACGTATTTTTTGGGTTTTTTACCTTTTAGGTAGGATTTTTTTCAACTAGTTTCGTTGCAAAAATCCAAAAGTAAATTTGGGAAAAACCCTTTAAGGTATCAAAATTTAAAAGTGAAAAATTTTTTAAAAAACCTTGACAGGGTTTTTATGAGGGCTGGGGGGTTGGAAAATGGTTTTTCTGGTTGCTTTAAAAAGGGGGGTTCAAGCCCCCCAACTATGCATTATAGATAAGGGGTTAAGCACTTAAAATATGAATCAAACTTAAAGGTTTAATAATAATGGGGAGGTATACAACCCCAGGTTTTATATAAAACTTTTAACGGGGGGGGTTTCTTAATGTTTTATCCCATTTTAGCGCCAAAACACAATGTCATACAAAACACGGAATAAAAAGACATGGAAACTCTTTCCGGCTGAGGGGGGTGCCACCTTGTTCCAGACCATGGTTTCTGGGAAATTTTTCCCAGGCTGGGGAAAATGCCCCTTGTTCCAGCCATGGTGCTGAATCTTTCCAGGCTGAGGGACTTACCAACCCTTTTTCCCGACCCCTGGTGCTGGGCCCTTTTCCAGGCCCGGGGGACTGACCACCTTGTTCCAGGGCCATGGTGTGAAATCTTTTCCAGGCTGAAGGGCTGACCACCCCTTTTTCCAGACCATGGGGCTGAACTTTCTTTCCGGCTGAGAGACTGACCACATTTTCCCCGACCCGGTGCTGGACTCCTCCCGGCTGAGGGGGAATGACCCCCCTTGTTCCAGACCTGGTGTTAAAAATCTTTCCAGGCTGAGGGGGCCACCTTGTTCCGAAAATGGTGCTGAAATCTTCTCCAGGTTAGGGACAACAAAACCATTTTTCCAGACATGGTTTTCTGAACTCTCCCCCCGGTTAGGGACTGCCCCCCTTGTTAGACCATGGTGTGAATCTCCTCCCCGGTGGGGAATGCCACCTTTTTCCAGACCATTGTGCTGGACTCTTCTCCAGGTGAGGGATGACCACCTTGGGTTCCCGGACCATGGTGGGTGAACTCTTCTCCCCGGCTGAGGAAGGGCCCCTTGGTTTAAAGGGCCATGGTGCGACCACACCGTCCCCTAAAAACCAGGTTTTGCCCCCACCAGTCCCCTAACACCCCGGATGTGACCCCCACCAGGGCCCCAAAAACCCCGGTGTGGCCCACACCCAGTTCCAAAAACACCCGGATGTGACCCCACACCCGTCCACTAAAACCCAGGATTGACCCCACCAGTTTAAAAACCCCAGGATGTGACCCACACCAGTTCACTAACACCCAAAGGTGTGACCCCCCCCACCAGTCCAATAAAACCCAGGGGACCTATTTTCTGTGGGGTGAACCTAGATAAAATAAGGAGACTTTTCAATGTTTTACCCCCGCCCGGGGTCGAAGCCAGACCCTCACCCGGGGAAGGGGATAGCTTTAGCCAACCCCGACCCGGGAAACCCGTGGAAAACGTTTGCCCCATAACTAAAAAAGTGTAACTTTAAAGGCCGTGGGTTTAGGAAAATTTTTTTAATTTGTTATTAAAACTACCCTTTTAAACATCCCCCACCTGTTATATTAAGGTGACACCCCGCCTTTAAGAAAAATACGTAGGTGGAGAACCCTTTCCCGGTGGGCGGTTTTAACCTTGTCTTAAATTCTACAAGGGAAAAGGTAACCCGTATGTGTCGAAGGTTTATGTTTCCGTAATTTTATACCCAAAAACATTTTTACACCTTGTAGTTTTTATTAACCCTTTGGGAGTTTTTTACCCCTTGCTTGTATTACACCTTTCTTGTATAGGGTCTTTTAGTATGTACACTTTTTCTAGTTTGCATCTTGCCCGTATGTACCCTTTTCTAGTTATGTTCTTGCTAGTATGTACACCTTTTTTTTGTAAAATGAAATTTGCTTTGTTGTAACCTTTTTTTGTTATGCATCTTGTAGTAAAGTAACCTTTCTAGTATTCAGCTTTTGTGTGTACACCTTGCTATTGTGTACATCTTGTATTGTGTGCCCTTGCTAGTACACCTTGCTATTGTGTACCCCTTTCTGTTTGTTTCCTTGTTAGTATGGGCACCCTTTTAGTAGCCAAATCGTTAAAATTATATATTTTAAAAATCCACTTTAGAAAAAAGTTTAAAAGTGTTTTTTTTACTGTAAAACTGCCCCCACCCTTTAAAGGGCCCTTTTGGCAGATAAGTATAGAGAAGGGGGTGGCTTTGTTAAATAAGGAGGAAAAAAGGAGGAAGGGGCCTGTAAACCGTCTTTTGTGACTAGGTATTTTGGGGGAGCCTTTATGGCCGAGGCCCTTTTTTTGAGGTTTTGGCCCTTTCCCGGCCCTCTAGCTGAAAAATTTTTCCCGGTTTTTTGGCCCCCCACCCGACCTTTTGTGGACCTTTTTATGGTTCATGGGCCCTTACCTGGCCTTCGTACTATGACCTTACCTGGTTCAAGCCCCCTAAATGTTCTAATGGCCCCACGGGGGCCCAAAGGGTATACCCGGCCTTCTAGATGAGGATGCTTGAAAACATGGCCAACCTGCCTTCTAGATGCCCCTTTTTTGGGTTTCCCGATTCCCCACCTGGCCTTTTGATGATTTATTTTCGGTTTTAAAGGCCCCCCTGCCTTCTAGTGCCCTTTTTCGGTCCAGATTCCCCCCACCCGGGGCCCTTTTAGATGTTTGTTCTGGCCTTTATTTTTTAAACCCTTTTAGATTTACCTTGTTTTTAAGTTTTAAGGTCCTATTTTTGGTTGAAGGGCGGCATTTACATTTGGTCTTGGCTTGGGCTAGGGCTAGCGTGACCAAAATTGGGAAAAATGTTTTTTTTTGGGCCACTAATCGGGTTTATGAAGCTCGGGGGCTTCCCGCTTGTTATAAGTGATTTTCATGGTCCCTTTTGTAAACCTTTTATGGCCCTTTTCTTGCCTTATGATCCTAGTTAGCCTTTTTTGATCCCCGTCTTCCTTTATAGCCCCTTATAGCCTTTTTCCGGGCCCCCCGTTGCCCCTTTGGCCCTGCATAAACCCTTAAGGTCTCTGTCTAGGCTTATGATCTCCGTCTATCCGTCATGGCCCATGGATAACCCTTTATGGCCCATGTTAGCCTCATGGCCCCCGTATAACCCTTTACCCTGGGGGGCTTCATTCATTTATTTGGGCTATCCGTTTTATAACCTTCATGGCCCCTTTTATAACTTTTTGGCCCCCGATAACCTTCATGGCCCCTGTATAACCCTTTATGGCACCTGTATAATTTATGGCACCCTTTTTGGCCCCCCTAGGACAGGATACCCCCGTGCTATCAATTTTTGAGATTTCACCAACCAAGATGTCCAAACCATAAATTTCATAGGGGCCCTTCTGACTCTACCTTCCCCATCCCCCTTTTACCTCTACGATTTTATTTTTTATATATTATAATTTTATTTTAATTTAAAATTAAAAATATATATTTTAAAAATAATATGGATGCAATAAGACAAGTAAAAAAAGGGGGATTTCAAAATTTTGCAAAACAACCATCTGAAAGAATAGAGAAATTTCCCCCCGTTTCGTGCTACTCACTTTTTCAAGGAATTTTGAAAATTTAAAACCTCCAAGGAAAACTATATAAGGGGTCGGCCAGCACCTCTATAGTCCCAAAACGGTTTTTAAAAACCCCTGACGCGCGGCGAGCCAAAATTGGACAAGGGGCCTTTGCAAAAAAATCACCCCCCAAATATTTATTTTTTCCCGTGTATTTTTAAATTTACCCAAATTTATTAAAATTTTAAATGGATTTAAAATTTTTTAAACCAAAAGGGAAAAATTCCCTATTATTGTCAAAACTCTTTTTATTTTAAAAAAAGATTCAATTATATTTCCCATATATTTTGGTGTTGATCTGCAGTATTTTGTTTTCCAAATCTTGGACAGGGTTTACTCGCTTTTAAAGTTGGGGGGGTCTTTAAAAAGGGAGAGAGAGAGAGAGAGAGAGAGAGAGAGAGGAGAGAGGAGAGAAAGAGAGGGGAAAAAAAGGGAGAGGGGGAGTTTTTTTTTGACTTTTTTCCGTAAAAGGAAAGAAAAGGGAGAGCAAAGGAAGGGAAGAACCCAAAAAGAGGCCCTTTATTTTATTTTAAAAGGTAAAAATTTCCCGGTTTGGGGTTT
This sequence comes from Cherax quadricarinatus, assembly GCF_026875155.1. Lineage (NCBI taxonomy): Eukaryota > Metazoa > Arthropoda > Malacostraca > Decapoda > Parastacidae > Cherax > Cherax quadricarinatus. Next base: position 13,978,025 of record NC_069457.1, read on the forward strand.
TAAAGTTTGAGAATTTAAAAAATTTTTTGAAAATAAAGGGGGAAAAACCTTTTGCGTTTTTTTTTTTGAGTCAGGGCCAGTTGTAAAGTTTTATTGCATTTTAAAAGGAAGCCCCTCCTTAAAGAAAAATTTGACAGATAAAGTTTAAACCCCCTGGGAAACCCTCTTATCAAGTCAGGGCCTCTAGAACCCCCTATAAAAATCAGGTCCTTTAGAACCTTTTCCCATAAAGTCAGGTCCCCTGAACCCCCCCTATAAAGTAGGGCTCCCAGAAAAATCCATAAAGTCAGGCCTCTAGAAATATTCCCATAAAGTCAGGTCTTAAACCCTCCCATAAAGTCAGGTCCTTTTAGAACCATCCTATAAAATCAGGTCCTCTAGAACTATCTTAAAGTCAGGTCCCTTTTAGAAAAACCCTCCCATAAAGTCCCGGGGCCTTAGGGAAACCTCCTATAAAGGGCAGGTTGCTTGAACTTCTTTTAAAAATAGGTTTCCCTAGAATATTCCCATTAAAAATCAGGTCCTTAGAAAACCCTCCAATAAAGTCAGGTTTCCCCTTGAACTATTATAAAAAAGGTCCTCTAGAACCCTCCTTTAAAGTCAGGTCCTCTGAAAACCCTCCTATAAAGTCAGGTCCTTCTGATCTATCCCATAAAAATCGTCCCCTAGAACTACCATAAAATCAGGTTTAGAACCTTTCCAAAAAAGGCAAGGGCCCCAAAAACCATCCCATAAAGTCAGGTTCCCCAGAAAACCCTCCCTTTTAAGTCAGGTTTTCTAGGGAACCTTTCCCTAAGGTGGTCCCCTTTGGGGTCACCCGGGGCCAAGCCCTAAAAACCCACCCCCCCCCCCAGGTAGTGAAAGAGAAACCTAACGCAGACCAGAAAACCGGGTATAAAACCCCCGGGTTTTTTGGTTGGTTTTAAAGGGGGGAGCCCGGGGAAAAAAAAAGAACCCGGGACTTTTTTTTCCCCCTTTTCCACCCTTTTCCCCAAAGGGAAATTTTTGAGGAAAATCTGGTTGGGGAAGGGCCCCTAGATTTATAAAACCTTTTACAGTTTTTTTTCTTCCAGTAAATCCTTTTTTGGGATCCGAATTTTTTTCAAAATAAAACCCTTTTTGTTTCCGAATTTTTTTTACCAGATAAACCTTCTTGTATCCCAATTTTTTTACAAGATAAAAACCTTTTTTGTACCCGAAATTTTTTTTCCCCGGGTTAAAACCTTTTTTTGTACCCGTAAATTTTTTTCCAGAAAAAATTTTTTCTTGACACGTATTTCCCTAGTAAAATTTTTTCTTGGGCAAATAAAACATCCTTTTTTTATTACATCTAAAAAATCCTCGCCCACACTTTTTTCCCGTTAATCCTCTTCCCCCCGTATTTTTATTCTAATTAAAACCTTTCCCTTCCAAAATGTATTTTTTTTGATTTAAAATTTTAAACAAAATTTTTACCCCGTAATTTTCCCCCTTTCCCCGTATTTTACCCCGATTTAAAACCCCATCCCCAGTATTTCTTCCCTGATAAAACCTCCCTCCAACGTTTTTTTTCCCCCCCAAAAAATTTTTCCCCCCCCTTTTTTTTCCCCAATTTTTCCTTCCCTTTTTCCCCTTCCCAAAATTTCCCCCCAAAAAAATTTTCCCCCCAAAACCCCCCCCCTTTTTCCCCAAAGGTTTTTCCCTTTCCCTGAAAAACCCCCCCCCTTTTTTCCCAAAAAAATTTCCCCCTTTTTTTAAAACCCCGTTTTTAAAAAAAAAAAAATTTTTTTTTTTTTTTTTTAAAATTTTAAAATTTTAAAAAAAGGGGAAAAACCCAAAATTTTTAAGGGGGGGGAAAAAATTTTTTTTTAAATTTTTAAAAAAAGGGGGGTTTTTTGTGTACATAATAGTAAGGGGGAAAAATAAAAAGGTGTACTTTTGTACATAATAGGGGGGAAACTGTTTTAAAATTTGGGGGGTTTAAATTTTTAAAATTAAAAAATTTTAATTTTGTACAAAAAAAGGGGGGCATTTTTTTACTTTTAAAATTTTTTTTTAAAATTTAAAAAAAAAATTTTTTTTAAAAAAGGGGTTTTTTTTAAAAAAAAAGGGGTTTTCCCTTTTTAAAAAAAAAAAAAAAATTTTTTTTTTGGGGTTTACCTTTTTTTAAAAAATTTTTAAAATGTTTTTTTTTTAAAAAAATTTTTAAAAATAAAAGGTTTTTAAAAATTAAAAAGGGGTTTTTTAAAAGGTTTTTTAAAAAAAAAAAGGTTTTTAAAATTTTTTGAAAATTTTAAAATTGAAAAATTAAAATTTAAAATTTTAAAAAATTAAAAATTTTTGGGGGGAAAAATTGGGGTTTAAAAAGGGAAAAAAATTGTAAAAAAAAAACCAAAAAAAAAAGGGGGAAATTTTTTAAAAAAAAAAAAATTTTTCAAAAAAAATTTTTTTTTTTTTAAAACGGGGGGCTTTTTTAAAAAAAAAATTTTGGGGTTGGGGGGGGGGAAAAAAAAAACCCGGGGGGGGGAAAAAAATTTTTAAAAATTTTTTTTTTTAAAAAAAGGGAAGGGGGGGGGTTTTTTTTAAAGAAAATTTTTAATTTGGGGGGAAAAAGGTTGTTTAAGGGGGTTTGGGTTTTTTTTGGGCCCCAAATTTTTTTTTTTTTTTTTTTTTTGGGGGGGGGGAAAGGGTTTTGGGGGGTTTTTTTTCTTAAAAAATTTTGGGTTTTTTTAAAAATTTTTTTTTTTTTGGGGGGAAAATTTTCCCCCCCTTTTTTTTCCCCTTTTTGGGAAAAAATTTTTTTGGGGGTTTTTTTTCCCCCCGGGGGGGTTTTGGGTTTGGGGGGTTTTTTCCCAAAAATTTAAAAATTTTTTGGGGGTTTTTTGGGGGGAAAGGTTTTTTCCCCTTTTGGGGGTTTTTTTTTTGGGGGGTTTTTTAAAGGGTTTTGGCCCTTTTGGCTTTTTGGGGGGGGGGGAATTTTTTTAAAATTTTTTTTTTTTTAAATTTTTTCCCCGTTTTTTTTTTTTTTTTCCCGGGGGGGGGGAAAAAAAAACCAAAAAAAATTTTTTTTTTTGGGGTTGGGGGGGGAAGGGGGGAAAAAAAGGGGGGTTTTTTTTGGTTTTTTTTGGGGGGGGGAAAAAAAAAATTTTTGGGGGGGTTTTTTGCCCCTTTTGGGGAAAAAGGGAAACCGGGGAAAAAAAAGGGTTTGGGGAAAAAAGGGGGGGGTTTGGGGGGGGGTTTTGGGGGGGGGAAAAAGGGAATTTTGGGGGGGGGGGTTTTTTCCCCCCCTTTTTTTTTTTTTTTTTTTTTTTTTTTTTTTTTTTTTTTTTTTTTTTTTTTTTTTGGGGGGGGAAAATTTTTTTTTTCCCCTGAAAGGGGGGGGAAAAAATTAAAAAAAAAAATTTTTTGGGGGAAAAATTTTAAAAAATTAAAAGGGGGGCCCTTTTTTTGGGGAAAAAAAATTTTTTTTTGGGGGGGTTTTTAAAGGGGGGGGGGGAAATTTTTGGGGGGGTTTTTAGGGGGGTTTTTGGGGGGGGTTTTTTTTTTTGGGGGGGGGAAAAAGAAAAAAGGGGGGGGGGTTTTTTTTTTTGGGGGGGGGTGGGGGGGTTTTTTGGGGGGGCCCCCCGGGTTTGGGGTTTTTTTGGGGGCCCTTTGGGGGGTTTTGGGGGAACCGGGGTTTTTTTTTCCCTTGTTGTGCCCCCCCCCTTTTTTTAAAAAAATTTTTTTTGGGAAAATTTTTTGGGGGGTTTTTTTAGGGGGGGGGTTTTTTTTGGGTTTTTTTTGGGTTTTTTTTAAAAAAAATTTTTTTAACCCCCCCTTTTTTTTGGGGTTTTTTCCCTTTTTTTTTTCCCCTTTTTTAATTTTTTTTGGGGGGGGGCTGGGGGGGTGGGTGGGGGGGGGTTTTTTTTTAAAAAAGGGTTTTTTTTTTTTTTTTAAAAATTATTTTTGGGTTTTGGTTTTTTTGGGAAAAGGGGTTTGGGGGGGTTTTTTTTGTGGTTGACGTGGACGAGATGAAGATTCTGAATAATTTCAGGTCTTCCCTAAACTTTTCCCCAAATTTTTTATTATCGCCCGAGTGTTTTTTTTGTTTCCTTAAGTCTGGGTCTTCTGTTGAACATTCGCCCGTGGGGAAATCTGCTGCGAATGTTTTCGGCGGTTTCGTTTGTTCATGTTGCCCCCGGGGTGTTGTGGTAGTGTTCTGGTTGGAGGGGGAAAAACTTCCTTTTTTTGCAAATTTTTTTAAGTCAAAAAGCACACCCCTTTAAGGAAGGGGCCCAGCTTTTAGCGGGGAGAAAAAAAGGGGGTTTGAGTTTGGAGGGGTTTAATAATCCCTTGTAATGACTTCAAAAAAGTCATTTCGTGGGGGAAACATCAAGGGGCCTCCAAAACGTATTTCAGAACCCAATTTCGCAAGCAGGTCTGACGGGGCCAAGGAATGCCGGGGTTTACAACACCGTTAATTTTTCCCAACCACTTGATAAAAATACAGAAAAATCAAGGGCTTATCGCCACAGGGAAAACAACCCCCAATACCGAAAAAATTTGGAAAACATAAATTATTTTTTTTATCCGACAAATTCAAACCCGAATTGTGGGTTTTTTAACATTTGCTGAAACCCCTTGCCAAGAAATTCTTCTCACTATCCCACATAAGAAAAACCCGTAGGGAAAGGGGCTGCTCACAAACTTATCCCAAATTTCCCTTTTCCGGCTACCCAAGGGTTTTTTGACTCTCCCCAAACTTTTCTTTCATCATCCCGATGCGCTTTTTTCACCCGACCTCAAACCCCGGGCTATAAAAAAACTGCGTTTTCCCTTTTCCCCCCAGGGTTTGTTCTGTTTGTGATTGAAAAAACCCCTGTTGGGGCGAAAAAAAAAGTCAAAAAAGGATCACATTATTCTGATTTGTGTTTATTTTTTGCCATTGTGTCGGAATTTTTTCCTTTTTTTTCCAAGTTTGGGCAAACCCCTGCAAGGTAGAAATGGAAACCTTCCACAGAGAATACCTGGAAACCCTTTTCCCCAATGCTTTAAATCACTTTTGCCCAAAAGGGCACAATTTTCTTCGTGGGCTGCATCCAAAAATTGGGTTTTCCAAAAATCTTACTCCTCCTCAAATTTCCCAAAATCAAACCACCCTTTTTCCCCTACGCTCGGCCTTCCTTGAAGGTGTGCGATGACTTAAAAAAATGCTTCAAAAGGGCTTTTCCCAAGCCCGAAAAACCCAGGCACAAAAAAATTTGGGGCAAATGAACAGACGCCCGCCCAAATTCATTGCAGGCCCGGAGTTACCACAGCGAAATGTTCAACAGAAAGGATTTAGACTTTACTAGGGGAAAATTCCCAAAAAAACTCCCCCGCGATAATAGTAATTTGGAAAAGTTTAGGAAGCCTGGTTTAAAAATGAAACCCCTTTAAAATTCCCCCTTTTTCCCCTGGTTTAAACCCCAGAAACTGAAGCCCTCAGCTTAGGCCTCAAAATTTGCAACGGAAAAACGAAACCAAACAAGACCTCAAATTTTTTTCGCCAAAAAAATTTCAGGCACAATGACTCCGACTTCCAAAAAAGGTATCTTTTTGGCTTTTCTCAGCGCCCTCTCAAAACGCGCTCCCCGGCATAAACCCCGACGTTACAACAATGCCTTTAAAGGTTTAGCAGAAAACACGACCATCAGGGGTACCAAACCGCTGTTAAAAGGGGGTGGGGTTGTTATTTAAGAAACACTGACGATTACAGGGAAAAAAATTTTCAATCTACTTTTAAGGGCCCCCGATCCCACAAACCTCTCAAACTAACCAATGGACAAACCTTAAAAAAAAACTTTTTTTCAAAGGGGCCCCGCCGCTTTTTGAGGAGTCAGAACAAGGGAAGAAAAAAAATTTTTTCCACTTTTCCCCGAAAACCCCCGCCTGGGCCCGAATGTACGGCCCGCCAAAAACTCAAAGGGGCCCGGTATCCCACTGAGGCCCATATCCCCGGGAATAGGCAGTGCTTCCCCCCAAGCCCGGAAAAACCCCGCCCCAAAAAAAAACCCCTCGAAAAATTTGGGGACTATCGTCCAGCACATCTCAAAAACTTAGGTGTTTTTCTCAATCGCATTCGCAACATCAAAAATCAGGGCAAGTAACTTTCCAGCCTTTTCGGACTTCCCCATTTTAAATAAGTACCTACAAAACAAAACCATCGAAACTCTTGCGCAAGAAAAATTTTCGATTCACTTGATCTTCCCCTTCCCGCCAGCGACTTCATCGACCTTGGGAATATGTGTTGGGCTTTTCGTGTTTTTTCTTTTGAAAATACCTCTTTCAGCAGACTTTTTGGGCTACCCATGGGTTCCCCACTAAATGCGTCCTTTGCGAAACCTATACAGGGAAAAATCAGAAGCCGAAAAGTTTTTCCACCCATTATTCCCTTTGTCTGTTACCTGGCTCCGTTATGTTGCGAAATTTCCTCATAACTCTAAACGCTTCAACGTCCAAAACCCTTTTCCAAGAAAAAGCTCAACCAGGGGCGAGCCCTTTTTCCAGTTCACCCTTGAAGAAGGGGGTCGGAAAAACACTCTTCCTTTCCCTTTATGTTCTATTGCAAAGCGGGCCAACGAACTTCCCTTTTAAAGGGCTATCCCAAAAAACCCCCCAACCCCAAAAAGATCTTCCCCACTTCTACTCTCACCCCCGGCACCAAAAACCAAACGGTGGTTTTAAATTTTGGCTTTTTTCCTGCGTTGGGACTAAATTTTGCAGCAACGAGTTCCTTTAGGAAGTTTCCTATAATTTGGGAAAAAGGTTTTTTTCCAAACTCCACTTTCCTCGTCATTCTTTAGAGATGCAGGCGGCGAGCCCCTAAACTCTTCAAAACACCAAGAAAAGGGGACTGCGAGAAGAGTTTCCCTGTCCTTCCACCAACTCCCTTTCCAAACATGTTTCCAAAAAAACTTTGCCAAAACATCTTTTCCCAAATATCTACCTCCCCAACCCCGACCTTTAAGGACTCACCAGTAGTAGGGGAGGGCAAGCCTCCATCCTCTGCCCGGGGGAAACATAATCCCCTTTTAATGACTGCAAAAAAGTCATTCGTGGGCGAAAAACATCAAAGGGGCCTCCAAAACACGTATTTCCCGAAAACCCCAAAACGCAAACCCGGGGCCCGAAAGACACAAGGAATCCCCGCGTACAAACCCCGTTTAAATTCCCCCAACCCCTTGAATTTAAAAAACAAAAAAACTCAAGGGCTTATCGCCCCCCAGAAGACAACACCCATTTCCCAAGAAAACCGGGGAAATTTTTCACTTATTTCTTATCCGACAACTTTTAAACCCAAAAAATAGTTTGGGTTTTTTAAATAGTTTAACCTGCCAAAAAAAAACTTCTTTATCGCATCCCCCGTAAGAACACTGTGGGGGGGTTGTCCAAAATTTGTTTCCCGTCTCCTTTCCAAAACACCAAGGGTTTTTTTTCCTACAACCCAACTCGGGGGACACATCAGTTTCGCTTTTTTACCTAACCTCAGCCGGGGGTATAAAATACTCGCGTTCCCTTTCCCCCCCAGGGGAGTTTGTTTGTGACTTTAAAAAAAAACCCACTTTTGGGGGGCCCGGAAAAGTAGTCAATAAAAGGGTCACATTATACTGCCATTTGTGTTTAATTGCCACATCAAGGGAGCCTAGGTTTTTGGGGTGTGGGCAAAAACGATTTTTGCTTCGACAAATTTAAAATCAAATTTCAACACCCAAAGTGTTTCCCTTTTTTTGACAACGTTTGCCCCCAAAAGTGGGCCCGAGATAATTGGGGTACATTGGTAAAATAGTGACGTGGTTTGGAAAAAGGTGGGAGGGGGTTTGAAAAGAGGTGAGGGAAAGGACCAGGCCCCGGGGCGGGGGAAGTGGGCTTGTTATGTTGGGGTTTTAAAGATGAACAGGTTTTTTCCCGACTTGAATTAAAAAACCACTGGGGTGGGGCGAAAACGTTTTTTTTAAAAAAGAATCATTTTTATACTGCTAATCCTGTATTTCTTGTACAAAGCCTGATGGCTTGTGCAGATGTACAATTCCCTTGTAAGAATTAACCAGAGGGAGTGAGCTCCAGATTAACTTACCTTGTGAATAACAAAGAGACATTACCCTGACTGGAACAACACAGAGATAACCTGCACAAAGGAGAGAGAAGCTGATGAAGAAGTTTCGGTCCGATTTGGACCATTTACAAATCATACTGACTTTGTAAATGGTCCAAATCGGTCCGAAACGTTGTTGTAAGTTCCTCCTCTCTCTCCTATGTGTGGGTTATGTGAGAATAACTTTCCTTGTAACTAGAAACAGTCTTAGTGGTCAGTTCCTCACTTGCTTCCAGATGATTATCATATATGTATGGTGTACATTTATTCAAGAAAACAAGGACTGGCGATTCTTGAAGAAGAATGCATCAATATAAATCAAGCCGATGGAAATAAATGGTATAAAATACCGACACAATGGAAATATAAACACATATGCAGTATAATGTGATCTTTTACTGACAACGTTTAGCCCCCACACAGTGGGCTTTTTCAAGTCACAAACAGATCTGTGTGATGAATGGTTTGAAAAACCGACAAGTTGAAGATTGAGACACTTATGCAACATATGGGAATCTTTATTCAGGAAACGTTTCGCCACACAGTGGCTTCATCAGTCCGATACAAAGTAGAAAGGCGTAAGGAGAGGAGGAGTTTGAGGTAATCAGTCCCTCAGCCTTTAGTCCATCCACATTCTACAAGATTGATGGACTGAACACATCGACTCCAGGCTGAGGGACTGATTACCTCAAACTCCTCCTCTCCTTACGCCTTTCTACTTTGTATCGGACTGATGAAGCCACTGTGTGGCGAAACGTTTCCTGAATAAAGATTCCCATATGTTGCATAAGTGTCTCAATCTTCACAAACAGAACTACCTGGGGTGGAAGGAACGCGAGTATTTATGGTCAGGTTCAGAATGCTGAGGTCAGGTGGTGAATGTTGCATCTGATGATGTACCGAGTGGGGTTATAGAGTCTAAGATCTTGGGTAGCTTGGAAGGGAGATTGAGTAAGTTTGTGAGCAGGAATGGAAGAACACTGCAGAAGGTCTGCTCACAAACTTACTCAATCTCCCTTCCAAGCTACCCAAGATTTTAGACTCTATAACCCCACTCGGTACATCATCAGATGCAGCATTCTCCACCTGACCTCAGCATCCTGAACCTGACTATAAATACTCGCGTTCCTTCCACCCCAGGTAGATCTGTTTATTACTTGAAAAAGTACACTGTGTGGGCGAAACGTTGTCAATAAAAGATCACATTATACTACATATGTGTTTATATTTCCATAAATCAAGCCTTTACACACCTTCATTTTCGGTCTTTCTTCATCCAGGAATGCAGACTCAAGGCACAAGTTATCCTCAACAAACAGCCCATGGAACACCCCTCTCTGCAGTTCATAGTACTGCCATTTGGTGATGTTGCCACGAATGCTCGCCAGGCACTTGCTAAGAGTAACATAAATGTTTCCACCATAAACACATCTATCAAAGATGTCACTTCGAAATGCAGCCCCATATCTCTAACTTCCACAGCAGGTGTCTACACCATCCCTTGTGGATACTGTTCCAAAATATATGTAGGCGAAACAGGCAGAGATCTTGCGGTCCACATGAACGAGCATCGAAATTCCAGTAACAGAGTCGACTTAAGGTACATCTGTGTCCTCCACAGAGATTCCACGGGGCATTTGATGAACTGGGATAAGGCACAACTCGTTCTCACTGAACAAGACCTTAGACGCCGACGATGTCTGGAAGCCTCGATAATCGCCGTTACCGACACAGAGCGTAACATTATCATACACGATACTCAACCAGGCGCAGCACCGCCTACCCAGCAACACAGGAGTCACATGATCTCATCGGCTACCCGTCCTCATCCCAATATATCATTCTTCAGGTCACCATGCCTCACTCACACCTCACTCTCCCCCTATATATACTGTCTTTCTGTTCTCAATATCTGTCCCACGATCGACTTAGCTGCTGGGTTAAGCCCTGGCTCTATTTCTATGACTAAGAACACTCCTCTCCAGCACTATTCTTCGTCTGTCCCGTCTTCCCCGTTCATCCCATTTGGGATCTTACCTGAACTTTCGTTCGTTCGTTCTGTATGTTAGAAGTAATCAAGGTCCCAGGACCGAAACGTTTTCTAATATGTCCTAGTGTTTGCTTATATGTTTTTCTAAACCAACTTGTCGGTATTTATAACCAAGGTTTATACCAATAATATTTATATTTAAAAAGCACTAAAACTACGTAGGAAAGTACCACAATACAACATGTAACGGTTTATTTACGTTGAGAAGTAACTAAAGAAAATATTTCGTTAGATAAACGACACAGGTGCATCTAACGTGATATAACAGCAGACATATATGCCTTATTGTGGCTAGCTGGTCCATTGGCTAACGCGACGGTCTGGAGTTTTGAGACTCTCAGATCGCGGGTTCAAACCCCGCCCGTGGTATGGTTTGTTTACAATCGTGTCAGATATATAACAATGGTTATAAGCGACCATAATTTTTAAAGGGGTGGACCGGTAAGCCAGCGGAAGGCCTCGGTCAGATGACCAAAAAGGTTGATCCGTGTGTGACTTGAAAAAGGCCACTGTGTGGGTGAAACGTTGTCAATAAAGGATCACATTATACTGCATTTGTGTTTATATTTCCACCAAAAGCTCCAAAGGCGGGTCATCATGCGACTAAGTCCCGCGTCAGGAAATATTTGTCCTGTTTCCTGACGAACCTTACCTAACCTAACCTACAATCGTGTCATTACGATTTCGTGAGTCATGCCTCGAATCATCATTAACCGCTCTAACACAATAAAAACAAAGGGAGATTCATCTCTGAAGTCATATAAAGAATCCTCCTGAAAACAGTAAATCCTGGTATCACATAGTTACTGCTGATATCACATAACACTGGAGCAGATCTTCTCACATAAAGCCAGAAGTATGTGACAACCCTATTTTTATGCTACCCTTCCCATAGCTTTATAACTATACTATTAGTGTAGTCTCCCAGTTCAGGCTGACACTTCTGAAGTCTCTGAGCGAAGGTTGACATTACTGAAGTCTTTGAGCAAAGGCTGGCACTACTGAAGTCTTTGAGCAAAGGCTGGCACTACTGAAGTCTCCCAGATTAGGCTGGCACTACTGAAGTCTCCCAGATCAGGCTGGCACTACTGAAGTCTCCCAGATCAGGCTGGCACTAATGAAGTCTCCCAGATCAGGCTGGCACTAATGAAGTCTCCCAGATCAGGCTGGCACTAATGAAGTCTCCCAGATCAGGCTGACATTACTGAATTCTTCCAGTTCAGGCTGACACTACTGAAGTTTTTGAGCGAAGGCTGACGCTGAAGTCTCTGAACGAAGGCTGACGTTACTGAAGTCTCCAGCACAGGCTGACACTACTGAAGTCTCTAGCTCAAGCTGACACTACTGAAGTCTCTGAGCGAAGGCAGACACTACTGAAGTCGTCAGCTCAGACAGACACTATTGAAGTCGTCAGCTCAGACAGACACTTTAAATCGGCTCGACAGCATAAAAGTCGTCAGCTAGAAACACTCTAAAATCGTCAGCTCAGACTGTCCTACTGAATTGTCGATCAGAACTGACACACTAAAGTCGTCCCTCAGATGACAGTACTGAAGCGTCACTCAGACTGACAGTACTGAAGTCGTCAGCTCAGATGCACTACGTAGTCGTCAGCTCAGATTTCACTACTAAAGTCGTAGTTAACTGACACTACTAAAATCTCCCAGCCAGAGACAGTATTTTGAAGTCGTCAGCTCAGACTGACCTACTGTAGTCTCAGCTCAGCTGTCATACTGAAGTCGTCAGATCAACTGACACTACAAAATCTCCAGCTCAGACTGACAGTACTGTACGTCACCAGTGACACTACTGTAGTCATCCTCAATGCATTTCGTGTCATCACTCAGACTGACACTACTGTAGTCTCACTCAGATGACACTACGAAGTCATCAGCTCGATGCACTACGTAGTCGTCAGCTCGACTGCCCACTATGTAGTCTCAGCTCAGACTGACACTACTTTTGTCACCTCAGACTGACACTACTAAAGTCATCACCAGACTGACTTCTGAATCATCAGCTCAGATGACCACTGAATTTCCACTCGATGACACATTCCAACACCTTCTTGGCACCATCCTGCTTGATGGAATTTAACGAGAATATAGCTAGATTTTGTTCCCCCTGTAATTATACATAGAACAGTGCTAAAACACGCTTAATATAAATTTTAGTTAAATAAATATTATCTGGATGGTAACGGGGAGAGGGAGATGAGGGATGCTGACATCTTCACTCCCTCTTTTCCCTGGACCATCTCTCGACACAGGGGGTGAACTGAAGAATAGAATATCGGTTTGGGGGAATATTTCTGTTAGTGGTTTAAATTTGACAGGGATTCCCTCGTAGGGCCATAGCCTTTCAGTCTTCCCCTTTTGTTTTTTATTATTAAGGGTGGTTATACTCTGTTCCCAGAAAAATGATAGTAAGGGTGGTTTACCTCAGTAGTACCAGAACTGATAGTGGGGGTGGTTATACCTCGTGTACCAGAACAATGATAGTGAGGGTGGTTATACCTTAGTACCAAAAAAAATATGTGAGGTGGTTATACCTCAGTAGTACCAAAAACAATGATAGTGGGGGGTGGTTATCCTCATAGTACCAAAACAATGATAGTGAGGGTGGTTAACCTCAGTAGTCCCAGAACAATGATAGTGAGGGGGTTATACCTCTAGTACCAAGCATGTGTGAGGGGGGTTTATACCTCAGTATACCAAAAAATGATAGTGGGGGGGGTTATACCTAAATTAGTCCGAACAATGAAGTGAGGGTGGTATCCTCATATCCAGAACAATGATGTGAGGGGGGTTTATACCTCAGTTACCAGAAAAATATGTGAGGGGGTTATCCCTCTAGAACCAAACAATGATAGTGAGGGGGTTATACCCAGTAGTACCAAACAATATGTGAGGGGGTTTACCTCATTAGTACCAGAAAAATTTTTGGGAGGGTGGTTTACCTCAGAGTACCGAAAAAATTGAAAGTGGGGTGGTTTTACCTCAGTAGTACCAAAAACAATAAGTGAGGGGGGTTAAACCTCTAGTCCCAAAAACAAATGTGAGGGTGGTTTCCCTCAGTAGTACCAGAAAAAATGATAGTGAGGGGGGGTTTTCCTCATGACCAGAACAATGATAGTGAGGGGGGTTTACTCATATACCAGAACAATATAGTGGGGGGTGGTTTTAACGTTTCAATCGGGGTTTACCTTTAATTTCGCATCGCTAGAAAAATGGCGGATGGATAATAGAACCTTAAAAACTAGGGAGGCCAGCCCCTGATGCCTTTTCTCTTTTGGGGATTTGAAAAAGAATTAGGATTGGTGGATGTATGCCGTGTCTTTCATCTTGACATGCTGCAGCATCCAGTCATCTCTGTGACTCATGTTGGACCCAACACTGTGGGTGACCTTTAAGAATCAAAAATATTGGAACTATACCGTGTAGCAAGAGTATATAAAATGGTCATAATAGTGTGGGCTTTAAAGGCTGCTGCTCCCTAAGTACTCAATCTTTTATTTGTTTTTTTAAGGAGAAAATGTAGACTTTCTCAAAAATTTAAAAATTTAAAGTGGATTATTTTCGATCAACTCTTTTTATTCTCTCTATTTTCTCTCTCTCTCTCTCTTTTAAACGGGTTTTACAAAGGTTAGGTTAAGGATCCTGCTTAGAGACTTCCAGTCTCTTCTCCTTTTCCCCTGGCTTCCAAAAAGGAAAACCCAAATAACATTTTTTAATTTTTTTTCTTTTCCCCCTTCCCCCCACCTTTTTGACTTTTTCTCATCCCGAGTCCCCCTTCCCTTTTCCTTTCCTCTCTTCTCACCCCTCTCCTCCTCCGTTCCCCCTTTCCCCTCTTCTCTTTCCCCCCCTCCCCCTTTTTTCTCCCCCTTCACCACCACGGGGCTTCAAGAGAGAAACAAAGGGTGTATGGAGCCTTTTGTCAGGGGGGTGTAATTGTTCCCTGGGGCGGTCACTCCACCTGTGCTGTCTGTGCTGGGGCGTCTGCTGCTGGTCTGTTGCTGCTGTTGTTGTGGTTTCTGTGTGTTTTTCTGTGCTGTTGTGTGTTGCTGCTGTCGCGTTGCTGCTCGTATCTGTTTTGGTGGGGGGATGTGCTTGTTGCGTGGCATGCGTGGTGTCTGCAGTGGGTGTGTGTGCTACGGTGCTGGTGGTGTCTGGCTGTGGTATCTGTGGTGGTTGTGTGGGGTTGCTGTGCTATCTGCTGGTTGTCTAGTCAATGGGTTCCAGCTTTTTGGTACCTGGAGTCACCCTTTTTGCCCCACTATTATCAAGGGGAAGGGGTGGATTTTAGAGGGGCCTGCCCTCTCAATGCTTTATTTCTTTTACTATGGGGGCTCCTCACATTTCGGCAGATATAAGTCTCCTACTGTCGATTAGCATCAAATTGTTCCAGATTTTGAGCAAAACCCTCCAGGCGAGGGTCCACCTCAAAAAAAACGTCTTTAAACGGTGTGGATGATGACGTCTTGCATTCTACACTTTGCATTGTAAAGTCTTATAACATGTCGGATTGTATACCCCTTCATTGACTTGTTACTACAGAAAAAATGTAGGTTCAGACCGGGTCCTGTGCAGACCAGCGCTGGGCAGCACTCGCGTTACGACTAATGTTAGGTTGATAGCTCAGTTTTAGGCTAAGTTCACTGAAAAAAATCAACGGGTGGAGGGGCAAGCTTTTTTGCGAATTTGGGGGTGTCCCCCGATCCACTGCGAGGCCTGGTCATTGGCCGGCCTCGCGAGGCCCCCCGGAATTTCCCTCGGTATAGAATGAGACACCTTTCCGGACTGGGTTTCCCCTTCCTTTGGCTTCAGTGTAACTAGTTAATGTTCAAAGGGGCCAAAACGCGTTACGAGTTTTATTCTCCTATGTGCGGGTTGTTCTGATGGTTTTTTGAAAACACGTAAAAAAAACACTAGAAAATTTTTAATTTTACAACGTTTGGTTTTGGAACCCTTTTTTCGGGCCTGGGAACCCCGTTTTATTTCAATTACAGAGGTTGAGATGATGTTTTGTGTGAGAGACACAGGACCCCAAAAATGCATGTTGGGTGCCCTTTTTCAGGTCATTAGAATAATCAAGGGCCCCGGACCGAAAAAGTTTTTTAAAAAAAATTTTCCTTGTTTTAATACCGTCAGGATGGGAAGACCATAACCCAGGGGTGACCACCTCAAAAACTACCTCTTCAAGACTGAGGGACTTTAAATCGCCTTCACATGTCTACTGCTCCTGCCCACTTTCTGTACTCGACTGAAGAAGTCTACTGTGCCTTTCAAAACCACCTTGCCGGTATCTATTACCAAAGTTTATACCCTCTGTGACGATAGAGTTTGTTGCAGTCCCCACAGGTACAGTGTTTACCTCGCCTTTAATATCGGCCACCTTTGTGTTTCGTTGTTGGAGCGATCTTTCGCAGTGGTGATATTGGTAGCAGTCACTTCTAGCCTCATCCTCAATAATAATAATAATAATAATAATAATAATAAATAATATCTTTATTTCTGCAGTACATGTACAAGGTATACAAGTACATGTACAGGTACACAAGTACATGTTACAAGGTAAAACAAGTACAGTACAAATAAAACCAGTACATGTACAAGGATACAAGTTTCATGTACAAGGTATAAAAGTACATGCACAAGGTTTACCAGTTATGTACAAGGTATACAAGTACATGTACAAGGTAAAACAAGTACATGTACAAGTATACAAGTACATGTACAAGATATACAAGTACATGTACAAGGTATACAAGTACATGTACAAGGTATACAAATACATGTACCAGGTATACCAGTACATGTACAAGGTATACAGACCATAGCTGACATCAGTGACATACTACTATATAGAAAGTCGCTTGTTATACTGAGCATTTCCCGCAATTTTGGTCAGTTTTGTCCCATGATGTTGACCACAACCAGTCCACTAACACCAGGGTGTGACCCACACCAGTCCACTAACACCCAGATGCGACCCACACCAGTCCACTAACACCCAGGATGTGACCCACACCCGTCCACTAACCCCCCAGGATGTGACCCACACCAGTCCACTAACACCAGGATGTGACCACACCAGTCCACTAACACCAGGATGTTTAAACCCACACCAGTCCACTAACACCCAGGATGTGACCCACACCAGTCCACTAACACCCAGGATGTGACCCACACCAGTCCACTAACACCCAGGATGTGACCCACACCAGTCCACTAACACCAGGATGCCACCCACACCAGTCCCACTAACCCCAGGAGGGGGACCCACACCAGTCCACTAACACCCAGGATGTGACCCACACCAGTCCACTAACACCCAGGATGTGACCCACACCAGTCCACTAACACCCAGATGTGACCAACACCAGTCACTAACACCTAGGATGTGACCCACACCAGTCCACTAACACCCAGGATGTGACCAACACCAGTCCACTAACACCCAGGATGTGACCCACACCAGTCCACTAACACCCAGGATGTGACCCACACCAGTCCACTAAACACCAGGATGTGACACACACCAGTCCACTAACACCCAGGATGTGACCCACACCAGTCCACTAACACCCAGGATGTGACCCACACCAGTCCACTAACACCCAGGATGTGACCCACACCAGTCCACTAACACCCAGGATGTGACCAACACCAGTCCACTAACACCCAGGATGTGACCAACACCAGTCCACTAACACCCAGGATGCCACCCACACCAGTCCACTAACACCCAGGAGGCGACCCACACCAGTCCACTAACACCCAGGTACCCATCCTACTGATAGATTAACAGGAACAGCAGGTGTATTGGAAACAAGTCTCTTATGTTTTCCAGCCATACCGGAGATTCGAACTCCGGACTTCAGTGTGTGAGCTGAGAGTGCTAGCGATCAATCTGCACCCAGACCTAGAGGTAACTCTGCCAATGTTCCTTCACAAGTGTCCCAGATTCCTTCACAACATTGGCTTCCTTGTGATTGGCTTTTAGAAAGGTACTGCTATATCAAGGGGGCCCCTACTCGTTATACTCTTAGCACTTGGTTCACTGGCCAGGTATACCAATATGGGTATGTGACATACGCCGAATATAATGCAACATACTCTTAGGATATATAATAGATATATAATAGTTAATATAATTAACAAATTATATTAATTATTATAATGTGATTAGTCACGAAAGAGCTTGGAATTTCTCTATTCTTTCACAGTGGTTGTTTTGCATAGTCTGAAATCACCTGTTTACTGTGATCTTATTGCATATATATATGTGTACGAATGGTATATAATACCGACAAGATGAGAGTAAGACACATGTGCAACATCTGGGTATCTTTATTGTAGACGTTTCGCCATCCAGTGGCTTTATCAATACAAATTCCAAGACATAACTTGAAGACAGTAGAACTATGTACAGAAGATGAGGTAATCAGTCCCTCAACCTAGGAGTAGGTGCGAACAGCACCATAGTCGTGGAGATTCTGAAGCAGAAGAAAGAATCCTGGCGCTTATATAGTAACGTCAGGTGAAGCAGACGAGGGCAAATTCACTGGTTGGCGGGATTCCCCAGTGGAAGTAGATCCGTCCCAAAGAGATGGGTTAGTTGTAGTAGTAGGTGCTGTTCGCACCTACTCCTAGGTTGAGGGACTGATTACCTCATCTTCTGTACATAGTTCTACTGTCTTCAAGTTATGTCCTGGAATTTGTATTGATAAAGCCACTGGATGGCGAAACGTCTACAATAAAGATACCCAGATGTTGCACATGTGTCTTACTCTCATATATATATATATATATATATATATATATATATAATATATATATATATATATATATATATATATATATATATAATATATTATATATATATATATATATATATATATATATATATATGTTGTATCTCCGACAACAGAAGAAATAGGCAAGAATTTACAGATATATTTGGCTGATTTTTTTAAGATATATCTCAGTTATAGGTTACTATAGGCAAACCTTTGTTATAGACACCTATAATAATAGGTGTCTATAGGTGCTTATAATTATAGGTGCCTATAATTATTGGTGCTTATAGACACCTGTAATTATTATAGGTGTCTATAGGTGCTTATAATTATAGGTGCCTATAATTATAGGTGCTTATAATTATAGGTGCCTATAATTATTGGTGCTTATAGACACCTGTAATTATTATAGGTGTCTATAGGTGCTTATAATTATAGGTGCTTATAATTATAGGTGCCTATAATTATTTGTGCTTATAATTATAGGTGCCTATAATTATTGGTGCTTATAATTATAGGTGCCTATAATTATTGGTGCTTATAGACACCTGTAATTATTGGTGTCTATCGGTGCTTATAATTATAGGTGCTTATAATTATAGGTGCCTATAATTATAGTTGCTTATAATTATAGGTACTTATAATTATAGGTGCTTATAATTATAGGTACTTATAATTATAGGTACTTATAATTATAGGTGCTTATAATTATAGGTGCTTATAATTATAGTTGCTTATAATTATAGGTACTTATAATTATAGGTGCTTATAATTATAGGTGCCTATAATTATAGTTGCTTATAATTATAGGTACTTATAATTATAGGTACTTATAATTATAGTGTTATAATTATAGGTGCCTATAATTATAGTTGCTTATAATTATAGGTGCTTATAATTATAGGTGCCTATAATTATAGATGCTTATAGACACCTATAATAATAAAGTATATTAATGTTAGCAGAATTACCAAAAATATGTTAGGTAACAGGACAAGTGCAACTAATTCGGTATTTTAACAGCTTGTCGTAACTCCTGGAGAGCGAAACGTCGACACAAAAAAAAGCGCTTCAGAGTTAAAGTAATTTTAGTTTTAATTTTGAATTGCCAATTAACGTATTGTTCAGATCTGCCCTTTGGCGAAATGAACTCCTGGGGATAATAATGGTGTTTATTTCTTCGGGTACACGAGCAACTTGAAAATCCCATAGCTGACACCTTGACAAAACTTGAAAACCCCTGGTTATGCAAAGTTTTCCGAAAAATTAGGTCAATTTTTGTCCCAAAAAACGACTCACGTAGTCAGTAACACCCAGGTACCTAATTCTGCTAGGTGAATATGGACACAGGTGTCTTATTCCATCAGCATCGAGTATCGACCCCCCGGATCCTGTGTCTGACTGACTAACAAATTTTTCCTTTCTGGACAAAATGTTTGCCCCCCAAAGATGTGGATAACCCCTTTGGGTTTTTTCCCTTTACCGTTTTTTTAAAACGGTTTAGGAAAGGGGGTTTTGAAAGCCTATCTATACTTATTCCACTAAAACTGCCGTTACCTTTTCACCCTCAAACAAGAAACATTAGTTTTTAAAAATAATTCAAACGTAATTCCAGCACTTAAACACCGAAAAATACATTCAAAGGGGAATACATCCAGGGGAGATTTTTATTATTATTTTATTATTATAATCAAGGGGAAGCGCTAAACCCGGGGGAATCAGCGCCTGGGGGGGGGGTGGGAAGGGATTAGGCTTTAATTTGGGGAACTGGAGCACGATCCATTCCCCAAATCAAAGCCCCCCACCCAAAATCAAGGAACCTTCCTTGAGGGGGAACCAGGGGTAAATTTTTTTAAATACAGACCTATATATAATATATATATATATATATATATAAAATATATTTTTTTAATAAATATATAATTTTTATAAAATATTATATATATTTTATATATAAAATTTTTTTATAAAATATAATATTTTATATATATTAATTTTTAAAATTTTATATATATATTTAATAAATATAAATAAAATATATTTTTATATATAAAAAATATATAAAAAAAATTTTTATATATATATATATATAATATATATATAAAAATATATATATATAATATATAATTTTTTATATATATATATATAATTTATATAATATATATATATATTTTATATATATATTAATATTTTATAAATTTTTTATAATATTTTTTATATATATATTTAAAATTTTATAATATATAATAATTTTATATATATTATATTTTTATATATATATATTTTTATATAAAAATATTTTTTTATAATATATTTTAAATAATAATATAATATATATATATATATATATATTTAATATTAATTTTTTAAATTGTTTTTTTTTCTTTAAAATCTATCGAGTAATTGATAAAAATTGAAGATTTTTGATTTTTATTTTTTTCCGAACATTTATATTACCCTAATGAGTGTAGTGGGAGGGGAGGGGGGAAGGGGAGGGGATGGGAGGGGGGAAAGGGGAGGGGAGGGGAGGGGGGGGGGAGGGGAGGGGGGGAGGGGGGGTGCTAATTAGTTTGAATTTTAATTATGGGTGGACCAGCTGAAGATATTTTTTCTCCTTGGGGAAATATTACAATAATAATAATAATAATAATAATATTAATTATTATTATTATATTATTCTGTATAGGCTTTGCAGCTTAAATTTCTAGTTAAAAGGTCTTTTGCCAAAATTTGACGTATAGTGGTCTTCATGGTCTGTTTAGTGGTCTTCATGGTCTGTTGTTTAGTGGTCTTCATGGTCTGATGTTTAGTGGTCTTCATGGCCTGATATTTAATGGTCTTCAAGGCCTGATATTTAATGGTCTTCAAGGCCTGATATTTAATGGTCTTCAAGGCCTAATATTTAATGGTCTTCAAGGCCTGATATTTAATGGTCTTCAAGGCCTAATATTTAATGGTCTTCAAGGCCTGATACTTAATGGTCTTCAAGGCCTAATATTTAATTGTCTTCAAGGCCTAATATTTAATGGTCTTCAAGGCCTAATATTTAATTGTCTTCAAGGCCTAATATTTAATGGTCTTCAAGGCCTCATGTTAAAAGTGGCTACAGAAGCTACAGGAATGTGGTGATGTGTGATGTACATCACATACGTAGCCTGGTGGCTAAAGCTCCCGCTTCACACACGGAGGGCCCGGGTTCGATTCCCGGCGGGTGGAAACATTCCGACACGTTTCCTTACACCTGTTGTCCTGTTCACCTAGCAGCAAATAGGTACCTGGGTGTTAGTCGACTGATGTGGGTCGCATCCTGGGGGACAAGATTAAGGACCACAATGAAAATTAGACAGTCCTCGATGACGCACTGACTTTCTTGGGTTATCCTGGGTGGATAACCCTCCGGGGTTAAAAATCCGAACGAAATCTTATCTTATCTTGCACCCAGCACACGCCACAACCAGAGCAGTGTGCGTGAGGGAACACACTAACTAGTGTGAAATTCGTGAAATTCCGACAGTAGTGAAGACAAATATACTAGCAACCAAGTCTATGTGTATTTTTAAGTGGTATACAATACCGACAGGATGGTATGCAAGACACATGTTAGGTATCTTTATTCTGGAACGTTTCGCCTACACAGTAGACTTGTTCAGTCGAGTACAGAAAAGTTGGTAGAAACAGTAGTGATGTGAAGACGATGTAATCAGTCTATTAGCCTTAAAGTACCTACGTAGTTTTGAGGTGGTCAGTCCCTCAGCCTGGAGAAGAGTATTGTTCCATAGTCTGAAACAATGTTTCAGACTGAGGGACTGACCACCTCAAAACTACGTAGGTACTTTAAGGTTAATAGACTGATTACATCGTCTTCACATCACTACTGCTTCTACCAACTTTTCTGTACTCGACTGAATAAACCTACTGTGTAGGCGAAACGTTCCGGAATAAAGATACCAAACTGTTGCACATGTGTCTTACTTTACAGATACAACGTGACCCTCTTGTGCTGTTTTATCCTTTTATGATCCGATAATAAATTACAATCAGCGAAATACTCTCCCAGTAATTGCTGGTTCTGCTATAAATAACTTGAGAATGAAAGGTATTACGAACAAGACGATAACAACAGGAACTAGAATAAAGAAGAAATACAATAATAAGAATCAGGGTATTGAGGAAATACCATAAGAGGAATTAGGAATAAGATAAAGAACTGTTTGACCCGATAGCTTATCTGATCCCATTGTGAAATAAACAGCTTAAATCTTATTTTCTCTCGCAAAAATCATGACGATAGAAGATTAAAATTGTGAAAATGAAAAATGGGGAGAAATGCAAAAATAATACGAAGAGAGAATCTTTGAAAACAACTTTAACAAGCCAAGAGAGAATGATAAAGGAGGATAATAAATCCTTCTTTCACCACTTGTTTCCCGAGAGACTCTCACACACATACGTAAATATATATATATATATAAATATATATATATATATATATATATATATATATAAATATATATATATATATAAAATATATATGCAAAACAACCACTCTGAAAGAATAGAGAAATTCCCAAACGCTTTTCGTGACTACTCACATTATCAAGGAACTAATGAAAGTAAAAGCATCCAAGGAAGCTATATAAGGGTCCGGCCAGCACCTCACTATCAGATCCCACAACGGTTAAACACCTGACGTGCGGCGAGCCAACTGGACAGGTCCTTTGCACAACTCACCAACAAACTATTCTGTGGGTGAGTTGTGCAAAGGACCTGTCCAGTTGGGTCGGCGTGCGTCAGGTGTTTAACCGTTGTGGGATCTGATAGTGAGGTGCTGGCCGACCCCTTATATAGCTTCCTTGGATGCTTTACTTTCATAGTTCCTTGATAATGTGAGTAGTCACGAAAGCGCTTGGAATTTCTCTATTCTTTCAGAGTGGTTGTTTTGCATATTCTGAAATCACCTTTTTACTGTGATCTTATTACATATATATATATATATATATATATATATATTATATATATATATATATATATATATAAATATATATATATATGTATTTTATATATATATAATATATATATGGTTATATATATATATATATATTTATATATATATATAATATATATATGTGTATAATATAAATATATATATATATATAATATATATAATATATATATATATATATAATATATATATATATATAATATATATGTATATAATATATATATATGTATATAATATATGTATATAATATATATATGTATATAATATATATATATATAATATATATATATATATATATATATATATATGTATATAAATATATATATATATTTTATATATATATATATATATATATATATATATATATATATATATATATATATATATATATATATATATTATATATAACATTATCTCTACGGCCACAGCAGGATTCGAACCTGCAAACTCTGCATCAGAGTACACAGTCGACTAATACCCAGGTGAACAGAAAAAAATGCCTGGAACTAGTGCTCATATTGGTGAATTTAAGGCCAGCAAAGGTTGGTTTGAGAGATTTAAGAATCGTAGTGGCATACACAGTGTGATGAGGCATTGTGAAGCTGAAAAATTCCAACCCCAACAAATGTTTAGTTGTTAGGACAAGTCTGTTCTGGAAGAAAATGCCAAACAGGACCTACGTTACTCAGGAGGAAAAGGCACTGCCAGGACACAAGCCTGTGAAAGACAGGCTTTCTTGTTGTAATATTAGTGGGGAAGGCAAAGTGAAGCCTTTACTCATGTATCACTGAAAATCCCAGTGTATTCAAGATGAGTGTCTCATCACTCATCAGTACTTCAATAAAGGTCTCATTTTAACATTTATTTATATAGTTACTGTGAATGTCTCATTGTTTTCTTTGTAGGGAAATGTATATTTCATGAAAAAAAATTTAATACTTTTGGCTATCTGGAACGAATTAATTGAATTTTCATTATTTCTCATGGGGAAAATTGATTCGGCTAACGATAATTTCGTCTAACGATGAGCTCTCAAACTAATTAATATCGTTAGCCGAGGGTCCACTGTATTTCACCACGGAGCCAGACATCAGGTAAGTATTTGAGCCCAGCCGTAGCTAGACGATGTTACTCCATACCCCCGGGGCACCAGACTTGTTTTCAAAGTTATTTCATCAAATCCTGCCACATGTAGTGGACAACGAAAGATATTTGAAATGCTTAAAAATACGCAAACGGGCGAAATTATTTACATTGTCTCTACATTGTATAGCTCCTGATGACATATGGAGACATGTACAAAATACTGAACTTATAGATTTTCACCTCCCGGGGCTTGTTTTGCACTGTTAACATTGCCTGTCTGCGACTGTAACAATACAGAACAAGCCACACGGGGATGGAAATCTTTAGTTCAAGATATACGAATAGTGTCAGAGGTAAGGTAGAAACGTGTCAGGTTGGACCCATACCACTGTGGGACCGCCTCCTGGTCACCCCACCTTCCCTCACCTCACCCCAACACTTGGGGTGAGGCCTATGAAAATCAAATGCTCCTATCGGCATACATATATCAGCAACAAAATAAGATAAAAATTATGAATTATTAATAATTTCATATGTTTTAATGTGCGAGGAATCAGTTTTCACCAAAAAGTGCCCTAAAATATACTGAACCATGAGATGTAGTGCATACACTACGTATACCAGAGATGAAAATGGAAAATGCATATTAGCTCAATTTACAGCCAAAATTTAAGTTATGGTATGTCATTGCTTGCTTGAAATAGTGCACTATTTATGTACGGGTTGATTATCAGTTGTGCTGGAGACTGGTTGATCAGGGTGAAGGAAAGAGGGCCAGGTGGAGCTACCTCGCATGTAGAAGCAGCCTGGGCCTCCAGATCCTTACAAACCTCGAGCTCGTTAACATCACACTAGAATCTGTTCACTGTGTAAGTATTTACATTTGTAGCAGAGTTCTCTTACACTCTCCAAACTTTATGATTGTTTTGGTATAATTGTTCATATCCACTGCACAGTGTAAATACCTGTATATACAATTTAGTGATAAGCATATACGGTAAATCAAAACTATCATCTTGTATGCATTTTGTTCCTCATTGTTTGTTATATGGAAGTAAATGGTTCTGAAACCCGACAAGTTGAAAAATAAGACATATGTGCAACATTGTGGAATCTTTATTGAGGAAACGTTTCGCCCTCCAGTGACTTCTTCAGTCTAGTACAGAGAAGATAGTTTTTCTCTTTCATGATCCTCATCAAAGTCCACGGTTCTTCTCTGTATTGGACTGAAGGAGCCACTAACACACCCAGGCCTTCATGCCTTACCCTCTTAACACACACACTACCCCGCCCACCTAATACTAACTAACCCACTCATATAACACACACTAAACCACCTGTGAAAACCCCCATCCCACCAATGCAACACACTCATTAAGCTATGTAACACTCGCCAACCCATGTAATACACTACCAACCCACGTAACACACTACCAACCCACGTAACACACTACGAACCCATGTAACACACTAGCAACCCATGTAACACTACAAACCCATGTAACACACTACCAACCCATGTAACACACTACCAACCCATGTAACACACTACCAACCCACGTAACACACTGCCAACCTATGTAACACATTAACAACCCATGTAACACACTACCAACCTATGTAACACACTGCCAACCCATGTAACACACTACCAACCCATGTAACACACTGCCAACCCATGTAACAGGAAACCAACCCACGTAACACACTGCCAACCTTTGTAACACAACTGCCAACCCATGTAACACACTACCAACCCATGTAACACACTACCAACCCAGGTAACACACTAGCAACCCACGTAACACACTACCAACCCAGGTAACACAATAGCAACCCACGTAACACACTACCAACCCATGTAACACAATAGCAACCCACGTAACACACTACCAACCCATGTAACACAATAGCAACCCATGTAACACAACCAACCCATGTAACACACTACCAACACATGTAACACACTACCAACCCATGTAACACACTACCAACCCAGGTAACACAATAGCAACCCATGTAACACAACCAACCCATGTAACACACTACCAACCCAGGTAACACACTACCAACCCAGGTAACACACTACCAACCCACGTAACACACTACCAACCCATGTAACACACTACCAACCCACGTAACACACTACCAACCCATGTAACACACTACCAACCCAGGTAACACACTACCAACCCAGGTAACACACTACCAACCCACGTAACACACTACCAACCTATGTAACACACTACCAACCCATGTACACACTACCAACCCACGTAACACACTACCAACCCATTGTAACACACTACCAACCCACGTAACACACTACCAACCCACGTAACACCTACCAACCCATGTAACACACTACCAACCCACGTAACACACTACCAACCCATGTAACACACTACCAACCCACGTAACACACTACCAACCCACGTAACACACTACCAACCTATGTAACACACTACCAACCCCGGTAACACACTACCAACCCAGGTAACACACTACAACCCATGTAACACTACAAACCCATGTAACACACTACCAACCCATGTAACACACTACCAACCCCATGTAACACACTACCAACCAATGTAACACACTGCCAACTCATGTAACACACTACCAACCCACGTAACACACTGCCAACCTATGTAACACACTACCAACCCACGTAACACACTGCCAACCCATGTAACACACTACCAACCCATGTAGCACACTACCAACCCACGTAACATACTACCAACCAATGTAACACAAAACCAACTATGTAACACACTACCAACCCACGTAACACACTGCCAACCTATGTAACACACTGCCAACCCATGTAACACACTACCAACCCACGTAACACGCTACCAACCCACGTAACACACTGCCAACCCACGTAACACACTGCCAACCTATGTAACACACTGCCAACCGATGTAACACACTACCAACCCATGTAACACGCTACCAACCCACGTAACACACTACCAACTCATGTAACATACTACAAACCCATGTAACACGCTACCAACCCATGTAACATACTACAAACCCATGTAACACACTACCAACCCATGTAACATACTACAAACCCATGTAACACACTACCAACCCATGTAACATACTACAAACCCATGTAACACACTACCAACCCATGTAACACACTACCAACCCACGTAACACACTACCAACCCACGTAACACACTACCAACCCACGTAACACACTACCAACCCACGTAAACACACTACCAACACACGTAACACACTACCAACCCACTAACACACTACCAACCCACCTAACACACTACCAACCCACCTAACACACCACCAACCCATGTAACACACTACCAACCCACGTAATACACTACCAACCCACGTAACACTACCAACCCATGTAACACACTACCAACCCACGTAACACACTACCAACCCATGTAACACACTACCAACCCACGTAACACACTACCAACCCACGTAACACACTACCAACCCATGTAACACACTACCAACCCACGTAAACACACTACCAACCCACGTAACACTACCAACCCATGTAACACACTACCAACCCACGTAACACTACCAACCCATGTAACACACTACCACCCACGTAACACACTACCAACCCATGTAACACACTACCAACCCACGTAACACACTACCAACCCACGTAACACACTACCAACCCACGTAACACACTACCAACCCACGTAACACACTACCAACCCACGTAAATCAACTAGTCACAACCAATAAAAATTATTAATAACATCACCCACAAAACTCAATACTTTTCACTCCACAAATATTTTATTAACAGAATCAACAGAAAAATTAAATCAAAGTAGAAAGGTTAACTTTTAATTACAAATATTTCTGTGTGAACAACAATGCAGTTTTTGTACCACCTGGAAATATTCCCTCGTTGAATGTACAGCCGTTTTTTTGGGGGTATTTATTGTGTATATACATATATTGATAATTGTGGTTGGTGCGAGTGATGGCGCTGGTGTTATATTATGTGTGGAGGTGAAAATTTTTGATTTGTTGCCACAAAGGTTCAGTTCGAGTTGGGAAATGATTTTTTTGAATGATTTTTAGTGGGTTAGAGTCAGGGTTTTTGGAAGAATTAGATACATGTGCGATATCTGGGTGTATTTACGACGTTTCGCCCTCCATATCAGAATATTTACGTGCGGTGATAAGAACACGAGAAAGAAGGTACACTGCAGCAAACCTTCTGGCCCATGCTAGGCAGGTCCAAGTGTCCTACCGGCAATGAGGAGGTTCAATGATATTCTTCGGAGGCTTCTTTCTTTATCTGCGAGACCGTGGGTACACAGGCAGTGTGTTTGTACCATGGCCCCATGGGCCCATGGGCCATGCTGCGAGGGAGAGAGAAGTATACCTATTGACTAAGTGGAGTCAGCTTGACTCGCCAAATCGTAATGACACGATTGC
This sequence comes from Cherax quadricarinatus, assembly GCF_026875155.1. Classification (NCBI taxonomy): domain Eukaryota; kingdom Metazoa; phylum Arthropoda; class Malacostraca; order Decapoda; family Parastacidae; genus Cherax; species Cherax quadricarinatus. Next base: position 14,006,514 of record NC_069457.1, read on the forward strand.
AAACAAACCATACCACGGGCGGGACTAGAACTCACGGTCAGTCTCTCTTAAAACTCCAGACCGTCGCAGTAACCACTGGGCCAGCGGGCTACAATAACATTCATCCAACTAGGTATATTTCTACACCATAGGAAGGTTAGCATAGGCCACCACTGTGACCACAGTGGAGCCTAGGCAGGAAGATGCGTGTTGAAGCGGCATACCCGCCCGGCTTGCCCTCTGGTAGAAACTATTAAAAACTAGGCATGTAGGCTTACATTCTACATCCAGTTGCTTTATCAATACATATAAGAGGACATAATTGACAGACTGTACGTGTTATATACATGTTATGTCTATCATATTTTTTTTATTAACATATCGGCCGTGTCCCACCAGAGGCGCTCTTTATGTTTAACAATGTGTCTAGTTTACCCTGAGTGTATGCGGTCCTCAAGGTGATGTGTGGGGGTTGTTGACTCTTCTCAAGGTGATGTGTGGGGGTTGTTGACTCTTCTCAAGGTGATGTGTGGGGGTTGTTGACTCTTCTCAAGGTGATGTGTGGGGGTTGTTGACTCTTCTCAAGGTGATGTGTGGGGGTTGTTGACTCTTCTCAAGGTGATGTGTGGGGGTTGTTGACTCTTCTCAAGGTGATGTGTGGGGGTTGTTGACTCTTCTCAGGTATGTGTGGGGGTTGTTGACTCTTCTCAGGTGATGTGTGGGGGTTGTTGACTCTTCTCAAGGTGATGTGTGGGGGTTGTTGACTCTTCTCAAGGATGATGTGTGGGGGTTGTTGACTCTTCTCAAGGTGATGTGTGGGGGTTGTTGACTCTCTCAAGGTGATGTGTGGGGGTTGTTGACTCGTCTCTAGGTGATGTGGGGGTTGTTGACTCATCTCAAGGTGATGTGTGGGGTTGTTGACTCTTCTCAAGGTGATGTGTGGGGTTGTTGACTCTTCTCAAGTGATGTGTGGGGGTTGTTGACTCTTCTCAAGGTGATGTGTGGGGGTTGTTGACTCTTCTCAAGGTGAGTGTGGGGTTGTTGACTCTTCTCAAGGTGATGTGTGGGGGTTGTTGACTCTTCTCAAGGTGATGTGTGGGGTTGTTGACTCTTCTCAAGGTGATGTGTGGGGGTTGTTGACTCTTCTCAAGGTGATGTTGGGGGTTGTTGACTCTTCTCAAGGTGATGTGTGGGGGTTGTTGACTCTTCTCAAGGTGAGTGTGGGGGTTGTTGACTCTTCTCAAGGTGGATGTTGTGGGCGTTGTTGACTCTTCTCATGTGATGTGTGGGGGTTGTTGACTCTTCTCAAGGTGATGTGTGGGGTTGTTGACTCTTCTCAAGGTGATGTGTGGGGGTTGTTGACTCTTCTCAAGGTGATGTGTGGGGGTCGTTGACTCTTCTCAAGGTGATGTGTGGGTGGTTGTTGACTCTTCTCAAGGTGATGTGTGGGGTTGTTGACTCTTCTCAAGGTGATGTGTGGGGGTTGTTGACTCTTCTCAAGGTGATGTGTGGGGGTTGTTGACTCTTCTCAAGGTGATGTGTGGGGGTTGTTGACTCGTCTCTAGGTGATGTGTGGGGGTTGTTGACTCGTCTCAAGGTGATGTGTGGGGGTTGTTGACTCTTCTCAAGGTGATGTGTGGGGTTGTTGACTCTTCTCAAGGTGATGTGTGGGGGTCGTTGACTCTTCTCAAGGTGATGTGTGGGGGTCGTTGACTCTTCTCAAGGTGATGTGTGGGGTTGTTGACTCTTCTCAAGGTGATGTGTGGGGGTCGTTGACTCTTCTCAAGTGATGTGTGGGGGTCGTTGACTCTTCTCAAGGTGATGTGTGGGGGTTGTTGACTCATCTCAAGGTGATGTGTGGGGGTTGTTGACTCATCTCAAGGTGATGTGTGGGGGTTGTTGACTCATCTCAAGGTGATGTGTGGGGGTTGTTGACTCTTCTCAAGGTGATGTGTGGGGTTGTTGACTCTTCTCAAGGTGATGTGTGGGGGTTGTTGACTCTTCTCAACCTCCAGGTAAGGTGATGTGTGGGGGTTGTTGACTCTTCTCAAGGTGATGTGTGGGGGTTGTTGACTCTTCTCTAGGTGATGTGTGGGGGTTGTTGACTCTTCTCAACCTCCAGGTAAGGTGATGTGTGGGGGTTGTTGACTCTTCTCAAGGTGATGTGTGGGGGTTGTTGACTCATCTCAAGGTGATGTGTGGGGGTTGTTGACTCTTCTCAAGGTGATGTGTGGGGGTTGTTGACTCTTCTCAACCTCCAGGTAAGGTGATGTGTGGGGTTGTTGACTCTTCTCAAGGTGATGTGTGGGGTTGTTGACTCATCTCAAGTGATGTGTGGGGGTTGTTGACTCTTCTCAAGGTGATGTGTGGGGGTTGTTGACTCTTCTCAACCTCCAGGTAAGGTGATGTTGGGGGTTGTTGACTCTTCTCAAGGTGAATGTCTGGGGTTTGTTGACTCATCTCAAGGTGATGTGTGGGGTTGTTGACTCTCTCAGGTGATGTGTGGGGGTTGTTGACTCTTCGCAACCTCCATGGTAAGGTGAGTGTGTGGGGTTGTTGACTCTTCTCAAGGTGATGTCTGGGGGTTGTTGACTCATCTCAAGGTGATGTGTGGGGGTTAGTTGACTCTTCTCAAGGTGATGTGTGGGGGTTGTTGACTCTTCTAGGTGATGTGTGGGGTTGCTGACTCTTCTCAAGGTGATGTGTGGGGTTGTTGACTCGTCTCAAGGTGATGTGTGGGGGTTGTTGACTCGTCTCAAGTGATGTGTGGGGGTTGTTGACTCTTCTCAACCTCCAGGTAAGGTGATGTGTGGGGGTTGTGGACTCTTCTCTAGGTGATGTGTGGGGTTGTTGACTCTTCTCAAGGTGATGTGTGGGGTTGTTGACTCTTCTCAAGGTGATGTGTGGGGGTTGTTGACTCTTCTCAAGGTGATGTGGGGTTGTTGACTCTTCTCAAGGTGAGTTGTGGGGGTTGTTGACTCTTCTCAAGGTGATGTGTGGGGTTGTTGACCTTCTCAAGGTGATGTGTGGGGGTGTGTTGACTCTTCTCAAGGTGATGTGTGGGGGTCGTTGACTCTTCTCAAGGTGATGTGTGGGGGTTTGTTGACTCTCTCAAGGTGATGTGTGGGGGTTGTTGACTCTTCTCAAGGTGATGTTGTGGGGGTTGTTGACTCTTCACAGGTGATGTGTGGGGGTTGTTGACTCTTCTCAAGGTGATGTGTGGGGGTTGTTGACTCGTCTCTAGGTGATGTGTGGGGGTTGTTGACTCGTCTCAAGGTGATGTGTGGGGGTTGTTGACTCTTCTCAAGGTGATGTGTGGGGTTGTTGACTCTTCTCAAGGTGATGTGTGGGGGTCGTTTGACTCTTCTCAAGGTGATGTGTGGGGGTCGTTGACTCTTCTCAAGGTGAGTGTGGGGGTTGTTGACTCTTCTCAAGGTGATGTGTGGGGTTGTTGACTCTTCTCAAGGTGATGTGTGGGGGTCGTTGACTCTTCTCAAGGTGATGTGTGGGGTTGTTGACTCATCTCAAGGTGATGTGGGGGTTGTTTGACTCATCTCAAGGTGATGTGTGGGGGTTGTTGACTCATCTCAAGGTGATGCGTGGGGGTTGTTGACTCTTCTCAAGGTGATGTGTGGGGTTGTTGACTCTTCTCAAGGTGATGTGTGGGGGTTGTTGACTCTTCTCAACCTCCAGGTAAGGTGATGTGTGGGGGTTGTTGACTCTTCTCAAGGTGATGTTGTGGGGGTTTGTTGACTCTTCTCTAGGTGATGTGTGGGGGTTGTTGACTCTTCTCAACCTCCAGGTAAGGTGATGTGTGGGGGTTGTTGACTCTTCTCAAGGTGATGTGTGCGGGTTGTTGACTCATCTCAAGGTGATGTGTGGGGGTTGTTGACTCTTCTCAAGGTGATGTGTGGGGTTGTTGACTCTTCTCAACCTCCATGGTAAGGTGATGTGTGGGGGTTGTTGACTCTTCTCAAGGTGATGTCTGGGGGTTGTTGACTCATCCAAGGTGATGTGTGGGGTTGTTGACTCTTCTCAAGGTGATGTGTGGGGGTTGTTGACTCTTCTCAACCTCCAGGTAAGGTGATGTGTGGGGGTTGTTGACTCTTCTCAAGGTGATGTCTGGGGGTTGTTGACTCATCTCAGGTGATGTTGGGGGGTTGTGACTCTTCTCAAGGTGATGTGTGGGGGTTGTTGACTCTTCTCTAGGTGATGTGTGGGGGTTGCTGACTCTTCTCAAGGTGATGTGTGGGGGTTGTTGACTCGTCTCAAGGTGATGTGTGGGGGTTGTTGACTCGTCTCAAGGTGATGTGTGGGGGTTGTTGACTCTTCTCAACCTCCAGGTAAGGTGATGTGTGGGGGTTGTGGACTCTTCTCTAGGTGATGTGTGGGGGTTGTTGACTCGTCTCAAGGTGATGTGTGGGGGTTGTTGACTCGTCTCAAGGTGATGTGTGGGGTTGTTGACTCGTCTCAAGGTTGATGTGTGGGGGTTGTTGACTCGTCTCAAGGTGATGTGGGGGTTGTTGACTCTTCTCAAGGTGATGTGTGGGGTTGTTGACTCGTCTCAAGGTGATGTGTGGGGTTGTTGACTCTTCTCAAGGTGATGTGTGGGTCGTTGACTCTTCTCAAGGTGATGTGTGGGGGTTGTTGACTCTTCTCAACCTCCAGGTAAGGTGATGTGTGGGGGTTGCTGACTCTTCTCAAGTGAGTGTGGGGGTTGTTGACTCGTCTCAAGGTGATGTGTGTGGGGTTGTTGACTCTTCTCAAGGTGATGTGTGGGGGTCGTTGACTCTTCTCAAGGTGATGTGTGGGGGTTGTTGACTCTTCTCAAGTGATGTGTGGGGGTTGTTGACTCTCTCAAGGTGATGTGTGGGGTTGTTGACTCGTCTCAAGGTGATGTTGGGGGTTGTTGACTCTTCTCAAGGTGATGTGTGGGGTTGTTGACTCGTCTCAAGTGATGTGTGGGGGTTGTTGACTCTTCTCAAGGTGATGTGTGGGGGTTGTTGACTCGTCTCAAGGTGATTGTGTGGGGGTTGTTGACTCTTCTCAAGGTGATGTGTGGGGGTCGTTGACTCTTCTCAAGGTGATGTGTGGGGGTTGTTGACTCTTCTCAAGGTGATGTTGTGGGGGTTGTTGACTCTTCTCAAGGTGATGTGTGGGGGTCGTTGACTCTTCTCAAGGTGATGTGTGGGGGTCGTTGACTCTTCTCAAGGTGATGTGTGGGGGTTGTTGACTCTTCTCAAGGTGATGTGTGGGGTTGTTGACTCTTCTCAAGGTGATGTGTGGGGTTGTTAGACTCTTCTCAAGGTGATGTGTGGGGTTGTTGACTCTTCTCAAGGTGATGTGTGGGGGTCGTTGGACTCTTCTAAGGTGATGGTGGGGGTGTGTTGACTCTTCTCAAGTGATGTGTGGGGGTCGTTGACTCTTCTCAAGGTGATGTGTGGGGTTGTTGACTCTTCTCAAGGTGATGTGTGGGGGTTGTTGGACTCGTCTCAAGGTGATGTGTGGGGGTTGTTGACTCGTCTCAAGTTGATGTGTGGGGGTTGTTGACTCTTCTCAAGGTGATGTGTGGGGGTTGTTGACTCTTCTCAAGGTGATGTGTGGGGGTCGTTGACTCTTCTCAAGGTGATGTGTGGGGGTTGTTGACTCTTCTCAAGGTGATGTGTGGGGGATGTTGACTCTTCTCAAGGTGATGTGTGGGGGTTGTTGACTCTTCTCAAGGTGATTGTGGGGGTCGTTGACTCTTCTCAAGGTGTTATGTGGGGTTGTTGACTCTTCTCAAGGTGATGTGTGGGGGTTGTTGACTCTCTCAAGGTGATGTGTGGGGGTTGTTGACTCTTCTCAGGTGATGTGTGGGGGTCGTTGACTCTCTCAAGGTGAGTTGTGGGGGTTGTTGACTCTTCTCAAGGTGATGTGTGGGGGTCGTTGACTCTTCTCAAGGTGATGTGTGTGGGGTTGTTGACTCTTCTCAAGGTGATGTGGTGGGGGTTGTTGACTCGTCTCAAGGTGATGTGTGGGGGTTGTTGACTCGTCTCAAGTTGATGTGTGGGAGTTGTTGACTCTTCTCAAGGTGATGTGTGGGGGTCGTTGACTCTTCTCAAGGTGATGTGTGGGGGTTGTTGACTCTTCTCAAGGTGATGTGTGGGGGTTGCAGGAGAAGGTGGTGTTTTATTTATCAGGAAACAAGACAAGTCTTTCCTAACACAGTCTTCGTTAAAGACCTCTTAAATAGTCAATAATAACCTAGGGAGACAGACACACGGATCATTTTATTTGTATATTTCAGTCCCTTCTGGGACCCTTTCGGCTGAAGAGGATCCCAGAAGGGAGTCGAAATATACAGATCAGTTTTTTTGGAGTCTCTGATCACTGACAAGTGTTCACTGCATTTAGTTATTCAACTTTTTAATGGCAACGTTTCGCTCTCCAGGACCTTTATCAAGCCGTTACAATTTTTAAATGGTTAGCTAACTACTGTCATGGTCCATCTGGGTCTTACAGCTCAGTTAGCGATATTGAGGACCACATGTAATGGATAAACACGACTGACAAGACCTAAGGTGCTAAATGCATAAGGGGGTAGATTTCGGGCTGTTGAAAAAACTTGAGTTTGGCAGTTGAGTTGAGGACCTCCCAGGCTGATGTGTACCAGCTGCTGCCAGCTGGTATTGATGGCCCCACGTTGGAAGGTGTGTGGGCAAGGTATACACTTGCCACTTACATGTCTCACCTGCTGCCCAGATACCCCCCCCCCTTCCTGTCCCACACCACACACAGATAGGGATAGGGACAGAGATAGGGACAGGATGTTTCAGAGATGGGACACAGCAGCAAGGTCACAACTGAAGACTCAGATGAGTCACAGGGATGTTAGGAAGTATTTCGTCAGTAATAGAGTTGTCAGGAAGTGCAATAGTCTGGAGAATGATATAGTGGAGGCAGGATCCATGCATAGTTTGAAGAAGAGGTATGATAAAGCTAATGGAGCAGGGAGAGAGAGGTCTTACTAGCGACCAGTGAAGAGGCGATGACAGGAACAATGCATCGACCCCTGCAACCACAATTAGGTGAGTAGAGAGAGAGAGAGAGAGAGAGAGAGAGAGAGAGAGAGAGAGAGAGAGAGAGAGAGAGAGAGGCTGCATACTGCTTATTGGTTAGCCACAGAACATTCAAAATACAAGGGAAAAATGTCTTGTTCGGTTACCAAAGTAACACACATAGGGAAATTCTCTCATACGGAAATTAAATCTTCATCAGAGTACAAAACAAATTCTGGCCACAAAATAGAGCGAAACACCAACGTCAAAGACCTGGGAGTGATTATGTCGGAGGATCTCACCTTCAATCGCATCTGCTAGAAAAATGACAGGATGGATAATGAGAACCTTCAAAACTAGGGAGGCCAAGCCCATGATGACACTCTTCAGGTCACTTGTTCTATCTAGGCTGGAATATTGCTGCACACTAACAGCACCTTTCAAGGCAGGTGAAATTGCCGACCTAGAAAATGTACAGAGAACCTTCACGGCGCGCATAACGGAGATAAAACACCTCAATTACTGGGAGCGCTTGAGGTTTCTAAACCTGTATTCCCTGGAACGCAGGAGGGAGAGATACATGATTATATACACCTGGAAAATCCTAGAGGGACTAGTACCGAACTTGCACACGAAAATCACCCACTACGAAAGCAGAAGACTTGGCAGACGATGCACCATCCCCCCAATGAAAAGCAGGGGTGTCACTAGCACGTTAAGAGACCATACAATAAGTGTCAGGGGCCCGAGACTGTTCAACTGCCTCCCAGCACACATAAGGGGGATTACCAACAGACCCCTGGCAGTCTTCAAGCTGGCACTGGACAAGCACCTAAAGTCAGTTCCTGATCAGCCGGGCTGCGGCTCGTACGTTGGTTTGCGTGCAGCCAGCAGCAACAGCCTGGTTGATCAGGCGCTGATCCACCAGGAGGCCTGGTCACAGACCGGGCCGCGGGGGCGTTGACCCCCGAAACTCTCTCCAGGTAAACTCCAGGTACGTGCAGCTTCTCTTCGTCTGGCAGTGATGAGATACGTGGATGCTGGTCGACTGTTGCGAGTCGTGTCCTGGACATGGTGAGACTTGGGGCTCGTCTCCTTATATCTGTTACCCACGTTTGTTCTGCACCGGTTATATTACTGCTCTTACCACCACACTCTCAACTATTACTACTACTAGCAGTACTGCTACTACTAGCACTACTGCTACTACTAGCACTACTGCTACTACTAGTACTACTGCTACTACTAGTACTACTGCTACTACTAGTACTACTGCTATTAGTACTACTGCTACTACTAGTACTACTGCTACTACTAGTACTGCTACTACTAGTACTACTGCTACTACTAGTACTACTTCTGCTATTACTACTACTAGCACTACTTCTGCTATTGCTACTACTAGCACTACTTCTGCTATTACTACTACTAGCACTACTTCTGCTATTACTACTACTATTACTACTACTACTATTACCACTACTGCTTCTATTACTATTACTACTACTTACTGCTATTACTACTGCTATTACTATTACTACTGCTATTACTACTACTACTGCTATTACTAGTACTATTACTAATATTACTATTGCTATTACTAATATTACTAATGCTATTACTATTACTACTACTATTACTGATGCTACTGCTACTACTAGTATTACTATGGCTACTACTGCTGCTACGTAAGTTTATTCAGGGGACATGAGTTAAAATTCGTCACGGTCACGCTAGCGGGAGATTCATCTGCAAATATATGCATGTATGGTCACAGGTGTGGCCCACGCTAACCTTCCTATGGTGTATAAATATACCTAGTTTGATAAATCTTATTGTAGCCAGCTGGCCCAGTGGTTAACGCACTAGCCTGGAGTTTTTCGACTCACTCGACATGGGTTCTAACCCCACCCATACCCTGGTTTGTTAACAGTCGTGTTATGACGATTTCTTGACACATCCTAAGGTCCCCCTACTAAGTACCAGTGTCGGGTGACCTGTCACAGCCACAGTATTGTGACTTCTTATTTTCTAGATGCTATAGTGGGTCGCATCTTAAGGTTGTGACCTCAATGCAAATAAACCACATAACTTGCCTGCCAAGGGATATCCCGTAAGATGTCAACACACCTAAATCAATATTCAGTAAGAGGACATAAAATATACATGTACTGACAAGACTATTTTGGTGCTTTCGATAATTTTGAATCTTGGCCGTGATGCTGTAGTTCTCGAATGGGTTCCTGCGAGTCCCAGCAACAATCCAAATCACAATATCCACACATGCATATTTAATTGTTTACCTGACAGACTTTAATTCCCGCTACTGAATATGGATTTGGGTGTGTATGTTGTTTGAATTTTACATGCGACAACGGGTGCCTAGTCCCGTGTTATTGGAAATCTTTCAGGCCTACTGGAGCATAACAAACATGGCTGCTACAGACAGATGATTCAGTTGCAGAGCTGCAGACCAGAGCTGAATTAATCCAGTAATTTCCTGTATTTTGGAAATTGTATACTGTGTTCCAGTACTCATGGATTATTTTTGGTTCGTTTGATAATGGTTCAAGGTTGACCCGAGACTCCTTCTTCGATGTCTGGGTTATTTGTCGCATTCACGGTATAGTGATTGCTTCCTTCCCGCAAGTTACCTTTTCGGAACTGATTAGAAATATATATTGATGTTCCATTATTAAGGTCATAAATAACTAGGAACTGATTATCACTATCTCTGTCTCTCTCTCTCTGTCTCTCTCACTGTCTCTATTTTTTTTACACAGGGTTTTACAAGGTTAGTTTAAGGTTCTTAATTTTATTTACAAGCAGCTAAGAGCTGTTAGATACATCCAGAGTCAGCTGTGTGGTAGCACTGTACACTGCTGGTGCTTTCGACCGGGTGTGGCACCAGGGCCTCTTAGCAAAACTGCAAGCTCTGAGAACTGCAGGCTCTACACTATGTCTACTCAGTGATTACCTTCATGGTAGATCTCTAAGGGTAGTTCTCAATGGAACGGAATCAGCAAGACATCCTATTGGGGCAAGTGTTCCACAAGGAAGCGTGCTGGAACCATTGTTATGGAATGTCTACTTCAACGACCTTCTTCATCTCAGACCAGAATCCCATGCATATGCAGACGACTGTACACTGACATTCACTTATCAAAGTGATGAAATGCCAGCTGCTCTAAGCTACATCAATCACCAGCTAAGAGTTATATCAGCTTGGGGAAATAGATGGCAAGTAACACTTGCACCTGAGAAAACACAAATGATAATGATGTCTAGGCACCATGATGGTAATGCTGGTGCAGTAGTAAGGATGAATGGGAGGGTGTTGGCACCTGGAGAAGAAGTTGATATCCTTGGGGTGAAATTTGACTCCAAACTGACAATGAAGAACCACGTTGTAAATCTTGCAAACAAGGCAGCCAGGAAGCTTACAGCACTTCGCCGTATCTCACATCTGCTCGACAGTAAAGGTTGCAAGATTATAAATAAAAAAAGGCACAATACCGTGACTGGAACGATACACAAATAACCCGCACATAAAAGAGAGAAGCTTACGACGACGTTTCGGTCCGACTTGGACCATTGACAAAGTCACTTTGTCAATGGTCCAAGTCGGACCGAAACGTCGTTGCAAGATTGTGTACGAGGCACAAGTACGCTCACACCTTGAGTATACTCCACTTTCTTGGTTTGCCTGCGCTCCCCCTCTCATCAGTGACTGCTTGACAGAGTAGAGAACAGAGCAAGACGTCTCATCTCTCGCCTGGACCCATCTTGGATAGATCTGTCAGTTCACCAGAGCCTTCAACACAGGAGGGATGTGAGTGGCCTTACTGTTATGTACAAGGCCAATATTGTCAAAGTACCACACTTAGATCCACTTCGAGGACAGCGTGAAGCAAGCTTTTATACCACAAGACGGGCAGCCAGCAGCAACATCACTGTGGCTGTAGGCTTCTCCAGAACATCACTTCATCTGAGATCATTTATCCCCAGGATGACTCGAGTATGGAACACATTCGTACAGCATTATGATGTCAACGAGATAAAGTCAGTTGATCAAATGAAAATGCTGGCCCACAGCTGGCCCACAGATGGTCCACAGCTGGCCCACAGATGATCCACAGCTGGCCCACAGATGGCTCCAACTTCATCCTGTTCCCTACTTGTATGTCTCATAACAATAAAAATGCTTTCAAATGAGCTGATGTAGGTAACAGCTCTTAGCTTGTTAATAAAGTTAGGAATCCTTAACCTGTGAATAGCTTGTCAATAAAGTTAGGGATCCGTAACCTGTAAATAACTTGTCAATAAAGTTAGGAATCCTTAACCTGTGAATAGCTTGTCAATAAAGTTAGAGATCCTTAACCTAACCTTGTCAAATCCTGTGTAAAAAATCTCAATCTCTCTCTCTACTCTCCTCTTCTCCCTCCCTCCTCTCTCACCCAGGGACTCACCAGCAATAAAATTCACAGTACAGGTTAAGATTCAACCATAAATTTACTGGTGTAAAAAACTGACTGCAGAAGTGATAGATCCCAGCGACCTTAACCCACCTTAACCCACCTTAACCCACCTCAACCCACCTTCAACCCACCTTAACCCACCTCAACCCACCTTAACCAACCTTAACCCACCTCAACCACTCAACCCACCTAATAACCCACTTAACCCACCTTAAACCCCTCAACCCACTTAACCCACCTAAACCCACCTCAACCCACCTTAACCCCACTTTAACCCACTTTAACCCACCTTAACCCACTTAACCCACTACCCACCTTAAACCCACCTCAGCCACTTACCCACCTCAACCCCCTCAACCTACCTCAACCTACCTCAGCCCACCTTAACCCACCTCAAGCCCACCTCAACCACCTCAACCCACCTCAACCAGCTCAGCCCACCTCAACCCACTCAACCCACCTCAACCCACCTTAACCCACCTCAACCACCTCAACCCCTCACCCACTCAACCCACTCAACCCACCTCAGCCCACCTCAGCCCACCTCAGCCCACCTTAACCCACCTCAACCACCTTAACCCACCTTAAACCCACCTTAACCCACCTTAACCACCTCAACCCACCTTAACCCACCTCAACCACCTTAACCCACCTTAACCCACCTTAACCCACCTCAACCCACCTTAACCCACCTCAGCCCACCTTAACCCACCTCAACCCACCTCAGCCCACCTTAACCCACCTCAACCCACCTCAACCCACCTCAACCCACCTCAGCCCACCTCAACCCACCTCAACCCACCTCAACCCACCTTAACCCACATTAATTTTAAACGAGTTCTTGCTAATTGACCAATTTTAACTATTCGGCACGACATTATATATATATTGTTAAATGAGGAAACATTTTTATTTTATCTGGTCGAGTTATCAAGTGAACGGCTCTTGATCCAAAGAAGCGGAGCCATCCAACTTTTCCCTGCTACCGTGTCTATATATATGCAACACTTGGGTGCTTTATTGTGGAGAACGTTCGCCAACATTGACTTCATCAGTCCATACAAAGGAGAATGGTTGAAAAGCAGAAGGAAGAGTTTGAGTAATACCTCAGTCATGATAGACTGATGGTCTGATTATATCAGTCATGATAGGACAGATGGTCTGATTATATCAGTCATGATAGGAGTGATGGTCTGATTATATCAGTCTTGATAGGACTGATGGTCTGATTATATCAGTCATGATAGGACTGATGGTCTGATTATATCAGTCATGATAGGAGTGATGGTCTGATTATTATCAGTCATGATAGGACTGATGGTCTGATTATATCAGTCATGATAGGAGTGATGGTCTGATTATATCAGTCTTGATAGGACTGATGGTCTGATTATATCAGTCATGATAGGACTGATGGTCTGATTAGATCAGTCATGATAGTACAGATGGTCTGATTAGATCAGTCATGATAGTACAGATGGTCTGATTAGATCAGTCATGATAGTACAGATGGTCTGATTAGATCAGTCATGATAGGACTGATGGTCTGATTAGATCAGTCATGATAGGACTGATGGTCTGATTAGATCAGTCATGATAGACAGATGGTCTGTTAGATCAGTCATGATAGGACAGATGGTCTGATTAGATCAGTCATGATAGGACTGATGGTCTGATTAGATCAGTCATGATAGTACAGATGGTCTGATTAGATCAGTCATGATAGGACAGATGGTCTGATTAGATCAGTCATGATAGGACAGATGGTCTGATTAGATCAGTCATGTAGGATGATGGTCTGATTAGTCAGTCTGATAGGACGAATGGTCTGATTATATCAGTCATGATAGGACAGATGGTCTGATTATATCAGTCATGATATGACAGATGGTCTGATTATATCAGTCATGATATGACAGATGGTCTGATTATATCAGTCATGATAGGAGTGATGGTCTGATTATATCAGTCATGATAGGACTGATGGTCTGATTATATCAGTCATGATATGACAGATGGTCTGATTATATTTACATCATGATATGACAGATGGTCTGATTATATCAGTCATGATAGGAGTGATGGTCTGATTATATCAGTCATGATAGGAGTGATGGTCTGATTATATCAGTCATGATAGGACAGATGGTCTGATTATATCAGTCATGATAGGAGTGATGGTCTGATTATATCAGTCTTGATAGGACTGATGGTCTGATTATATCAGTCTTGATAGGACTGATGGTCTGATTATATCAGTCATGATAGGACAGATGGTCTGATTATATCAGTCATGATAGGACTGATGGTCTGATTATATCAGTCATGATAGGACAGATGGTCTGATTATATCAGTCATGATAGGACAGATGGTCTGATTATATCAGTCATGATAGGACTGATGGTCTGATTATATCAGTCTTGATAGGACTGATGGTCTGATTATATCAGTCTTGATAGGACTGATGGTCTGATTATATCAGTCTTGATAGGACTGATGGTCTGATTATATCAGTCTTGATAGGACTGATGGTCTGATTATATCAACTCACGACTGAGGGACTGATTACCCAAAACTACTCCTGTTCTTCACTATTCTTCTTTGTATGGACTGATGAAGCCACTGTGTGGGCGAAACGTTTCCTCGATAAAAATACCCAATCGTGGCACATGTGTCTATTGTATCAACATGTGTGTTATCTGGGCCATTTATCTACCTAAGATAAGCTAGAGACTAAAAGGCCGTCTTCAAGAGGGAACGCGACATTTACCTATAATTTAGTTCCTGATGAGCCGGGTTGTGGTGCACAGGTTTCCCTCCATGTGATTGACACCAACAATCTGATGGATCAAGCTAGTAACCAGGAGGACTGGTCTGGGGTCGGGCCGCGGGGGCCTTCATGACCTGTATGACCCCACCGAATTTAGCGCTCCCCATTAAATACAGAAGACAAGACTCATGATCTATCAGTCTATTATTGTCTATTAATTATTATTTCTACATCAGATAATTATTTTATCAGATTATTACTATTATATCAGATAATTATTACTGTATCAATTATTATTACTGTCTATTAGTTAATTATCGTTACTATCAGATAATTATTACTGTATCAATTATTATTACTGTCTATTAGTTAATTATCGTTACTGTCTATCAGATAATTATCAATGCAATATACGAGAGAATTATTTTATAAGAAAGTCTAGCAGATTTTTGTGATTATTTCTTGATTATTTTGATTATTATTGTGTAACACGAAGAGAGAGAGAGAGAGAGAGAGAGAGAGAGAGAGAGAGAGAGACAGAGAGAGACAGAGACAGAGAGACAGAGAGAGAGACAGAGACAGAGAGAGAGGGAGGGAGGAGAAGAAGGACAGAGACAAAGAGGGAGGAGAGAAAGATACCTAGATAGAGAGGGAGGGAGAGAAAGAGACAGAGGGAGGGAGAGAAAGAGACAGAGGGAGGGAGAGAAAGAGAGACAGACAGACAGAGAGGGAGGGAGAGAAAGAGACAGAGGGAGGGAGAAAGAGAGACAGACAGACAGAGAGGAGGGAGAGAAAGAAGAAACAGGGGGAGGAAAGAGAGACAGAGACAGAGCGACAGACAGAGAGAGAGAGAGAGAGAGGGAGACAGACAGAGAGACAGAGAGAGAGACAGAGACAGACAGAGACAGAGACAGAGAGAGAGAGAGAGAGAGAGAGAGAGAGAGCCAGGTGTGAGGTAGCACTCTGTGTGTACACACACAGTGCTACCTGATCAGTTCCATTATGTCGTGTTGACACTGCCTCACCTGGGCGGGTGAAGCAGTCTCTCTCTCTCTCTCTCTCTCTCTCTCTCTCTCTCCTCAATGACATTCTTCGACACATTTTCTTAATAACTCCAAAATAAGCCAGGGAAGGCAAGCAGTGTGGCTTAATTCCGTCTGGGTCATTTCCACACTCTGAGGAAATGAACACGTCACTACATCTCCTTTTATCCCTCATTCTGTCTCTGGAGAGCCACTTGGCACTGCAGGGGATCAGGTGCCTCTGATTACACCCTGGGGTCACAGGAGTGCCAACCTCTGGGAATCAGGTACTGCCTGATAGATTTAAATATATTACTGTTGTCTGTTGTGACTAAATAAACCACTGTTTTCTATTGTGACTAAATAAACCACTGTTTTCTATTGTGACTAAATAAACCACTGTTTTCTCTTGTGACTAAATAAACCACTGTTTTCTATTGTGACTAAATAAACCACTGTTTTCCATTGTGACTAAATAAACCACTGTTTTCTATTGTGACTAAATAAACCACTGTTTTCTATTGTGACTAAATAAACCACTGTTTTCTCTTGTGAATAAATAAACCACTGTTTTCTATTGTGACTAAATAAACCACTGTTTTCTATTGTGAATAAATAAACCACTGTTTTCTATTGTGAATAAATAAACCACTGTTTTCTATTGTGACTAAATAAACCACTGTTTTCTATTGTGACTAAATAAACCACTGTTTTCTCTTGTGAATAAATAAACCACTGTTTTCTATTGTGACTAAATAAACCACTGTTTTCTCTTGTGAATAAATAAACCACTGTTTCCATTGTGACTAAATTAAACCACTGTTTTCTATTGTGACTAAATAAACCACTGTTTTCCTTGTGAATAAATAAACCACTGTTTTCTATTGTGACTAAATAAACACTGTTTCTATTGTGACTAAATAAACCACTGTTTTCTATTGTGACTAAATAAACCACTGTTTTCTATTGTGAATAAATAAACCACTGTTTTCCATTGTGACTAAATAAACCACTGTTTTCCATTGTGACTAAATAAACCACTGTTTTCTATTGTGACTAAATAAACCACTGTTTTTGTGACTAAATAAACCACTGTTTTCCATTGTGACTAAATAAACCACTGTTTTCCATTGTGACTAAATAAACCACTGTTTTCTATTGTGACTAAATAAACCACAGTTTTCGATTGTGGCTAAATAAACCACTGTTTTCTATTGTGACTAAATAAACCACTGTTTATGTGACTAAATAAACCACTGTTTATGTGACTAAATAAACCACAGTTTTCCATTGTGACTAAATAAACCACTGTTTTCCATTGTGACTAAATAAACCACTGTTTTCCATTGTGACTAAATTTAAAACCCCTGTTTTCCATTGTGAATAAATAAACCACTGTTTTCCATTGTGACTAAATAAACACTGTTTTCCATTGTGACTAAATAAACCACTGTTTTTGTGACTAAATAAACCACTGTTTTTGTGACTAAATAAACCACTGTTTTTGTGACTAAATAAACCACTGTTTTCCATTGTGACTAAATAAACCACTGTTTTCCATTGTGACTAAATAACCACTGTTTTCCATTGTGACAAATAAACCACTGTTTTCCCTTGTGACAAATAAACCACTGTTTTCCATTGTGACTAAATAAAACCACTTTGTTTTCCATTGTGACTAAATAAACCACTGTTTTCCATTGTGACTAAATAAACCACTGTTTTCCATTGTGACTAAATAAACCACTGTTTCCCATTGTGACTAAATAAACCACTGTTTTTGTGACTAAATAAACCACTGTTTTCCATTGTGACTAAATAAACCACTGTTTTCTATTGTGACTAAATAAACCACTGTTTTCGATTGTGACTAAATAAACCACTGTTTTCTATTGTGACTAAATAAACCACTGTTTTTGTGACTAAATAAACCACTGTTTTCCATTGTGACTAAATAAACCACTGTTTTCCATTGTGGGCTTAAAAAAACCACTGTTTTCCATTGTGACTAAATAAACCACTGTTTTTGTGACTAAATAAACCACTGTTTTCCATTGTGACTAAATAAACCACTGTTTTCCATTGTGACTAAATAAACCACTGTTTTCCATTGTGACTAAATAAACCACTGTTTTCCATTGTGACTAAATAAACCACTGTTTTCCATTGTGACTAAATAAACCACTGTTTTCCATTGTGACTAAATAAACCACTGTTTTCTATGTGACTAAATAAACCACTGTTTTCTATTGTAACTAAAAAACCAACTGTTTTATTGTTTAAATAAATAAACCACTGTTTTCTATTGTAACTAAATAAACCACTGTTTTCTATTGTAACTAAATAAACCACTGTTTTCCATTGTGACTAAATAAACCACTGTTTTCCATTGTGACTAAATAAACCACTGTTTTCTATTGTGAATAAATAAACCACTGTTTTTGTGACTAAATAAAGCACTGTTGTCTGTTATTATTAAATTTATCGCTGTTCTATGTTATTGTTAAATAAACCGACCATAGCTGACATCAGTGACATACTACTATATAGAAAGCCGTTTGTTATGCTGAGCATTTCCCGTAAATTAGGTCAGTTTTGTCCCAGGATGTGACCCACACCAGTCCACTAACACCCAGGATGTGACCCACACCAGTCCACTAACACCCAGGATGTGACCCACACCAGTCCACTAACACCCAGGATGTGACCCACACCAGTTCCACTAACACCCAGGATGTGACCCACACCAGTCCACTAACACCCCGGATGCGACCCACACCAGTCCACTAAACCCAGGATGTGACCCACACCAGTCCATAACACCCAGGATGTTTACCCACACCGTCCACTAACACCCAGGATTTTGACCCACACCAGTCCACTAACACCCAGGATGTGACCCACACCATCCACTAACACCCAGGATGTGACCCACACCATCCACTAACACCCCGGATGTGACCCCCACCAGTCACTAACACCCAGGATGTGACCCACACCAGTCCCCAAAACACCCAGGATGCGACCCACACCAGTCCACTAACACCCAGGATGTGACCCCACACCAGTCCACTAACACCCAGGATGTGACCCCCAACCAGTCCACTAACACCCAGGATGTGACCCAACCAGTCCACTAACACCCAGGATGTGACCCACACCAGTCCACTAACACCCAGGATGCGACCCACACCAGTCCACTAACACCCAGGATGTGACCCACACCAGTCACTAACACCCAGGATTTTGACCCACACCAGTCCACTAACACCCAGGATGTGACCCACACCAGTCCACTAAAAACCCAGGATGTGACCCACACCAGTCCACTAACACCCAGGATGTGACCCACACCAGTCCACTAACACCCAGGATGTGACCCACACCAGTCCCCTAACACCCAGGATGTGACCCACACCAGTCCACAAACACCCAGGATGCGACCCACACCGTCCACTAACCCCAGGATGTGACCCACAGTAGTTTCCACTAACACCAGGATGTGACCCACCCAGTCCACTAAAAACCCAGGATGTGACCCACCAGTCCCTAACACCCCAGGATGTGACCCACACCAGTCCCCTAACACCAGGATGTGACCCACAACAGTCCCCTAAAAACCAGGATGCGACCCACACCAGTCACTAACACCCAGGATGTGACCCTCACCAGTCCACTAACACCCAGGATGCGACCCACACCAGTCCACTAACACCCAGGATGTGACCCACACCAGTCCACAAACACCCAGGATTTTGACCCACACCAGTCCACTAACACCCAGGATGTGACCCACACCAGTCCACTAACACCCCCGGATGTGACCCACACCAGTCCACTAACACCCCGGATTTTGACCCACACCAGTCCACTAACACCCAGGATGTGACCCTCACCAGTCCACTACACCCCGGATGTGACCCTCACCAAATCCACTAACACCCAGGATGTGACCCACACCCGTCCACTAACACCCAGGATGTGACCCCCAACCCGTCCACTAACACCCAGGATGTGATCACACCAGTCCACTAACACCCAGGATGTGACCCACACCAGTCCACTAACCACCAGGATGCGCCCACACCAGTCCACTAACACCCAGGATGTGACCCACACCAGTCCACTAACACCCAGGGTGTGACCCACACCAGTCCACTAACACCCAGGATGTAAAACCCCCACCAGTCCACTAACACCCCGGATGGACCCACACCAGTCCACTAACACCCAGGATGTAACCCACACCAGTCCACTAACACCCAGGATGTTGACCCACACCAGTCCACTAAACCCAGGATGTGACCCACACCAGTCCACTAACACCCAAAGGGTGTGACCCACACCAGTCCATAACACCAGGATGTAACCCACACCAGTCCACTAACACCAGGATGTGACCCAACCAGTCCACTAACACCCAGGATGTAACCCCCACCAGTCCATAACACCCAGGATGTGACCCAAAACCCGTCCACTAACACCCGGATGTGACCCACACCAGTCCACTAACACCCAGGATGCCACCCACACCAGTCCACTAACACCCAGGATGTAACCCCCACCAGTCCACTAACACCCAGGATGTGACCCACACCAGTCCACTAACACCCAGGATGTGACCCCCACCAGTCCACTAACACCCAGGATGTGACCCACACCAGTCCACTAACACCAGGATGTAAACCCCACCAGTCCACTAACACCCAGGATGTGACCCACACCAGTCCACTAACACCCAGGATGTGACCCACACCAGTCCACTAACAAACCCAGGATGCGACCCCACACCAGTCCACTAACACCCAGGATGTAACCCACACCAGTCCACTAACACCCAGGATGTGACCCACACCAGTCCACTAACACCCAGGATGTAACCACACCAGTCCACTAACCCCCCAGGATGTGAACCCACACCAGTCCACTAACACCCAGGATGTAACCCACACCAGTCCACTAACACCCCGGATGTGACCCACCCAGTCCACTAACACCCAGGATGTGACCCACACCAGTCCACTAACACCCAGGATGTGACCCACACCATCACTAACCCCAGGATGCACCCCCAGTCCACTAAAAACCCAGGATGGACCCACCCAGTCCACTAACACCCAGGATGCGACCCACACCAGTCATAAAAACCCAGGATGCCACCCCCACCAGTCCACTAACACCCAGGATGCGACCCACACCAGTCCTTAACACCAGGATGTGACCCACACCAGTCCACTAACACCCAGGAGTGACCCACACCAGTCCACTAATACCCAGGATGCGACCCACACCCGTCCACTAACACAGGGAAAGCGACCCACACCAGTCCACTAACACCCAGGATGTGACCCAAACCCCCAGTCCACTAACACCCAGGATGCGACCACACCAGTCCACTAACACCCCGGATGTGACCCACACCAGTCCACTAAAACCCAGGAGCGACCCACACCAGTCCACTAACACCCAGAATGCGCCCACACCAGTCCACTAACACCCAGGATGGACCCAAAACCACCCAAAACCTAACCCCCGGGATGCGACTCACACCAGTCCACAAACACCCGGATGTGCCCCAAAACCCCAGTCCCCCTAACCCCCAGGTTGTGACCCACACCAGTCCCAAAAACCCCCAGGATGGGGCCCCCACCCCAGTCCAAACTAACACCTGGTAAGGAAGCACGCCCAATTTACCACCCTGCCGGGAAGTTGAACCCGAACCCTCCCCGGTGTAAGAAAGGGATTGATTTTTTCCAGTGGGGGTTTTGAAAATCAAATTACTACAAAAGATACTTAATCCCCCAGGAACGACTCTCAACAGTTTTTATTTCCCAAGTTACAGCAGAAATTTAAGCCAGGGAAGAAACTGATTTAAAGTCCCAGTGGTAATTTTTTTTAAACAGATAAAATTACAGCCCAAAATATATTACAGCAGATATTTTTACAGCAATATTTTAAACAGTCAGATAAAATTAAACAGTAAAAAAAATTACATTTCAATAAAATTACAGTCAGATATTTTACGTCAAATAAATTACAGTTAGATTTTAATTACAGTCAGTATTTTAAAGCCAGGTATAACAGTCAGATTTATTACAGCCCGATATATTACAGTTGTTTATATTCGTTAGATAAAATTACAGTCAGGTATTTTACGTCAGATATATTACGGGTCAGGTTTTTATTACAGTCGGTAAAATTAACAGTCAGATATTTTACAGTCAAAATTTTTAAACGGGTCAAATATTCCCAGCAAAATATATTACGGGCAGATATTTTTACATTTCCAGATATATTACAGGTCAGGTATTTTAAACAGCCCAGGTATTTTAACAGTCAGATATATTCAGTCAGTTATTTTCAGTCAGTTTATTTTCCCCGTCAGATATATTACAGTCAGATATATTACATTCAGTTTAAAATTCCCGTCAGATAATTTTACAGTCAAAATTATTTTTTAAAGTCAAAATAAATTACAGCCCCAGATATTTTACTTCAGTACTTTACGGCCCAGATATTTAAAACCTGTAAAAATTTTTAAGTGGTCAGGAAATATTTTAATTATACTGCCAAAATTATTTTTCCTTAAGCCCTGGATATTTTTAAAATGTGGATTTTGGGCAATTGATGTTTGTAGGGCAATGTTTTTTAAACCCTTAAAATAATATTAAAAAAATAAAAATAATAAAAAATAAAAATTAATAATAATAAAAATAATAATAATAAAAGGTACCACACACACACAACAAAAACCCCCAGACCTAAATTTTAAACCCAAGCCACAGGTCAGCACCTCAAAAAACCAGAAAACACACACAAAGAAAAACCCCAGACCTAAATTTAAAACCAGCCACGGGTTTCCACCCCCAACCTCAAAAACCAGAAAAAACCACACTACAAAAAAACCCCAGACCTGAAAAAAAAAAAACCACAGGTCACTGAAACCCCCAAAAAAATCCCGGTTTACCCAACACTACGTAAACAACAGACCTGCAAAACCAAGCCACAGGCCCAATGCCCCTTTAAATAAACCAGAAACACACACACAACTTTAAACCAGCCCTGAAAAAAACCCAAAGCCACAGGTCCTGCCCTTTTAAATTTAAACCCAAAGGTACACACACCCCTTACCCCGCAAACCCCAACCCCTGCAAAAACCAAAAAACAGGTCCCCTGCACCTCAAAAAAACCCAAGTCCCCACACACTAAATAAACCCAGCCGAAAAACCAAAGGGCCACAGGCACTGCACCTCAATAAACCGGGTAACAAAACACTCCGAAAAACCCCAGACTACATGCCCCAAGGGACAAAGGGTTCACTGCACCTCAAAAAACCCCGGTACCCCCACATTACTAAAACCCCAACCTGCAAAAACCCAAGACACAGGCACTGCCCCTCAATAAACCGGGTTTCACACACATTTCCGAAAACCCCCCAAACCACATGACCCAAGACACAGGTCACGCATTTAAATTAAACCGGGTTTTTAAACAATCGCACTTTTAAACCCCCCAGCCCCTCCCTTTAACCCAAACCCACAGTTTCACTACCCCTAAATTTAAACCCGGTAACCCCACTACGAAAAAACCCCAGCCCTGCATAAACCAAGCCAATTTCACTACACCTCAAAAAAAACCAGGTACACACACAAACTAAACCCAAGACTTGCAAAAACCCAAAGGGCCAAAAGGCCCACTACACCTCAAAAACCGGGTACACACACACTACGAAAACCCCCAGCCCCTGAAAAAACCAAAACCCCACATGTAAATTTACCCCTCAAAAAAACCGGGTTCACCCCGCACAACAAAAACCCAAGGGACTTCTTTAAACCCAAGCCCAGGTCCCCCTGCCCTCAAAAAAAACCAAACACACACACTACTAAACCACAGACCTGCATAAACAAGCCACGGTTTAAATGCACCTAAAAAAAACCCCGGGAAAACACACTACGTAAACACCAGACCTGAAAAAACCAAAGCCACGGGTCCCCCCACCTCAATAAACCAGGTACACCCACTAAGAAACCCCCAAAGGGACCTGAAAAAAACCCAAGAAACTTTATTTACCCCTAAATAAACCAGGTAAAACACACACTACGAAAAACCCCGGGCCCTGCAAAAAAACCAACCACGGTCACTACACCTCATAAACCAGGTACACACACACACAAGAAAACCCCCAGACCTGCATAAAACCAAAAGCCACAGTTTCCACTGAAACCTCAATAAAACCCGGGTAAAACACACTTCGAAAAACCCCAGACCTGCATAAACCCAAGCCAAAAAATCAAACCCCTAAATTTAACCAGGTAAAAACCCCACACTCCGAAAACCCCAAAACCTGCAAAAACCCAAAGCCACAGATCACTACACCTCAATAAACCAGGTCCCAAAATACGAAAACCCCCCAGACCTGAAAAACCCAAACCACAGATCACTACACTCAAAAAAACCAGGAAACCCACACACTACTTTAAAACCCCAGACCTGCAAAAAACCAACCCCCCAGATAAACACCCCCAAAATAAACCAGGTACACACACTACAAAACCCCAGACCTGCAAAAAACCAACCCACAGATCACTACACCTCAAAAAAACCCGGGTTTACACACCCCACACTACTTTAAACCCCAGACCTGCAAAAAACCCAAAACCCAAGATCACTGCACGGTTTAAGCCCCTCTGTTTACAAAAGCAAAATTCCCCGTACCTGACTAAGGCCAAAGTCAAATCGTGATAAAATTTCCCCAATTCCAAACTTACAATTCCAGTAGCGTTATTTTTGGCAGCTGATGTTAATTAAACCCGTAATTTTCCCGATGAATTTTCTAAATGACGTCGTATTTTTTTGTATGTTAAGCTATAGGGCGTAATTTTAAATTTGCGTATTTTTAAAATGCGTAGTAAAGATAATATTGAGATTTGGGCCCCTTTCCCTGGAAGGGAACGGGGTGGTGGAGGGTTTTTGATCCAGGGGGAAATTTGGGTTTATTTTTTCCCCTTCCTTACATCAAACCTGACTGTTTTCCTTTCCCAAAGGATGTAGGACCCTTTCGAATTTAGCGTTTTCCCGTAAATTAAAAAATTTTTTAAAAATAAAATTACCACAGGGCTGGGTGGGGGGTGGGTGGCCAGATGTAACCGAAAGGGGGGTTTGGTTGGCCCTGATTAACAGAGGTATGGGTGGCCCCTGATGTAACAAAGGATGGGGGGCCAGGATTTTAACGAAAAGGGAAAGGGTGGCCATGAAAGTAAAAAGGTAAGGGTGGCCAAAGAAGTAACAGAGGTATGGGTGGGCCCGAAGTAACAGAGGTAGGGTGGGGCCCTATGTAACCCGAGGTTTTGGGTGGCCAGGGTTTTAAAAAGGGTATGGGGGGCCAAGATGAAAAAGAGGTAAGGTTTGGGCCCTGATTTTAAAAGAGGGAAAGGGTGGGGCCCGGGTGTGAACCAGGTTGTGGGTGGGCCATGATGTAACAGAGGTATGGGTGCCCCAAAAGTAACAGGTAAAGGGGGGCCAGGTGTGGGTACCCGATTTGGGTGGCCAAAAAAAAACAAAAAGGTGTGGGTGGGTAGGTGGCCCAAAAATAAAAACGTGTGGGGTTTTGTGGGTGGGTGGGTGGGTGTGTGGGTTTTGTGGGTTTGGGTTTGGGTGGGTGTGTTTGGGGGGGTGGGTGGGTGGGTGGGGGGGGGGGGTGGGTGGGTGGGCGGGTGGGGGGGGGTGTGAACACTAGTTGTGCATATGGAAAAACAGGGCCCCAAGCCCAAAACAAACAGATAAACATGAGAGGAATGTGTGTGTGTGTGTGTGTGTGTGTGTGTGTGTGGTGTGTGTGTGTGTGTGTGTGTGTGTGTGTGTGTGTGTGGTGTGTGTGTGTGTGTGTGTGTGGTGTGGGTGGTGTGTGTGGTGTGTGTTGTGTGGTGTGTGTGTGGTGGTGTGTGGTGAGTGTGTGTGTGTGGTGTGGGTGGTGTGTGTGTTGGTGTGTTGTGTGTGTGTTGTTGTGTGTGTGTGTGTGTGTTGTGGTGTGTGTGTGTGTGTGTGGTGTGTGTGTGGTGTGTGTGGTGTGGGTGTTGTGGTGTGTGTGTGTGTGTGTGTGGTGGTGTGTGTGTGTGTGTGTGTGTGTGTGTGTGTGTGTGTGTGTGTGTGTGGTGTTGTGGTGTGTGTGTGGTGTGGTGTGTGTGTGTGTGTGTTTTAGAGTCCTCACCTGTGTCTCCAACTGTTTGTTTTCACATGTATGAGGTTACTTAGGCCGAGCCTCAGCTCCTGGCCCTGCTTCTAAAGCAGGCTGCTTCTGACTTTGTAACATCGTGCCTATTTTTGAAGCTGTGTATAGATTCTGCCTTTACAGCTTTTTTGACTACGTTAAACTCGCGTATGTTTTAAACTCCCAGCAGTGCCCTTCTGTACCTGTTTCCCATCTCTGGAACACTTAGTTTCTCTCCACCCTATCAATTCCTGAGTACTTTTTATGTCGTTATCATATCTCTCTCATGGTACATCTATCCTTTGATATCATCATTTCTGACCTCATCCATCTTCCAACTAGCGCACTCAGCTCACACACTGAGGACCGGAGTTTGAATCCCCGGTACGGCTGGAAAAGATTAGGGACGTTTCCATAAGACACCTGCTGTCTATGTTCACCCATCAATAATAATAGGTATCTGGGTGTTAGTGGACTGGTGTGGGTCACATCCTGGGTGTTAGTGGACTGGTGTTTGTCACATCCTGGGTGTTAGTGGACTGGTGTGGGTCACATCCTGGGTGTTAGTGGACTGGTGTGGGTCACATCCTGGGTGTTAGTGGACTGGTGTGAGTCACATCCTGGGTGTTAGTGGACTGGTGTGGGTCGCATCCTGGGTGCTAGTGGACTGGTGTGGGTCGCATCCTGGGTGCTAGTGGACTGGTGTGGGTCGCATCCTGGGTGTTAGTGGACTGGTGTGGGTCGTATCCTGGGTGTTAGTGGACTGGTGTGGGTCGCATCCTGGGTGTTAATGGACTGGTGTGGGTCACATCCTGGGTGTCAGTGGACTGGTGTGGGTCACATCCTGGGTGTCAGTGGACTGGTATGGGTCGCATCCTTGGTGTTAGTGGACTGGTGTGGGTCGCATCCTGGGTTTGTTGGACTGGTGTGGGTCACATCCTGGGTGTTAGTGGACTGGTGTGGGTCGCATCCTGGGTGCTAGTGGACTGGTGTGGGTCGCATCCTGGGTGCTAGTGAACTGGTGTGGGTCGCATCCTGAGTGTTAGTGGACTGGTGTGGGTCCGTATCCTGGGTGTTAATGGGACTGGTGTGGGTCACATCCTGGGTGTTAGTGGACTGGTGTGGGTCACATCCTGGGTGTTAGTGGACTGGTGTGGGTCACATCCTGGGTGTTAGTGGACTGGTGTGGGTCACATCCTGGGTGTTAGTGGACTGGTGTGGGTCACATCCTGGGTGTTAGTGGACTGGTGTGGGTTACATCCTGGGTGTTAGTGGACTGGTGTGGGTCACATCCTGGGTGTTAGTGGACTGGTGTGGGTCACATCCTGGGTGTTAGTGGACTGGTATGGGTCACATCCTGGGTGTTAGTGGACTGGTGTGGGTCACATCCTGGGACAAAACTGACCTAATTTGCGGGAAATGCTCAGCATAACAAGCGGCTTTCTATATAGTAGTATATCACTGATGTCAGCTATGGTCTGTATACCTTGTACATGTACTTGTATACCTTGTACATGTACTTGTATACCTTGTACATGTACTGGTATACCTTGTACATGTACTTGTATACCTTGTACATGTACTTGTATACCTTGTACATATACTGGTATACCTTGTACATGTACTGGTATACCTTGTACATGTACTGGTATACCTTGTACATGTACTTGCATACCTTGTACATGTACTTGCATACCTTGTACATGTACTTGCATACCTTGTACATGTACTTGCATACCTTGTACATGTACTTGCATACCTTGTACATGTACTTGCATACCTTGTACATGTACTTGCATACCTTGTACATGTACTTGCATACCTTGTACATGTACTGGTGGCAAATAAAGATTATTATTATTATTATTATTATTATTATTATTATTATTATTATCCTCGTTTCCTAACCTATACACTTTTTACCCAGCTTCTTGACTTGCTTGGTAGTGTTTAGGCTTAATGTTGGTGCTGCTTACTCGAAGATCTTTCAAGATTCAAGAGGCACAGTGCCATGATTGGTACACTGCACAAATATCGTGCACATGCAACATTTGGTCGTCTTTATTCTGGTAACATTCGCTGGCCAGTAGTTTCTTCAGTCCAATGCAGAGGACGGTGGAAGATGAGGAATTTTTAAGTAATCAGTCCCTCAACCTGGAGTCGATGTTTAGTCCATCAGTCTGGAGTGAGGGACTGATTACCTCAAACTTCTCATCTTCCACCATTCTCCTCTGTATTGTACATGTGTTTCATTATTCAACTTGATAAGACACATGTGCAACAGTTAGGTATCTTTATTCACAAACGTTTCGCCTACACAGTAGGTTTCTTCAGTCGAGTACGGAAGAGTTAGCAGAGGCAGAAGAGATGTGACGACGATGTAATTGGTCCATCATCCTTGAAGACGTTGTTTTGAGGTGGTCAGTCCCTACGTCTTTAAGGTTAATTAACTGATTAACAGTCTTCACATCTCTACTGCTTCAGCAAACTCTTCTGTACTCGACTGAAGAAGCCTACTGTGTAGGCGAAACGTTTGGGAATAAAGTTGCCTAAATGGTGTCTGTGTGTCTTACATACCAAACTCTCGGTATTGCATACCAATCTAATATTCACACTAACTCCCTCACTTACCTTTACCTCCAACGATTAAACAGACTTCGCGAGTCGAAGATTTGTCTGAGACTGTCTAATTATCACATCTTCGGCTGCTTGATATTCCCTGCCAGGCAGAGTATAGTCCAAGTTTACTCGTAAACTCTGGCGTTTTCCACACACTGTCAGGGGTAACCTGGGGTCTGCTGAAGGCTTTAGGGGTAACGTTTGTTTAGGCAGAGGTACACTTAAGTACAATCATCATCATGCAATTACCATACCAAGTAGGATAACCCAAAAAATACCATCATTGACAAAATCTGATAGTGTGTGGTTGGAGGAGGCATGTAAACTGTGTGGTTGGAGGAGGCATGTAAACTGTGTGGTTGGAGGAGGCATGTAAACTGTTTGGTTGTAGGAGGCACGTAAACTGCTTGGTTGGAGGAGGCACGTAAACTGTTTGATTGGAGGAGGCACGTAAACTGTTTGATTGGAGGAGGCACGTAAACTGTTTGGTTGGAGGAGGCATGTAAACTGTTTGGTTGTAGGAGGCACGTAAACTGTTTGGTTGTAGGAGGCACGTAAACTGTTTGGTTGTAGGAGGCACGTAAACTGTTTGGTTGGAGGAGGCATGTAAACTGTTTGGTTGTAGGAGGCATGTAAACTGTTTGGTTGTAGGAGGCACGTAAACTGTTTGGTTGTAGGAGGCACGTAAACTGTTTGGTTGTAGGAGGCACGTAAACTGTTTGGTTGTAGGAGGCACGTAAACTGTTTGGTTGTAGGAGGCACGTAAACTGTTTGGTTGTAGGAGGCACGTAAACTGTGTGGTTGTAGGAGGCACGTAAACTGTGTGGTTGTAGGAGGCACGTAAACTGTGTGGTTGTAGGAGGCACGTAAACTGTTTGGTTGTAGGAGGCACGTAAACTGTTTGGTTGTAGGAGGCACGTAAACTGTTTGGTTGTAGGAGGCACGTAAACTGTTTGGTTGTAGGAGGCACGTAAACTGTTTGGTTGTAGGAGGCACGTAAACTGTTTGGTTGTAGGAGGCACGTAAACTGTTTGGTTGTAGGAGGCACGTAAACTGTTTGGTTGTAGGAGGCACGTAAACTGTGTGGTTGTAGGAGGCACGTAAACTGTTTGGGTGTAGGAGGCACGTAAACTGTGTGGTTGTAGGAGGCACGTAAACTGTTTGGTTGTAGGAGGCACGTAAACTGTTTGGGTGTAGGAGGCACGTAAACTGTTTGGTTGGAGGAGGCACGTAAACTGTTTGGTTGGAGGAGGCACGTAAACTGTTTGGTTGTAGGAGGCACGTAAACTGTTTGGGTGTAGGAGGCACGTAAACTGTGTGGTTGTAGGAGGCACGTAAACTGTTTGGGTGTAGGAGGCACGTAAACTGTTTGGTTGGAGGAGGCACGTAAACTGTTTGGTTGGAGGAGGCACGTAAACTGTTTGGTTGTAGGAGGCACGTAAACTGTTTGGGTGTAGGAGGCACGTAAACTGTTTTGTTGGAGGAGCACGTAAACTGTTTGGTTGGAGGAGGCACGTAAACTGTTTGGTTGTAGGAGGCACGTAAACTGTTTGGGTGTAGGAGGCACGTAAACTGTGTGGTTGTAGGAGGCACGTAAACTGTTTGGTTGTAGAGGCACGTAAACTGTTTTGGGTTTTAGGAGGCATGTAAACTGTTTGGTTGTAGGAGGCACGTAAACTGTTTGGTTGTAGGAGGCACGTAAACTGTTTGGTTGTAGGAGGCATGTAAACTGTTTGGTTGTAGGAGGCATGTAAACTGTTTGGTTGTAGGAGGCACGTAAACTGTTTGGTTGTAGGAGGCATGTAAACTGTTTGGTTGTAGGAGGCATGTAAACTGTTTGGTTGATTGATTAGACATCAGTCCTAGTTGATCAGACTTCGAGTCCGGTTGATTAGACCAGAAAGTCTGGTCTGGGACCTAACCACTAGTACATTAACCTGTCAATTACCCATTATTTATCCTTGTTATCCTTCAATTATCTTTTAATTATTCTCAGTTATCCTTCAGGTGTTCAGAGTGAATCTTTGTTAAGTGAACAGAAAATAATTCTTACATACACGATCTTTTGATCCGAGGAATCTGATCTAATGTTTTTTACCTGTTAAGTACCTGTCTAAGAATGTAACACTCATAGCAGTGGTAATCCACCACTGTAGAGTCACTGTCACCACTTGTCAAGTCAAGACAGTGATGATCTACCACTGTGAGTCATGTACCATGCAATCAAACTGGTGATCTACCACTGTAGGTCACTGTCAATATAAGTCATAGCAGTGATGATCTACCACTGTGGAATCACTGACACCACTTGTCAAGTCAAAGACAGTGATGATCTACCACTGTGGAATCACTGCCACCACTTGTCAAGTCAAAACAGTGGTGATCTACCACTGTAGAGTCACTGTCACCACTTGCCAAGTCATAGCAGTGATGATCTACCACTGTGGAATCACTGCCACTACTTGTCGAGTCAAAACAGTAGTGATCTACCACTGTAGAGTCACTGTCACCACTGGTGTTTACTCACAACAGTGTTCTTGGTGTCCCGCAGGAGAGCCGCTGTCGACCGCCAGTGTTGGTGGGAGCCAGGGAGATTTATGAACCCACCGAACTTATCAAGATCGGCTGCCAACCTAAGGAATCCTTTCAAGGAGATCACAAACCTACCTTACAGTGGTTCCTAGAGGGCAGCCAGGTGAGTACTAGTTAATATTACCTAGAGGACAGCCAGGTGAAGTACTAGTTAATATTACCTAGAGGACAGCCAGGTGACTAGTTAATATTACCTAGAGGGCAGCCAGGTGAGTACTAGTTAATATTACCTAGAGGACAGCCAGGTGAGTACTTCTTAATATTATCTAGAGGACAGCCAGGTGACTAGTTAATATTACCTAGAGGGCAGCCAGGTGAGTACTAGTTAATATTACCTAAGACAGCAGGAGTACTTCTAATATTTAAGGACAGCCAGGTGACTAGTAATATTACCTAAGGGCAGCCAGGTGAGTACTAGTTAATATTACCTAGAGGACAGCCAGGTGGTACTAGTTAAAAATTACCTAGAGGACAGCCAGGTGAGTACTTCTTAATATTATCTAGAGGACAGCCAGGTGACTAGTTAATATTACCTAGAGGGCAGCCAGGTGAGTACTAGTTAATATTACCTAGAGGGCAGCCAGGTGAGTACTAGTTAATATTACCTAGAGGACAGCCAGGTGACTAGTAAATATTACCTAGAGGGCAGCCAGGTGAGTACTAGTTAATATTACCTAGAGGACAGCCAGGTGACTAGTAAATATTACCTAGAGGGCAGCCAGGTGAGTACTAGTTAATATTACCTAGAGGACAGCCAGGTGACTAGTAAATATTACCTAGAGGGCAGCCAGGTGAGTACTAGTTAATATTACCTGGAGGACAGCCAGGTGACTAGTAAATATTACCTAGAGGGCAGCCAGGTGAGTACTAGTTAATGTTAGAGGGCAGCCAGGTGAGTACTAGTTAATATTACCTAGAGGGCAGCCAGGTGAGTACTAGTTAATATTACCTAGAGGGCAGCCAGGTGAGTACTAGTTAATATTACCTAGAGGGCAGCCAGGTGAGTACTAGTTAATATTACCTAGAGGGCAGCCAGGTGAGTACTAGTTAATATTACCTAGAGGGTAGCTAGGTGAATACTAGTTAATCTTGCATTTATGAAGGGTAGCCAGTACCTGGGCCAACTAGATGCTAGTAAGATTTCTAGATTCACCCATTTCTAGTGCACCCATGTCCATCTTGTGGATAGCGGTGCAAGAGGAATCACGGAATGGGTGGGATTTGAACTCATGGCAAGTGGAATCTAAAGCACACAGGATTCCCTCGCCATGAGTTCAAATCCCACCCGTTCCATGGTTTGTTTGTTAATGTGTTATTACGATTTCATAAGTAGTGACAGAGCATATGGATATACAATAGACAAAGCTGTACGTCAGTTTACGTGCGGCCAACAGTAACAGCCTGGTTGATCAGGCCCTGATCCACCGCCAGGCCTGGTCACAGACTGGGCAGCTGGGACGTTGACCCCTGACGCCCACTCCAGGTATATTCCAGGTATATTCCGGGTATATTCCGGGTACACTCCGGGTACACTCCGGGTACACTCCGGGTATAGGAACTGAGCCCTGAAATGGTTAGCAGCAGTAACTATGGATATACGCGCGCGCGCGCACGCACGCACGCACACACACACACACACACACACACACACACACACACACACACACTCAACTTCCTGCAGGAGGTTCAGTGGGACAGAGAACTGGTAGGAAAATCAGTAAGCGAGATGATGGAATATGTAACAACAAAGTGCAAGGAGGCAGAGAAAAGGTTTGTTCCCAAGGGAAATAGAAATAATAGGAAGATCAAAGTGAGTCCTTGGTTTATCCGAAGGTGTAGGGAGGCAAAAACTAAGTGCAACAGAGAACGGAAAAGGTACAGGAGGCAAAGGACCCAGGAAAACAAGGAGATTAGTAGAAGAGCCAGAAACGAGTATGCACAGATAAGGAGGGAGGCCCAGCGACAGTATGAAAACGACATAGCATCGAAAGTCAAGTCTGACCCGAAACTGCTGTATAGCCACATTAGGAGGAAGACAACAGTCAAAGACCAGGTGATAAGGCTGAGGAAAGAAGGTGAGGCGCTCACAAGAAACGATCAAGAGGTATGTGAGGAGCTCAATATGAGATTTAAGGAAGTATTTACAGTGGAGACAGGAAGGCCTCTGGGGGGACAGAACAGACGGGGACACCAGCAAGGAATATACCAACAAGTGTTGGATGACATACATACAAATGAGGAGGGGGTGAAGAAGCTGCTAAGGGACATCGATACCTCAAAGGCAATGGGACCGGACATCATCTCCCCGTGGGTCCTTAGAGATGGAATGGATATGCTGTGTGTGCCACTTACCACAATCTTCAACATATCCCTGGAAACTAGGCAACTACCTGAGGTATGGAAGACGGCAAATGTAGTTCCCATTTTTAAAAAAGGAGACAGAAAAGAGGCACTAAACCATAGACCTGTCTCTCTGACGTGTATAGTATGCAAAGTTATGGAGAAGATTATCAGAAGGAGAGTGGTGGAGCATCTGGAACGGAACAAGAGTATAAACGCCAACCAGCACGGATTCATGGAAGGCAAATCCTGTGTCACAAAGCTTCTGGAGTTTTATGATAAAGTAACAGAAGTAAGACACGAGAGAGAGGGGTGGGTTGATTGCATCTTCTTGGACTGCAAGAAGGCCTTTGACAGTTCCTCACAAGAGATTAGTGCAGAAGCTAGAGCATCAGGTGCATACAACAGGATGGGCACTGCAATGGATCAGAGAATACCTGACAGGGAAGCAACAACGGGTCATGGTACGTGATGAGGTATCACAGTGGGCACCTGTGACGAGAGGGGTTCCACAGGGGTCGGTCCTAGGACCAGTGCTATTTTTGGTATATGTGAATGCCATGATGGAAGGGTTAGACTCAGAAGTGTCCCTGTTTGCAGATGATGTGAAGTTAATGAGGAGAATTAAATCAGATGAGGATCAGGCAGGACTTCAAAGAGACCGGGGAAGGGCACAGAGGACCGCAGACGAAGTATAGGCTAGGTGGCCAAAGACTGCAAACCTCGCTCAAGAAGATCTTGGGGTGAGTATAACACCGAGCATGTCTCCGGAAGCACACATCAACCAGATAACTGCTGCAGCATATGGGCGCCTGGCAAACCTGAGAACAGCGTTCTGATACCTTAGTAAGGAATCGTTCAAGACACTGTACACCGTGTACGTCAGGCCCATACTGGAGTATGCAGCACCTGTTTGGAACCCGTACTTGATCAAGCACGTCAAGAAATTGGAGAAAGTGCAAAGGTTTGCGACAAGGTTAGTTCCAGAGCTAAGGGGAATGTCCTATGAAGAAAGGTTAAGGGAAATTGGCCTGACGACACTGGAGGACAGGAAGGTCAGGGGAGACATGATAGCGACATATAAAATACTGCGCGGAATAGACAAGGTGGACAAAGACAGGATGTTCCAGGAAGAGGACACAGAAACAAGAGGTCACAATTGGAAGTTGAAAACTCAGATGAGTCAGAGGGATGTTAGGAAGTATTTCTTCAGTCATAGAGTTCTCAGACAGTGGAATAGCCTAGAAAGTGACGTAGTGGAGGCGGGAACCATACATAGTTTTAAGACGAGGTTTGATAAAGCTCATGGAGCAGGGAGAGAGAGGACCCAGTAGCATCCAGTAAAGAGGCGGGGCCAGGAGCTAAGACTCGACACCGGCAACCACAAATAGGTGAGTACAAATAGGTGAGTACAAATAGGTGAGTACACACACACACACACACACACACACCTAGAAAGGAACGATCTCATCAACAGCAGCCAACATGGTTTCAGGGACGGGAAATCCTGTGTCACAAACCTACTGGAGTTCTATGACATAGTGACAGCAGTAAGACAAGAGAGAGAGGGGTGGGTGGATTGCATTTTCTTGGACTGCAAGAAGGCGTTTGACACAGTTCCACACAAGAGATTGGTGCAAAAACTGGAGGACCAAGCGGGGATAACAGGGAAGGCACTACAATGGATCAGGGAACACTTGTCAGGAAGACAGCAGCGAGTCATGGTACGTGGCGAGGTATCAGAGTGGGCATCTGTGACCAGCGGGGTCCCGCAGGGGTCAGTCCTAGGACCAGTGCTGTTTCTGGTATTTGTGAACGACATGACGGAAGGAATAGACTCTGAGGTGTCCCTGTTTGCAGATGACGTGAAGTTGATGAGAAGAATTCACTCGATCGAAGACCAAGCAGAACTACAAAGGGATCTGGACAGGCTGTAGACCTGGTCCAGCAATTGGCTCCTGGAGTTCAATCCCACCAAGTGCAAAGTCATGAAGATTGGGGAAGGGCAAAGAAGACCGCAGACGGAGTACAGTCTAGGGGGCCAGAGACTACAAACCTCACTCAAGGAAAAAGATCTTGGGGTGAGTATAACACCAGGCACATCTCCTGAAGCGCACATCAACCAAATAACTGCTGCAGCATATTGGCGCCTAGCAAACCTCAGAACAGCATTCCGACATCTTAATAAGGAATCATTCAGGACCCTGTACACCGTGTACGTTAGGCCCATATTGGAGTATGCGGCACCAGTTTGGACCCACACACTAGCCAAGCACGTAAAGAAACTAGAGAAAGTGCAAAGGTTTGCAACAAGACTAGTCCCCAGAGCTAAGAGGTATGTCCTACGAGGAGAGGTTAAGGAAATCAACCTGACGACACTGGAGGACAGGAGAGATAGGGGGGACATGATAACGACATACAAAATACTGAGAGGAATTGACAAGGTGGACAAAGACAGATGTTCCAGAGATTGGACACAGTAACAAGGGGACACAGTTGGAAGCTGAAGACACAGATGAATCACAGGGATGTTAGGAAGTATTTCTTCAGCCACAGAGTAGTCAGTAAGTGGAACAGTTTGGGAAGCGATGTAGTGGAGGCAGGATCCATACATAGCTTTAAGCAGAGGTATGATAAAGCTCACGGCTCAGGGAGAGTGACCTAGTAGCGATCAGTGAAGAGGCGGGGCCAGGAGCTCGGACTCGACCCCCGCAACCTCAACTAGGTGAGTACAACTAGGTGAGTACAACTAGGTGAGTACAACTAGGTGAGTACATACACACATTATATAGGCAATCTGGACACCCACGATGCCTTGTACCTTCTCACAAAGTGCTTGAGTCTGCCCAGGTTGACATATTTCCTAAGAAGTGCACCTTCATATGATAACCCTATACTGCACGAATATGACAGTATCCTGAGGCAGATTTTTACGAAAGTACTTAACCTTACTCTAGAAGACGGGCAGTGGAACCAAGCTACACTTCCAGTCAGACTAGGAGGCATTGGTGTCCGCAAGTCATCACAGATTGCGCTACCTGCTGTTCTGTCCTCGTGTATTGCATCCAGAGGGCTTGTAGCAGCGATTCTCCCTGAACATCTTAGGGACAAGATTGGAATCCAGGACCAGAAGTTCATTGACGGAGCAATGATCTGGGATAATCTAACGGGCTCAGAAACCAGACCTGCCCCCCCCAACAACTACAATCAGTCGCACTGGGATGGTCCAATAGTGGAAAATATAGCCTCAACAATGCTTCAGAGTGTGTCAGAGAAGGATAGAGCCCGCCTCCTGGCAGTAAGAGCCCCTCATGCTGGGGACTTTCTGTTGGCTGTTCCCAACTCCAGCCTTGGCACACGCCTCTACACACAGACCATCCGCATCGGTGTTGCCCTTCGACTTGCCGCCCCTATTCTCGCCGAACACAGGTGCATTTGTGGCAGTGAAGCAGGAGGCCGATTCTGGTACCATGGCCTTGTATGCCGTAAATCCAAGGGAAAGATTGCAAGACATGAGAAGGTTAATAACGTTATCAAGAGGAGCCTCACAACAGCCGGATGCCCAGCAGTAAGGGAGCCACCCCAACTATGCAGATCTGATGGCAACCAGAAGCGTCCAGATGGTATCACCCTTCAAGCCTGGACAGATGGCAAGCAGGTGGTGTGGGACTATATATGTGCATCTACCTTGGCTGATACCTATCTCCAATACACCAGGGAGGAAGGAGGGGCAGCTGCCAGCTTCAGGGAGTCCCAAAAGTCTGGAAAATATGGAGAACTTGCCCATCATTATATGTTTGTTCCCATAGGCTCAGAGACCCTTGACTCAGGGGAAAGAATGCATCTAAATTCCTTAAGGAGCTGGGAAAAAGACTCATCAGGGTAACTAGGGATCCCAGGGCAGCTAGTTTTCTGTTCCAGCGGCTCAGTGCTGCTGTTGAGAGGGGTAATGCCTGCTGTATTTTGGGCACACGCCCCAGCTCTGAGGAGCTGGATGAGATTTTCGCCTTATAATCAGTGACAAACACGTAACATGTACCGTATATGCCACCTTTACATCAACAATGTATCTTCTGTACCATATGTAATAATAATAATAATAATATTATATATATATATATAATATATATATATATATATATATATATATATATATATATATAATATATATATATATATGTCGTGCCGAATATGTAAAACTGGTCAATTAGCAAGAACTTTAAAATTAAGTCCTTTCTAAAATTTTCTCTTATACGTTTAAAGATATATTTTTTTCATTAATGTTAATGTATAAATTTTTAATTTTGCTCCAAAAAAATCTTAGAAAACTTACCTAACCTTATTATAACAAGAACAATTTATTTTAGCCTAACCCAACTATATATATTTTAGATTTGTTTACAGTAATTTAATACTAAACCGACACAATGAAATATATTTTTTTCGTTAGGCTCAGAATGATTTTGGCGAAATTATTGCATACACAAATTTTCGCTTGTCCTATATGGCAAGATGAGCGTTGCTATTTAAGCCAAGATGGCAAGTTCTGCCTATTCGGCACGACATATACATGTAATATATATATAGGACTGAAGCAGCCACTCATGGCTAAACGTTTTAAGAAACAAACGTTCTGAACACAAGCATCGTGTTCCACAGTGTGTTGGTATCACTGTATCATGCAGGTAAATGGTCCAGAGAACCGACAGACTGATAAATAAGACACATGTACAACACTTGGGTATCTTTGTGTCACTTTCGGCCAACCAGCTGCTTCCTCAATCCTGTACAGAGAAGAAAGGTTGAAGATCAGAAAGAATCTGAGGTAATTAGTCCCTCAGCCTGGAGTCGATGTAATCAGTCCCTCAGCCTGGAGTCGATGTAATAAGTCCATCAGCCTGGAGTCGATGTAATCAGTCCCTCAGCCTGGAGTCGATGTAATCAGTCCCTCAGCCTGGAGTCGATGTAATCAGTCCCTCAGCCTGGAGTCGATGTAATCAGTCCCTCAGCCTGGAGTCAATGTAATCAGTCCCTCAGCCTGGAGTCGATGTAATCAGTCCCTCAGCCTGGAGTCGATGTAATCAGTCCCTCAGCCTGGAGTCGATGTAATCAGTCCCTCAGCCTGGAGTTGATGTAATCAGTCCCTCAGCCTGGAGTCGATGTAATCAGTCCCTCAGCCTGGAGTCGATGTAATTAGTTTCTCAGCCTGAAGTCGATGTAATCAGTCCCTCAGCCTGGAGTCGATGTAATCAGTCCATCAATCTTGATAAGAATACAGCAAGTGTATGTACAATGTTGGCCAAGACGGGGTCCTGGCACAGTCATCTTGCGATGACCCGTCTCTGCCTCCCGAAGGAGAGTGGATTCTGCCACAGCATATACGCGAAGTGGCTTGCTTCTCCCTACGAGCCCCGTGAGGGCAGGGAATGGGGCTAGGCCTGGGGACAGTTTGTCCCAGAAGATGAGGAAGTACTAGTACCTCCCCCCATGGGGGAGACAGGTCTCAGACACTCCCAAGCCAGGGAGCCAAGGCCGGGTCACCATCTGGAAAAGACCCGGGCCGGGAGAGTCCGACGAATCAAGATTACTGTGATTCAGTTCCTTCAAATTAAATTTTTTAAATTAATCCATGTTAAGCGCTAAACCCAAGTGAGTCATTCAGCGCAAGACGTGTTGGAGGCTCGATCCTCCGTCTGGTGAGCGCCAGACAGACGCGCTTCCTATTTGTACTCGCCTAGATGTTCTCAAGTTCCTTCAAGACTAGTAACAAATCTTTACATATATACATATTAGGCCAACCAGTGGCGAAATATCTACAAATAAAGATGCCCAGATGTTGCATATGTGTCTAATTCTTCATCTTATCGGTACTGTCTACCATTTTAAGTACAGGTCAGGTACTGGTCAAACCCA
>NC_069457.1:14055471-14076919 GCF_026875155.1 Cherax quadricarinatus
GAAGCCTCTGTGTGACACAAGAGTAGTGTGTGAAGCCTCTGTGAGACACAAGAGCAGTGTGTGAAGCCTCTGTGAGACACAAGAGCAGTGTGTGAAGCCTCTGTGTGACAAGAGCAGTGTGTGAAGCCTGTGTGTGACAAGAGCAGTGTGTGAAGCCTCTGTGTGACACAAGAGCAGTGTGTGAAGCCTCTGTGTGACACAAGAGCAGTGTGTGAAGCCTCTGTGTGACACAAGAGCAGTGTGTGAAGCCTCTGTGTGACACAAGAGCATGTGTGAACCCTCTGTGTGACACAAGAGCAGTGTGTGAAGCCTCTGTGTGACAAGAGCATGTGTGAAGCCTCTGTGTGACACAAGAGCAGTGTGTGAAGCCCTGGTGACACAAGAGCAGTGTGTGAAGCCTCTGTGTGACACAAGAGAAGTGTGTGAAGCCTCTGTGTGACACAAGAGAAGTGTGTGACACAAGAGTAGTGTGTGTGAAGCCTCTGGTGACACAAGAGTAGTGTGTGTGAAGCCCTGTGTGACACAAGAGCAATGTGTGAAGCCTCTGTGTGACACAAGAGCAGTGTGTGAAGCCTCTGTGTGACACGAGCAGTGTGTGAAGCCTCTGTGTGACACAATAGTAGTGTGTGTGAAGCCTCTGTGTTACACAAGAGTAGTGTGTGAAGCCTCTGTGTGACAAGAGTAGTGTGTGAAGCCTCTGTGTGACACAAGAGCAGTGTGTGAAGCCTCTGTGAGACACAAGAGCAGTGTGTGAAGCCTCTGTGTGACACAAGAGCAGTGTGTGAAGCCTCTGTGTGACACAAGAGTAGTGTGTGAAGCCTCTGTGTGACACAAGAGCAGTGTGTGTGAAGCCTCTGTGTGACACAAGAGCAGTGTGTGAAGCCTCTGTGTGACACAAGAGTAGTGTGTGAAGCCTCTGTGTGACAAGAGCAGTGTGTGAAGCCTCTGTGTGACACAAGAGCAGTGTGTGAAGCCTCTGTGTGACACAAGAGCAGTGTGTGAAGCCTCTGTGCGACAACCAAACGCACATTCTTTATCCATTATATAGTTGAGCTCCACCACTGTTAAAACATAAAATAAAACGTGTTTTATTCCTGGTTTGTGTTACACAAGTCGATGATTTATGTAATGAGAGTTTTGGATTCCCTCCGTAAATATTTATTTTTTACGTGATTTGAACTGTCATCATTTACAGAGTAAATGAGAAAAAAAGTAATGCATTTCCAAAGCTTGAAAATAATTAACGAGTGAATAAGGAGGAATAAAGTAATCATTGTTGTAATTATATTGAGTTTGTGTGTTTTGACTGATCACTGATCTTTCTGATGCTATTTAATAATTTTGCTGTATTGTAACCTGATGTGGGTATTGTTGGTGTGTGTGTGGTGTGTGTGTGTGTGTGTGTGTGTGGTGTGTGTGTGGTGTTTGTGTGTGTGTGTATGTGTATGTGTATGTGTATGTGTGTGTGTATGTGTTGTGTGTGTGTAGTGTGTGTGTGTGGAGTGTATGTGTATGTTGTGTGATGGTGTGTGTGGTGTGTAGTGTTTTGTGTATGTGTGTGTGTGTATGTGTATGTGTGTATGTGTATGTGAATGTGTGTGTGTATGTGTATGGGGTGTGTGTAATGTGTTGTGGTGTGTGTATGTGTGTGTGTAGTGTGTTGTATGTGTGTGTGTGTGTGTGTATGTGTGTGTGTTTGTGTGTATGTGTGTGTTTTGTTTTTTGTGTTGTTTGGTGTGTGTGTGTGTATGTGTGTGT
Source organism: Cherax quadricarinatus (assembly GCF_026875155.1). Classification (NCBI taxonomy): domain Eukaryota; kingdom Metazoa; phylum Arthropoda; class Malacostraca; order Decapoda; family Parastacidae; genus Cherax; species Cherax quadricarinatus. The sequence goes on from NC_069457.1 coordinate 14,057,230, forward strand.
GTTTGTGTGTGTGTGTATGTATGCGTGTGTGTGTTGTGTGTGTATGCGTGTGTGTGTGTGTACGTGTGTGTGTGTGTGTACTCACCTATTTGTGGTTGCAGGGGTCGATTCATAGCTCTTGGCCCCGCCTCTTCACTGATCGCTACTAGGTCCTCTCTCTCCCTGCTCCATAAGCTTTATCAAACTTCATCTTAATTAGACCTATGTATGGATCCTGCCTCCACTACATCACTTGCCAGACTATTCCACTTCCTGACAACTCTATGACTGAAGAAATACTTCCTAACATCCCTGTGATTCATCCGAGTCTTCAACTTCCAATTGTGACTTCTTGTTACTGTGTCCCATCTCTGGAACATCCTGTGTCCACCTTGTCGATTCCTCGTAATATTTTATATGTCGTGGCTGTGAAGGTCGATGCATACCTCTGAACAGCGCTTCATAAATTCATTCGACGTGTTTCACAGATTGTGTTGGCACTTCAGCAATCAGTACTGAATAACGCTGAAGTTCAGGTAGCTGGGTAGATCCGAGAGTGTCAGCGGTAGGAGCCAATAATCTAGGGAGGGACGGGGTGTGGAGCAAGAACTCTGGCTATTTTATTGATAACGTAAACATGGTGATGGTATGTAAGTAGTAAGTATTTGGTTGATACGGTCACCTCCGCTACGACGTCCACCACCACCACGACTACCATCACCTTTCCCTTATTTCAATCTTATTTATCACCCTCTAAAACTATGAAATATATAACCCAGTCGCAACTTAATCAGCGCCACAACAACCAGTACCACAATAATTAATGGCTCTTCCACTTTCAGAGATTTAAAGGTTACATTATACTCTAATATCCATTTATTTTAAGAGAAAGTAAGAGAGTTTCACTCACTTTTATAATCCTGATGTCCGAATTTATTGGCAACTCATTAACTTGTTTCTGTTTCGTCAAGTTTAATATGGAGTCTTAGGTATAAATTTTGGTAACAGATACCGAGAAATTGGTATTGAGAGAAACGTGAGGAAATATTAGGATATGTCCCATTGTCTACTTGCTTTTATCTCAGTACATCATTTTTCAGGTCACCAATGTGTCTTTTCAACGTCTATGTTAGAAGTTATCAAGGTCACAGGACCGAAACTTTATCTGATAAATGTGTCCAAGTGTTTGTTCACGTGTCTTTCTAAACCAGTATTAAGGTATGTGATGAGGATCTTAGGAAGACAGAGTATCTTCTCTGAAACACACACACACTACACACACACACACACACACTGACGACACTGGAGGACATGCAGTTCATGGAGCAGGGAGAGAGAGGACCTAGTAGCGATCAATGAAGAGCCGGGGGCCAGGAGCTGAGTCTCGACCCCTGAACCACAATTGAGTACACACGACACCTGAGTAAGGAATCATTTAAGACTCTGTACACAGTGTACATCAGGCCCATACTGGAGTATGCAGCACCAGTATGGAATCCACACCTGGTCAAGCACGTCAAGAAATTAGAGAAAGTACAAAGGTTTGCAACAAAACTATCCCCGGAGCTAAGGGATAAGACCTACAAGGAGAGGCTAAGGGAAATCAAACTGACCACACTGGAAGACAGAAGAGATAAGGGGACATGATAGGGACAAAATACTATGACAAGGGCAGGACAGAGGACAGGGACAGAATGTTCCAGAGATGGGACACAGCAACAAGGGGTCAAAACTTGAAGTTGAAGACACAGATGAGTCACAGGGATGTTAGGAAGAATTTCTTCAGTCTCAGGGTAGTCAGGAAGTGGAAAAAACTGGAGAGTAATGTAGTGGAGAAAATATCTATACATAGCTTGAAGAAGATGTACGAGAAACCTCTTGGAGCAGAGAGAGAGTGGACCTAATATTGACCGGCGAGGAGGAGTAGCCCAGGAGATGTGACTTGACCCCTGCAACCACAAATAGGTGAGTACACACACACGAAACTGGGAATAAGCTGAAGACTCACGAAATCGTAATGACACGATTGCAAACAAACATACCACGGGCGGGGTTAGAACTCGCAATCAGTCTTAACTCCAGACCGACGCATTAGCCGCGGGTTCTATCACCACTCGTGGTATGGCTAACTCAAGGTACAGAGGCTACAGACTTCTCTCAAAGAGAAAATCCATTGGTAAACATAGTATCTGGTATATTACCAAAAGCTGACCCGCCAGATAACCTCAGCAGCCAATGTTCAGCTGACAAATCTAAGAGTAGAAGTTTAGGAGTCTCAACGTAGAACTGTCGGACAGTATATACAACATATGTCAGGATTATCTTGGAGCATGCGACACCAGAATGGAACATGTACCATAGCTCTTAAAGTGGTGGGCTGGTAAGCCAATGGAAAGCCTCTGTTAGATGACCAAAAGTTTCTGTGGCAGTCATCATATAACTAAGACCAGTGTCAGGAAACACTTGTCCTGTTTCCTGACCAATCTTACCATCATATAACTAAGACCAGTGTCAGGAAACACTTGTACTGTTTTCCTGACCAATCTTACATCATATAAACTAGACCGTGTCAGGAACATTGTACTGTTTCCTGACCAATCTTACCATCATATAACTAAGACCAGTGTCAGGAAACACTTGTACTGTTTCCTGACCAATCTTACCATCATATAACTAAGACCAGTGTCAGGAAACACTTGTACTGTTTCCTGACCAATCTTACCATCAAAAACTAAGACCAGTGTCAGGGAAAAACTTGGGAAAGTTTCCTGACCATCTTACCATCATATAAATAAGACCATGCAGGAAACACTTCTACTGTTTCCTGACCAATCTTACCATCATATAACTAAGACCAGTGTCAGAAACACTTGTACTGTTCCTGACCAATCTTACCATCATATAACTAAACCAGTGTCAGGAAACACTTGTCCTGTTTCCTGACCAATCTTACCACAATAACTAAGCCCAGTGTCAGGAAACACTTGTACTGTTCCTGACCAATCTTACCATCATATAAACTAAGACCAGGGTCAGGAAACACTTCTACTGTTTCCTGACCAATCTTACCATCATATAACTAAGACCCATGTCAGGAAACACTTTACTGTTCCTGACCATCTTACCATCATATAACTAAGACCCGTGTCAGGAAACACTTTTCCTGTTTCCTGACCAATCTTACCATCATATAACAAGGGCCCCGTGTCAGGAAACACTTGTAACTGTTTTCCTGACCAATCTTACCATCATATAACTAAGACCACGTCAGGAAACACCCTTTTACTGTTTTTCCCGACCAATCTTACCATCATATAACTAAGACCAGTGTCAGGAAACACTTGTCCTGTTTCCTGACCAAACTTACCATCATACAACTAAGACCATGTCAGGAAACACTTGTCCTGTTTCCTGACCAATCTTACCATCATACAACTAAGACCAGTTTTCAGGAAACACTTGTCCCTTTTCCTGACCAATCTTACCATCACATAACTAAGAAACCCTGTTTAGGAAAACACTTGTCTGTTTCCTGACCAAAACTTACCATCAATAACTAAGACCAGTGTCAGGAAAACACTTTACTGTTTCCTGACCAATCTTACCATCATATAACTAAGACCACGTCAGGAAATACTTGTACTGTTTCCTGACCAATCTTACCATCATATAACTAAGACCATGTCAGGAAACACTTGTACTGGGTTTCCGACCAATCTTACCATCACATAACTAAGACCACGTCAGGAAACACTTGTACTGTTTTCCTGACCAAACTTACCATCATATAACTAAGACCAGTGTCAGGAAAACACCCTTTTACTGTTTCCTGACCATCTTACCATCATATAACTAAGACCATGTCAGGAAACACTTGTAACTGTTTCCTGACCAAACTTACCATCATATAACTAAAACCCAGTGTCAAAACACTTACTGTTTCCTGACCAATCTACCATCATATAACTAAACCGTGTCAGGAAACACTTGTACTGTTTCCTGACCAATCTTACCAAACATATAACTAAGACCAGTTCAGGAAAAACTTGTACTGTTTCCTGACCAATCTTACCATCATATAACTAAGACCAGTGCCAGGAAACACTTGTACTGTTTCCTGACCAATCTTACCATCATATAACTAAGACCAGCGTCAGGAAACACTTGTACTGTTTCCTGACCAATCTTACCATCACGTAACTAAGACCAGCGTCAGGAAACACTTGTGTCCTGTTTCCTGACAAACTTTACCTAACCTAACCTTCCACACAGCATGTTAACTGAAAAAAGTGGTAAGTAAACAAGGAGGTTTGTTGTAGAATTAAGATATATGAACTAAGAGGAGAGGAAGACAGTACTAAATCTAGCGACACTGGAGGACATGAGAATAGGGGTAATGCAATATAAAAACAAAAGAAAAACAACTAAGGCAAACACACACACACACACACACACACACACACACACACACACACAAAATGATGAGATTCTGCCGTAAAAATGTAAATGTTGATCCCGTGTTGGCCTACGCCTGGAAGTCATATAAGGCTCTGACTCCAGCGTTCACCTTGAAGCAGCTCTGGACGATCTCACAGCATATCTTGACGCCTCAGGATTTTTCAAAATGCATTATAAATTTTGAAAAAAATATAGTATAAACCTTGATAATGGATACCAACAAATTGATTTAGAAAAATACGTGAGCAAACACTAAGTCATATTTATTAGAAAACGTTTCGGTCCTGGAACCTTGATCACTTCCAATCAAGGTCCCAAGACCAAAGGGAATATTCACAGATTCAGAATTAAACCTAAACCAGGGTTTATTTGTACCAATTTTCACCAGAATAGACACAAGTAAATTTTACCCAGCGTCTATAAGAACGAGATAAAAACCGTTCTTATAGACGCTGCTTCATAATGAAAATAAACCCGGGGGGTTTATTCTGCAGGAACAGAAGTAAAACGGTATTTACATTACATAAAAACATTAGAAAGATAAATGAAAGACATCTCGTTAAAAATTTATTCACAACATAACAAAGTTGAACACTGGCCCATACTTGGCAGGTCCATCTCAAACCCAAACCCACTAATAAAATTACCTCCCCAATATATTTTTCAATGTCACCGAAGGAATAAACTTCGATAACAGTAACTCAAACAAGTTCCATTTAAATCCAACCCTTACACTCATGTATCTAACCTACATTTGAAGCTACCGAAGGTTTTAGCTTCAGTAACTATTAGGTAGTGATGAATGGTTTGAAAAACCGACAAGTTGAAGATTGAGACACTTATGCAACATATGGCAATCTTTATCAGGAAAAGTTTCGCCACACAGTGGCTTCATCAGTCCAATACAAAGCAGAAAGGTGTAAGGAGAGGAGGAGTTTGAGGTAATCAGTCCCTCAGCCTGGAGTCGATGTGTTCAGTCCATCAGTCTTGTAGATTCTACAAGATTACCTCAATTTCCTCCTCTCCTTACATATTTCTTCTTTGTATCCTACTAGGTAGACTGATCCACTCATTCATTACTCTATTCCCAAACCAATACTTTCCTATGTTCTTTCTAAATCTATTTCCAAACCAATACTTTCCTATGTTCTTTCTAAATCTATTTCCAAACCAATACTTTCCTATGTTCTTTCTGAATCTATTTCCAAACCAATACTTTCCTATATTCTTTCTAAATCTATTTCCAAACCAATACTTTCCTATATTCTTTCTAAATCTATTTCCAAACCAATACTTTCCTATATTCTTTCTAAATCTATTTCCAAACCAATACTTTCCTATATTCTTTCTAAATCTATTTCCAAACCAATACTCTCCTATATTCTTTCTAAATCTATTTCCAAACCAATACTTTCCTAAATCTAAACTTAACCAATTTCAACCAGAACTAGAAATAAAAATATTTGATAACAAAAAACTATTTTCAATCAACAGACACACAAAAAAAAAAATACCACGAAAACTGGAAAGAATGAAAAAAAATCTTCCAGTTGTGTGAGTCGTGCTGGAAATCGGTGATCCATATGTGTTAAACGACGACAAAATCCCAAGAGTGTTATTAGCTCAGTGTGTCTAGAAATCTGTTATACCAATAACAATATAACAATACCTTTATTTACTACCAGTACATGTACAAGGTACACAAGTACATGTACAAGGTACACAAGTACATGTACAAGGTGTACAAGTACATGTACAAGGTACACAAGTACATGTACAAGGTATACAAGTACATGAAAAAGGTATACAAGTACAATTTCCCTGGTACACAATACTGTACAAGTACCACAAGGTACATTACAAGGGAACACAAGTACATGTACAAGGTACACAAGTACATGTACAAGGTACACAAGTACATGTACAAGGTATACAAGTACATGTACAAGGTAAACCAAATAATGTAACAAGTATACAAGTACATGTACAAGGTATACAAGTACATTACAAGTATACAAGTACATGTACAAGGTACACAAGTACATGTACAAGTACACAAGTACAGTAACAAGGTTTCACAAGTACATTACAAGGTACACAAGTACAATTACAAGGTATACAAGTACATGTACAAGGTATACAATAACAAGTACCCAAAGGTATACAAGACATGTACAAGTATACAAGTACATTTTACAAGGTATACAATTTCATGTACAAGGTAAACAAGAACATGACAAGTAAAACAATACATTTACAAGGTATACAAGTACAAATTTCAAGGATACAAGTACAGTACAAGGTTATACAAGAAAATGTAACAAAGGGTAAAACAACACATGTACCAGGTAAACAAGTACAGTACAAAGGGAAAAACACATGTACAAGGTATACAAGCACATGTACAAGGTACACAAGTACATGTACAGGTACACAAGTACATGTACAAGGTATACAGACCATAGCTGACAACAATGACATACTACTATATAGAAAGTCCCTTGTTATGCTCTGCATTTCGGGCAAATTAGGTCAGTGTCCCAGGATGCCACCCACACCAGTCGACTAACACCCAGGTACCCATTTTACTGATGGGGAACATAGACAACAGGTGGAAAGAAACACGTCCAATGTTTCTACTCTGGCTGGGAATCGAACCCAGGCCCTCACCGTGTGAAGCGAGAGCGTCAGCCACCAGGCCACCAGGCGAGTGAGATACAATACCGACGAGATAAAGGATTAAAACCCATGTGCAACATCTGTGTATCTTTAGAACATAAGAATATAAGAACATAAGAAAGCAGGAACACTGCAGCATGCCTACTGGCCCATACTAGGAGGGTCCTTTACAATCCTTCCCACTAACACAGTGTTGGTAGACAAGACACACAGACACCATTTTAGGCAACTTTTATTTTCCCAAACGTTTCGCCTACACAGTAGGCTTCTTCAGTCGAGTACAGAAAGTAGGCAGGAACAGTAGAGATGTGAAGACGATGTAATCAGTCCATCACCCTTGAAGTCGTAGATTTGAGGTTGTCAGTCCCTCAGCCTGGAGAAGTTATGTTCCAAAGTCTGGAACTAACTAACGTTTCGGAATAAAGTTGCCTAAATGTTGCCTATGTGTCTTATCTACCAACCTGTCGGTATTGTATACCATTTGATAATCACTAACACAGTATTTCCTCAACTCAATTTTCAATGCTACCCAAGAAATAAGTCTATTTTATTTACTCATTATGCAAATTCCACTCAAATCCAACCCCTCTCACTAGTGTATTTATCCAACCTAAATTTGAAACTACCCACGTTTTAGCTTTATTGGAGATAAATGATATAAAATACCGAGACAAGAAGTATATTTGACAACGTTTCGCCCACGCAGTGGGTTTTATCAAGTCAAACTCCCGAGTACTGTCATAGAACCTAAAACGTTGTGTGGTTTTAAATATAGGATAGATAAATACATGAGTGGGTGTGAGTTGGTGTGAGTTGGACCTGACTAGCTTGTGTTAGTAGGTTGGATGTCATGCTCCTTCCTTAAGTGAATGTGACCTGATCTGACTAGGTTAAGGCATTGGCTTAAGCCGGTGGGAAACTTGGACATGCCTAGCATGGGCCAGTAGGCCTGCTAGTGTTCCTTTTTCCTTATGTTCTTATGTGTTGGTAGGGATTTAGTTAACCGTGTTGGAAGGGATTTAGTTAACTGTGTTGGTAGGGATTTAGTTAACTGTGTTGGTAGGGATTTAGTTAACTGTGTTGGTAGGGATTTAGTTAACCGTGTTGGTAGGGATTTAGTTAATTGCGTTGGTAGAGATTTAGTTAACTGTGTTGGAGGGATTTAGTTAATTGCGTTGGTAGGGATTTAGTTAACTGTGTTGGTAGGGATTTAGCTAATTGCGTTGGTAGGGATTTAGTTAACTGGTTGGTAGGGATTTTGTTTTAAATGTGTTGTTAGGGATTTAGTTAACTTTTTTGTTAGGGATTAAATTAACTGTGTTGTAGGGATTTAGTTACTAGTTGTTGTTAGGGATTTGATAACTGTGTTGGTAGGAAACTTTAGAACCTGTGTTCTAGGGATTATTAACCGTGTGGTAGCGATTAAAAGTTATCTGTGTTGGTGGATTTATTAACTGTGTTCGGTAGAGATTTAGTAACTTGTTGGTAGGGATTTAGTTAACTGTGTTGGTAGGGATTTAGTTAACTGTGTTGGTAGGGATTTAGTTAACCGTGTTGGTAGGGATTTAGTTAACTGTGTTGGTAGGGATTTAGTTAACTGTGTTGGTAGGGATTTAGTTAACTGTGTTGGTAGGGATTTAGTTAACTGTGTTGGTAGGGATTTAGTTAACTGTGTTGGTAGGGATTTAGTTAACTGTGTTGGTAGGGATTTAGTTAATTGCGTTGGTAGGGATTTAGTTAACTGTGTTGGTAGGGATTTAGCTAATTGCGTTGGTAGGGATTTAGTTAACTGTGTTGGTAGGGATTTAGTTAACTGTGTTGGTAGGGATTTAGTTAACTGTGTTGGTAGGGATTTAGTTAACTGTGTTGGTAGGGATTTAAAAGGTATATCAGATAATCAGATAATTAGGAGAGTAAACAGAATAAATCCGATAATCCTTTAAGAGAAGATCGAGAAGAATCTTAAGAAATCCTCTCCAATAACTCTACTGACCCAAGAGATTATTGTGACTGGAGCGAAACGTCGTGACAAGTTTCGGTCCCCTTCGTGTGGATTATTTGTGTGATCGCCCCCACGACCCGTTCTCAAAATGTTTTAGAAGAAGAATGTAAACTAAGATATGACAGAAGCTTTAGACAATTTTCTGTCATGTTTTTGTGACAGGAAGAAGTGACCATCAGTCATGTCAGTATGATACTGGAAAAAATGATTCTGTGAGGTGATGGTTGTACCTCCCTGGATGGTTGTTGTTACATGACAGGATGGTAGTACCTCCCTGGATGGTTGTTACATGACAGGATGGTTGTACCTCCCTGGATGGTTGTTGTTACATGACAGGATGGTAGTACCTCCCTGGATGGTTGTTGTTACATGACAGGATGGTTGTACCTCCCTGGATGGTTGTTGTTACATGACAGGATGGTTGTACCTCCCTGGATGGTTGTTGTTACATGACAGGATGGTTGTACCTTCCTGGATGGTTGTTACATGACAGGATGGTTGTACCTTCCTGGATGGTTGTTACATGACAGGATGGTAGTACCTCCCTGGATGGTTGTTACATGACAGGATGGTAGTACCTCCATGGATGGTTGTTGTTACATGACAGGATGGTAGTACCTCCCTGGATGGTTGTCACATGACAGGATGGTAGTACCTCCCTGGAGGGTTGTTACATGACAGGATGGTAGTACCTCCCTGGATGGTTGTCACATGACAGGATGGTAGTACCTCCCTGGAGGGTTGTTACATGACAGGATGGTAGTACCTTCCTGGAGGGTTGTTACATGACAGGATGGTAGTACCTTCCTGGAGGGTTGTTACATGACAGGATGGTAGTACCTCCCTGGAGGGTTGTTACATGACAGGATGGTAGTACCTTCCTGGAGGGTTGTTACATGACAGGATGGTAGTACCTCCCTGGATGGTTGTCACATGACAGGATGGTAGTACCTCCCTGGATGGTTGTTACATGACAGGATGGTAGTACCTCCCTGGATGGTTGTCACATGACAGGATGGTAGTACCTCCCTGGATGGTTGTCACATGTCAGGATGGTAGTACCTCCATGGATGGTTGTCAGACAGGATGGTAGTACCTCCCTGGATGGTTGTTACATGACAGGATGGTAGTACCTCCCTGGATGGTTGTCACATGACAGGATGGTAGTACCTCCCTGGATGGTTGTCACATGTCAGGATGGTAGTACCTCCCTGGATGGTTGTCACATGACAGGATGGTGGTACCTCCATGGATGGTTGTCACATGACAGGATGGTAGTACCTCCCTGGATGGTTGTCACATGACAAAATGGTAGTACCTCCCTGGAGGGTTGTCACATGACAGGATGGTAGTACCTCCCTGGATGGTTGTCACATGACAGGATGGTAGTACCTCCCTGGATGGTTGTCACATGACAGGATGGTAGTACCTCCCTGGATGGTTGTCACATGACATGATGGTAGTACCTCCCTGGATGGTTGTCACATGACAAAATGGTAGTACCTCCATGGATGGTTGTCACATGACAGGATGGTAGTACCTCCCTGGATGGTTGTCACATGACAGGATGGTAGTACCTCCCTGGATGGTTGTCACATGACAAAATGGTAGTACCTCCATGGATGGTTGTCACATGACAGGATGGTAGTACCTCCATGGATGGTTGTCACATGACAGGATGGTAGTACCTCCCTGGATGGTTGTCACATGACAGGATGGTAGTACCTCCCTGGATGGTTGTCACATGACAGGATGGTAGTACCTCCCTGGATGGTTGTCACATGACAGGATGGTAGTACCTCCCTGGATGGTTGTCACATGACAGGATGGTAGTACCTCCCTGGATGGTTGTCACATGACATGATGGTAGTACCTCCCTGGATGGTTGTCACATGACAAAATGGTAGTACCTCCATGGATGGTTGTCACATGACAGGATGGTAGTACCTCCCTGGATGGTTGTCACATTACAGGATGGTAGTACCTCCCTGGATGGTTGTCACATGACAGGATGGTAGTACCTCCCTGGATGGTTGTCACATGACAGGATGGTAGTACCTCCCTGGATGGTTGTCACATGACAGAATGGTAGTACCTCCCCGGATGCTTGTCACATGACAGGATGGTAGTACCTCCCTGGATGGTTGTCACATGACAGGATGGTAGTACCTCCCTGGATGGTTGTCATATGACAGGATGGTAGTACCTCCCTGGATGGTTGTCACATGACAGGATGGTAGTACCTCCCTGGATGGTTGTCACATGACAGGATGGTAGTACCTCCCTGGATGGTTGTCACATGACATGATGGTAGTACCTCCCTGGATGGTTGTCACATTACAGGATGGTAGTACCTCCCTGGATGGTTGTCACATGACAGGATGGTAGTACCTCCCTGGATGGTTGTCACATGACAGGATGGTAGTACCTCCCTGGATGGTTGTCACATGACAGGATGGTAGTACCTCCCTGGATGGTTGTCACATGACAGGATGGTAGTACCTCCCTGGATGGTTGTCACATGACAGAATGGTAGTACCTCCCCGGATGCTTGTCACATGACAGGATGGTAGTACCTCCCTGGATGCTTGTCACATGACAGGATGGTAGTACCTCCCTGGATGGTTCTCACATGACAGAATGGTAGTACCTCCCCGGATGCTTGTCACATGACAGGATGGTAGTACCTCCCTGGATGGTTCTCACATGACGGAATGGTAGTACCTCCCCGGATGCTTGTCACATGACAGGATGGTAGTACCTCCCTGGATGGTTCTCACATGACAGAATGGTAGTACCTCCCTGGATGGTTGTCACATGACAGGATGGTAGTACCTCCCTGGATGGTTGTCACATGACAGGATGGTAGTACCTCCCTGGATGGTTGTCACATGACAGGATGGTAGTACCTCCCTGGTTGCTGTCTACCAACCTGCTACCCATCACAACTACACATTTCAACACAAAGGCGGTTGCATCATCCTATCTAAATGTGGTCTGTGTCAAATATCAAAAACGTTGTCAAAATACTTTCACAACTTTGAAAACACTTTCCTCGAGGTCTTTGTGTCTACCAAGACCGCGTCTTAAAACTTCTTGTAGACTTTTGTATTACTGGGTTATTAGTTTTGTGGATGTCATGCAAGTTAGGTCATTTGTGTGATATGGCTGTTACTGGTTGCGAGGGTTTTGAAGCCTGACCTAAAGCCAGAGTTCCTTGTTGATTGCTTGGTGAATCAATCTGTTGTTGTTAGCGGCCGGTTGGCTTTCATAGCCATCACAAGCTAGTTGATCTGGCACTAGCAGAAAGTACTCGTCCAGATTCCTTTTGAAATTTGAGTTTCTCCCGGAAAGTTACTGATATCTGCTAGCACGACCTACACCATTCTACTAACACCCAGGTACCTATTTGCTGCTAGGTGAACAGGACAACAGGTGTAAGGAAACGCGTCGAAATTTTTCCACCCGCCGGGAATCGAACCCGGGCCCTCCGTGTGTGAAGCGGGAGCTTTAACCACCAGGCCACAGGGGCCACCACGATTGTAAACAAACCAGTGAACGGGTAGGTATTAGGACTCACTTGCCATAGGTTCAAATCCCACCTGTTCCGTGTCTTGAGTGGAATAAACTGCCAAGCATTGCCAATAATTATCAAAGTATTTTTAATGGTTGGTTAGACATACGTAAGTATTAGCTAGATGTTAGATTTACTTACATGAAATTACTAGTACAGAACTAGCGTTTACTGGGATAACGTATTATTCTATACAGAGAAAGATCGCAGTCACCAGGATTCGAACCCACTACAGGAAGATTAGCAAGGTTCCCAATGATGCTCTTCTCCACTCGGCCACAAATGCCACATAAGCTGGACAGTCTTATTTATAACGTTTCTTCCCAAGCCGGGAACACCAGTGAGCCTCAAACATGGTTTTAAGGTTCATTCTCCTGTACATTCTGACCTCACAAGCGATTTTTATGGGAACCTTGCCAGTCTTCCTGTAGTGGGTTCGAATCCTGCTGGCTGCGATCCTTCTCTGTATATACCCACTTGTTGAACATAAAAATGGAGGAACGCTGCAGAAGGCCTACTGGCCCATACAAGGTAGGTTCTTTTGAAAACCATCACTAACCAAAGTTACCCAAGAATTTATTCCCGTACCCACGATACCAATCAAACCCAGTTCCTCCCACTCATATTGTCCAATCTCTTTTTAAATCTGATGTGTTGTCGTTCTATGCAAAGCTTTATGTAGACAGCTTGTACTGTCTGCACAGACAGCCCATGCTGTCTGCCAGCTTAGTTCATATTTCGCGCCACTCAGGTGCTGCCCTCTGTAGCCAGGCCTCTCTGTAGGCACGCCAGCCTGCCGGCCCATGCCTCCGCCTCACTCACACAGCAGCCTAGCAGGAAGACACAAGTACTCCCAGCTCTCTCTCGTGGGATGGCCCTGCCCGGGCCATGGGCACAAACACACAAGCCTATGTACCCACCAATACTTAACAATAAAGTAAGAAGTCTCCGAAGATTGTATATCATTCAACCACCCGCTTACAGCCTGCCAAATAATCTCGTTATATTGGTACCAGCGGTGGTCGCAGCAGTTGTGTTTGCCCAAAGCGAGGAAGGAAGAGGGATGAAGTCATCTTCACTTCATCATCCCATACAAGAAGCATCCGTCTCTCAACGAGTTATCCTGATGTGTCTGCATGTTTGCGCATCCAGACACAGGTACAAGCAGGATCCAGCCGAAATTTGCCGAATTTCTTCGAGAATTGTGAGTGGCGTCCCAGTGACTCCACGCTACAGTGTCCCACGCTGTTTCTCAAGTCACGTGTTCAGCGTCACTTGTATGTTGCTGTTGTTGTTCAGCTCAGCACAGCCGTTTCAGCAAGCCAGAGGCGAGTTTTGTGGTGATTTCTGCGTCCAGTGTGAGTTCTCTACGTATTTGTGGGTGGGGGAGGAGAGGAGAGGAAGTGGTTGTTCCTCACCTTGCCCATGCTCGCCCTACTCACGCTCACCCGTCTACCATACACCACTCACCACTGCCCACTCCCTCTGCTGTGTTTTCTGCTGTTTTCCATGTGAATTCATTGCCAGAGCTGTGTATCCGAGTGCCCGAGGCCACTTGAAGCTACGTGGATCAGCATGCCACGTAGATCACGACGCCACGTGGATCGCGACGCCACGTGGGTGTGGGCGATGTCACGTAGACCTACGAGCTACGTGAGTTACCAGATGTCCCAAGGCCACATGCTGTGGTCTGCTGCCCGCATCACATCGACGTCGCCCACGATGCTGCCCGACTTCATGATGTCACAATGTCTGCTGACGTCACCTCGAGATGTCTGCTGACGTCACCTCGAGATGTCTGCTGACGTCACCTCGAGATGTCTGCTGACGTCATCACGCCTGACATCACATGATGTTACATCGAGTGTTTCTAGTAATTATTTTAGTATTGTCGAGAAGACAGAGAAAATATATGTCGTGTGTTAATTAATTCCTCTCAGTCAGTGTTCTCACATTTTAGTATATGTCTTAGTGTCAGTTTTGTGCACAGAAAAGCATCATTTGCTAGTTTAAGCCATGTTGTACCGCGGTGTGTAAAGTTTCCGTGTGTCCAGTGAGGTCTGCGCCAGACCTGAGTAGCACCACTGTGCTAAGTCACCCGTGTGACCAGTGTGTTTGACAGCTATCAGACAGCTCCGAGTGACCGAGCCCTCTTGTACAGAAAGCTTTTATGCTCGTCGCTCGTGATGTTCTGCAGAATCGTACCTGCTACGATTCCCATCGAGATTTGTTTCACTTCACCTCCAGACCGTCAGAGTGCAGTTATATGTAGAGAAACAAGTCTGGGGACGCTTAGACTAACCTCTGCTATAACTCCAACTGTCGAGAGAATAATACTTGTCAAGCCGCAGTCAGCCCTGTCGGCAGGCGCTGTGTCAGCCTCGTGTCACAAGCTTCAGTGAGCAGCCTGCACAAAGAAGATGTCACTTTGACTGCTAGCTCTCTCACTGCAGTCTGGTGTATGATGTTACGACTCCCAGATGTTTCGCCCAGTCGTCTCTGCCACGACTCGCTCCACAACTCGCCGGCAGTGACAGCCCAGCGACAGTACCAGTCGAGAAGTGTCCTGAGTCGCTTGCCAGAAGTCCTGCCCAGTTGCCGAGTTTTGTCGACCCCCTCGAGGGCACCAGCATGTCGTGCCCCAGGTTGAGTGAAACCTGCAGCGACTCCTACGATGACTGCTTCACCGTTCCAGAGGAGACCGTACCCTGTTACGTCACAGCTCAGCTGCAGCGATGTCTCCTGTGTTGCAGTATCTGTCCAGACGCAGGAAGGCGTGCAGTGATGCCCTTCAACGCTCACTGCCTTTGACCACGATGTTTAGCACACCCCACATGTTTTTTCTTCCCTCCCTGTAGGAAGCTTTTTTTTCATGTCCATATGTAATATGTTTTATTTTGTGTTCTGTGCCCTGTTCCTACGAGAGAGAGACCGAGTTTCTTTTACCACCAGTATTGTCGCGTCGGGACGACGCGCGGTAGGTGGCCGAGCGTATGTAGACAGCCTGTACTGTCTGCACAGACAGCCCATGCTGTCTGCCAGCTTAGTTCATATTTCGCGCCACTCAGGTGCTGCCCTCTGTAGCCAGGCCTCTCGGTAGGCACGCCAGCCTGCCGGCCCATACCTCCGCCTCACTCACACAGCGGCTTAGCAGGAAGACACAAGTACTCCCAGCTCTCTCTCGTGGGATGGCCCTGCCCGGGCCATGGGCACAAACACACAAGCCTATGTACCCACCACGACTTAATAAACGAAGAAGCCTCCGAAGACATATAATTAACCACCCGCTTGCAGCACCTACCAAACAACCCCCTTTACATTTAGCCTATCTGCTTAAGCTTGATAGACACGCTTTTAACATAACCCTGTACTGCAGCTTACAGCTTTCCTTAACTTTTGTCGACAGAATATTGGTATCGCTGAGTTGAATTTGCCTAGTATGGGCCAGTAGGCCTGCATTATTATAATCAACGGGGAAGCGCTAAACCCGGAGGATTATACAGCGCCTGAGGGGGGGATGTGGAAGGCATTCAGGCTTAATTCGGGGAATTGAAACACAGATCCAATTCCCCAAATCAAGAGCCCTCACCAACATCAAGGAACCTTCCTTGAGGGGTAGTAGGCCTGCAGTGTTCAATTTCCTTACGCTCCTGTGTTCTTTAGATTAAGACACTTGTACAACAGTTGGGTATCTTCCCTGATGAAAAGTTTCGCCCACACAGTAGGTTTTTTCAGTCAAATACAAACAGTAGGCAGTAATGAAATGATATAATCAGTCCATCAACCCTGAAGAGAAGTACCTGAGGTGGTCAGTCCCTTCATTAGTACTGCTCCCTTAATTTGACTGAAGAAGACCACTGTATAGGCGAAACGTTCTGTGAAAGCTTACTCAGCCCTGTAACAACTTCAGACAGTGAACATTAAAATGGTATAAAATACCGACAGGTTGTTAGGTAAGACACATATGCAACAGTTAGGTATCTTTATTTCGAAACGTTTCGCCTACACAGCAGGCTTCTTCAGTCGAGTACAGAAAAGTTGATAGAAGCAGAAGATACTTGAAGACGATGTAATCAGTCCATCACCCTTAAAGTTTTGAGGTGGTCAGTCCCTCAGTTTGGAGAAGAGTATTGTTTCATTGTCTGAAACAATATGGAGATGAAGTGACAGGATGGAGCCTTATATACCGCCAGGAGGTGAGACGTAGGCCACTAGTAGAGGTACGAATGTCGTTGGAAGGTCAGGTCCCTCTCAAATCCAGCCATTCTCACTAGTAGAAGTTGACAAAGTTGATTTCAGGTCAGTACCAAGATACCCTTGTGTTGCAGTGTCTGACAGAGTGATGTAGTTACCTACGTCTCACCTCCTGGCGCTATATAAGGCTCCATCCTGTCACTTCTACTCCATATTGTTTCAGACTATGGAACAATGCTCTTCTCCAGACTGAGGGACTGACCACCTCAAAACTTTAAGGGTGATGGACTGATTACATCGTCTTCAAGTCTCTTCTGCTTCTACCAACTTTTCTGTACTTGACTGAAGAAGCCTACTGTGTAGGCGAAACGTTTCGAAATAAAGATACCTAACTGTTGCATGTGTGTCTCACGTAACAACTTCAGACAGTATTACCAAGGCTGGCTCCTCCTCAGGAAAATTAATGAATAGAAAAAGAAATAATAATTAACAAAGATAAACATTTTATTTTTAGTAATACAAAGACAAAAAAGTGAAACATGAAGGTGTATCCTATTGAAAGAAAAATGAAATAAAAAAATGACATTTGAATTGAACGCTAATATGTACAGTTATACTGGGGTGTCTGGTGGAGGTTGACACTGTCTGGTAGAAATTGTAGCTGTTGATGATGGAAATAAATGGTATAAAATACCGACACAATGGAAATATAAACACAAATGCAGTATAATGTGATCCTTTATTGACTACGTTTCGCCCACACAGTGGGCTTTTTCAAGTCACAAACAGAACTACCTGGGGTGGAAGGAACGCGAGTATTTATATCCGGTTCAGAATGCTGAGGTCAGGTGAAGAATGCGCATCTGATGATGTACCGAGTGGGGTGATGATGGGGTGATGATGGAGGGGTCACAGGTGTTGGTGACAACCCAACGATTAGTTCTTCACAGAGTCTATAGCCTTGAATAGTCAGTCCAGATGACAGGAACGTAGGTTCTTTACCGCTGCAAAGATGAGGGGGTAGTGTCCTGTACAATTAATTTAGGTAGGTAGATGAATGGTTTCAGAGAACCGACATGTTTGATAAATTAGACACATGTCGGTTCTCTGAACCATTCACTACAAACCTGTCAGACACTGCAACTTTTTGGGGTCCTAATACTTAGGAATTCTTCGTTGCCTAACCCTTGGGCACGACCTACTTCCACATTGAACAAATGTGACACCACCTAAAGACTGCTGCACCTCTCCCTGCCATACGGTTTATAAGCTCCTTCTCCGCTCATATGCTGTATTCTATTCAAAAATTGAGGACTGACCACATCGACTCAAGGTTGAGGGACTGATTAAACCCCATCTCCTCCTGTTCTTCAACTTTCTCCTATGTATAGACTGATGAAGCCACTGTGTGGCGAAACGTTTCCTCAATAAAGATACCCAACGTTGCACATGTGTCAATTTTAATTAATCAGGTAGGGAGAAATTTTAAGGTGACGTTCCCAAGACCGGTTTTAGTCCGTCTCCTTCAACACTTCTCGTTGGTTGGCAGGTGACCCGATCTGTCATTCCAAGCTGGAAAGAGAGACAGGTACCCACTGCTTAACAAATCACTCTTCCATGATAAGTGCAAGATACTTAAAAAAGGTGGTGACTATCGAAAAAATCTCATGTGGAGCTTAAAACTGAAAGGACAAAGTTTATTATTGGTCAAAAGTGAAGCTTTCAACCAATATTCACTAGAATAGGAGCAGAGATTTTTACTTACAGTTGTGCTGGGAGCTGTGAGTCGAGTGATTACTGTTTGACCGGAGCCCCACACGTCACCTTCGGGGGGGGGGGGGAATAGCGGGAGCTGGACTGACCCTACCTTAACAAGCAGCCGACAATCAAACTATCGTTACCATATACTCACACGCTACTCCTATCTGTTGAACTTTTCTCTCACACGTTCCATCAGTAAAGATACCCAACTGGCGCACATGCTGCATATATCCTGGTAGAATTACCGACAATATGTAAAGTAAAAGGCTTGACGAAGCTCCTGGAGAGCGAAACGTTGCCACAATAAAATACCACATTAGTTGCACTTGTGTCCTTTTACTTTTCATGTTGTACATGTGTCTTAATCATCAATTTCTCGGTATTTTAAAGAATTATCTTCTCTAAATCCTCCTGAAGTTCCGTGACATCTAAGTTTGAATTAGAGCTTATTTCTTAGGTGGCATTGAAAACTGGGATGGGCAAAGATTTTGTAGTGGGATGGATTGTAAAGGACCTGCGTAGTATGGGCCAACAGGCCTGCTGCAGTGTTCCTCCTTTCTTATGTTCTTATGGATTGTAAAGGACCTGCCTAGTGTGGGCCAACAGACCTGCTGCAGTGTTCCTCCTTTCTTATGGATTGTAAAGGACCTGCGTAGTATGGGCCAACAGGACTGCTGCAGTGTTCCTCCTTTCTTATGTTCTTATGGATTGTAAAGGACCTGCGTAGTATGGGCCAACAGGCCTGCTGCAGTGTTCCTCCTTTCTTATGTTCTTATGGATTGTAAAGGACCTGCGTAGTATGGGCCAACAGGCCTGCTGCAGTGTTCCTCCTTTCTTATGTTCTTATGGATTGTAAAGGACCTGCGTAGTATGGGCCAACAGGCCTCTTGCAGTGTTTCTCCTTTATGTTCTTAACACATCTCTGGTCTTCTGTTTACAGGTGGAGTCAGAATGGGTGTCGCCCTACAGTAGTACCCTGAGACACGGAGCTTCAGGCCTCTCACTTCACGTTCCTGGAGAACAGGTCACTCAACTTTCCCCAA
>NC_069457.1:14077419-14096006 GCF_026875155.1 Cherax quadricarinatus
TATTTAATTATATATCCTAAGAGTATGTTGCATTATATTCGGCGTATGTCACATACCCATATTGGTATACCCGGCCAGTGAACCAAGTGCTAAGAGTATAACGAGTAGGGGCCCCCTTGATATAGCAGTACCTTTCTTCAAGCCAATCACAAGGCAGCCAATGTTGTGAAGGAATCTGGGACACTTGTGAAGCAACATTGGCAGAGTTACCTCTAGGTCTGGGTGCAGATTGATCGCTAGCACTCTCAGCTCACACACTGAAGTCCGGAGTTCGAATCTCCGGTATGGCTGGAAAACATAAGAGACGTGTTTCCAATACATCTGCTGTTCCTGTTAACCTATCAGTAGGATGGGTACCTGGGTGTTAGTGGACTGGTGTGGGTCACATCCTGGGTGTTAGTGGACTGGTGTGGGTCACATCCTGGGTGTTAGTGGACTGGTGTGGGTCACATCCTGGGTGTTAGTGGACTGGTGTGGGTTACATCCTGGGTGTTAGTGGACTGGTGTGGGTCACATCCTGGGTGTTAGTGGACTGGTGTGGGTCACATCCTGGGTGTTAGTGGACTGGTGTGGGTTACATCCTGGGTGTTAGTGGACTGGTGTGGGTCACATCCTGGGTGTTAGTGGACTGGTGTGGGTCACATCCTGGATGTTAGTGGACTGGTGTGGGTCACATCCTGGGTGTTAGTGGACTGGTGTGGGTCACATCCTGGGTGTTAGTGGACTGGTGGGGGTCGCATCCTGGGTGTTAGTGGACTGGTGTGGGTCGCCTCCTGGGTGTTAGTGGACTGGTGTGGGTCGCATCCTGGGTGTTAGTGGACTGGTGTGGGTCGCCTCCTGGGTGTTAGTGGACTGGTGTGGGTCGCCTCCTGGGTGTTAGTGGACTGGTGTGGGTCACATCCTGGGTGTTAGTGGACTGGTGTGGGTCACATCCTGGGTGTTAGTGGACTGGTGTGGGTCGCCTCCTGGGTGTTAGTGGACTGGTGTGGGTCACATCCTGGGTGTTAGTGGACTGGTGTGGGTCACATCCTGGGTGTTAGTGGACTGGTGTGGGTCACACCCTGGGACAAAACTGACCTAATTTGCGGGAAATGCTCAGCATAACAAGCGGCTTTCTATATAGTAGTATGTCACTGATGTCAGCTATGGTCTGTATACCTTGTACATGTACTTGTATACCTTGTACATGTACTGGTATACCTTGTACATGTACTTGTATACCTTGTACATGTACTTGTATACCTTGTACATGTACTTGTATACCTTGTACATGTACTTGTATACCTTGCACATGTACTTGTATACCTTGTACATGTACTTGTATATCTTGTACATGTACTTGTATACCTTGTACATGTACTTGTATACCTTGTACATGTACTTGTATACCTTGTACATGTATACCTTGTACATGTCCTGGTATATCTTGTACATGTACTGGTATACCTTGTGCATGTACTGGTATACCTTGTGCATGTACTGGTATACCTTGTGCATGTACTGGTATACCTTGTACATGTACTTGTATACCTTGTACCTTTCTTACACACCTTGTACATGTACTGGTATATCTTGTACTTGTGTACCTGTACATGTACTTGTATACCTTGTACATGTACTTGTATACCTTGTACATGTACTTGTATACCTTGTACATGTACTTGTATACCTTGTACATGTACTGGCAGAAATAAAGATATTATTATTTATTATTATTATTATTTTTATTATTATTATTATTATGAGGATGAGGCTAGAAGTGACTGCTACCAATATCACCACTGCGAAAGATCGCTCCAACAACGAAACACAAAGGCTGGCCGATATTAAAGGCGAGGTAAACACTGTACCTGTGGGGACTGCAACAAACTCTATCGTCACAGATGGTATAAACTTTGGTAATAGATACCGGCAAGGTGGTTTTGAAAGGCACAGTAGACTTCTTCAGTCGAGTACAGAAAGTGGGCAGGAGCAGTAGACATGTGAAGGCGATTTAATCAGTCCCTCAGTCTTGAAGAGGTAGATTTGAGGTGGTCAGTCCCTCGGCTTATGTGTCTTACCATCCTGACGGTATTTAAACACTAGGATATGTTTATTAGAAAACATTTCGGTCCTGGGACCTTGATTACTTCTAATGACCTGAAGAATGGCATCCCAACATGTCATTCTTGAGGTCACTGTGTCTCTCACACTAACACTCATCTCAACCTCTGTATATTAGAAATGATCAAGGTTCCAGGACCGAAACAAGGTTCCAGAACCGAAACGTTGTCAAATTAATAATTTCTAGTGTTTTCTTACATGTCTTTCTAAACTACCATCAGAGACAACCCGCACATAGGAGAATAAAACTCGTAACGACGTTTTGGTCCTAGTTGAAGCATTAACTAGTTACACTGAAGCACGAAGGGAAGGGAACCAGTCGCGGTAAGGTGTCTCATTCTTCATACCTGGAGGGTATTCCAGGGGCCATCGCGAGGCCTGGCCAATGACCAGGCCTCGCAGTGGATCAGGGACTGATCACCCAAATTCTGCAAAAAGCATTGCTCCTCCAGCCACAGTTGATTTTTCTCAGTGAACTTAGCCTAAAACTGAGACTATCAACCTAACATTAGTCGTAACGCGAGTGCTGTCAGCGCTGGGTCTGCACAGGACCACGGTCTGAATCTACATTCTTCTGTAGTAACAAGTCATATGAGAGTGGTATACAATACCGACATGTTGATAAGTACGATACATGTGCAGAAGTTGTAGATATGTGAAGACGTCATCAGTCCATCACCGTTAAAGACGTATTTTTGAGGTGGTCAGTCCCTCAGCCTGGAGAAGAGTTTTGCTCAATAATCTGGAACAATTTGATGCTGAATCGACAGTATGGAGACTTATATACTGCCGAAATGTGAGGAGCAGCCCACTAGTAAAAGAAATAAAGCATTGAGAGGGCAGGTCCCTCTCAAATCCATCCCTTCTCACTTGATAATAGTTGAGGCTAAAAGGTGACTCCAGGTACTCGAAAAGCTGGAACCCATTGACTAGACAACCAGCAGATAGCAACAGCAGACACCACAAATACCACCAGCACATACCAGCAGCAGCAAACACCACCAGCACCAGTAGCACACACACCACTAGCAGACACCACGCATGCCAGCAGCAACAGTAGCACATGCCCCACCAACAGATACGAGCAGCAACAGCGACAGCAGCACACACACAACAGCAGCAGTAACACACAGACACACCAGCAACAACAGCAGCAGACAGCACCAGCAGCAGACAGCACCAGCAGCAGACAGCACCAGCAGCAGACAGCAGCAGGTGGAGTGTACCGCCCCAGGGAACAATTACACACACCTGACAAAAGGCTCCATCACCATCCTTGTTTCTCTCTTGAAGACACCAGTGGTGGTGAGAGGGGGAGAAGAGGAGGAGGAGGGGCAAGAGAAGAGAGGAAAGGGAACGGATGGAGGAGAGTGGAGTGAGAAGAGAGGAAGGAGAAAGGAAGGAGGACTCTGGAGTGAGAGAGAACAGTCAGAGAAAGGTGGGGGAGAGGAAACAGAGAAAATTATTAAAATGTTACTTGGTTTTACCTATTTGGAAGCCAGAGAGAGAGAGAGAGACTGGAAGTCTCTAAGCTAGGGATCCTTAACCTAACCTTGTCAAACCCTGTTTAAAGAGAGAGAGAGAGAGAGAGAGAGAGAGAGAGAGAGAGAGAGAGAGAGAGAGGAGAGAGACTGGAAGTCTCTAAGCTAGGGATCCTTAACCTAACCTTGTCAAACCCTGTTTAAAGAGAGAGAGAGAGAGAGAGAGAGAGAGAGAGAGAGAGAGAGAGAGAGAGAGAGAGAGAGAGAGACTGGAAGTCTCTAAGCTAGGGATCCTTAACCTAACCTTGTCAAACCCTGTTTAAAGAGAGAGAGAGAGAGAGAGAGAGACTGGAAGTCTCTATGCTAGGGATCCTTAACCTAGCCTTGTCAAACCCTGTTTAAAGAGAGAGAGAGAGAGAGAGAGAGAGAGAGAGAGAGAGAGAGAGAGAGAGAGAGAGAGAGAATGAGAGAGTTGATCGTAAATAATCCACGTTAAATTGAATTTTGAGAAGAATCTACATTTTCTCCTTCAAAAAACTAATAAAATGATTGAGTACTTATGGAGCAGCAGCCTTTACAAGCCCATCACATATTATGACCATTTTACATACTCTGTGCTACACGGTATATGTTCCAATATTTTGATTCTTCAAGGTCACCCACAGTGCTTGGGTCCAGACATGAGTCACAGAGATGACTGGATGCTGCAGCATGTCAAGATGAAATGACAGCGGCATTCATCCACCAATCTCTGCAACTTCTCTTCAGAATCTCCAAAGAGCAGTGTCATCATGGGCTTGGCCTCCCTAGTTTTGAAGGTTCTCATTATCCATCCTGTCATTTTTCTAGCAGATGCGAAATTAAAGGTAAACCCCGGATGTGAAACGTTAAAACCTCCCTCACTATCATTGTTCTGGTACTACTGAGGTTTAACCACCCTCACTATCATTGTTCTGGTACTACTGAGGTATAACCACCCTCACTATCATTGTTTGGTATATTTGGGGGTATAACCACCTAAACTATCATTGTTCTGGTACTACGGGAGGTAAAACCCACCCTCACAAATCATTGTTCTGGTACTACTGAGGTATAACCACCCTCACTATCATTGTTCTGGTACTACTGAGGTATAACCACCCTCACTATCATTGCTCGGGACTACTGAGGTATAACCACCCTCACTATCATTGCTCTGGGACTACTGAGGTTTAACCACCCTCACTATCATTGCTCTGGTACTACTGAGGTATAACCACCCTCACTATCATTGTTCTGGTACTACTGAGGTATAACCACCCTCACTATCATTGTTCTGGTACTACTGAGGTATTAACCACCCTCAAAAATCATTCCCTTTGGTACTACTGAGGTTATAACCCCCCTCACTATTCTTGGGTTCTGGTACTATGAGGTATAACCACCCTCACTATCATTGTTCTGGTACTACTGAGGTAAAAACCACCCTCACTATCATTGTTCGGGTTTACTACTGAGGTATAACCACCCTCACTATCATTGCTCTGGGACTACTGAGGTATAACCACCCTCACTATATTGCTCGGGGGAATACTGAGGTTTAACCACCTCACTTTCATTGTTCGGTACTACTGAGGTATAACCACCCTCACTATCATTGCTCTGGGACTACTGAGGTATAACCACCCTCACTATCATTGTTTGGTACTACTGGGGTATAACCACCTTACTATCATTTTTTGGGGTACTACTGAGGTATAACCACCCTCGCTATCATTGTTCTGGTACTACTGAGGTATAACACCCTCACTATCATTGTTTGGTACTACTGAGGTTAAACCACCCTAAATATCATTGTTCTGGTACTACTGAGGTATAACCCCCTCACTATCATTGCTCTGGTACTACTGAGGTATAACCACCCTCACTATCATTGCTCTGGTACTACTGAGGTATAACCACCCTCACTATCATTGTTCTGGTACTACTGAGGTATAACCACCCTCACTTTCATTGGGCTCTGGTATACTGAGGTATAACCACCCTCACTATCATTGCTTGGTACTACTGAGTATAACCACCCTCACTATCATTGCTCTGGTATTAATGAGGTATAACCCACCCTCACTATCATTGCTCTGGTACTACTGAGGTATAACCACCCTCACTATCATTGCTCTGGTACTACTGAGGTATAACCACCCTCACTATCATTGCTCTGGTACTACTGAGGTATAACCACCCTCACTATCATTGCTCTGGTACTACTGAGGTATAACCACCCTCACTATCATTGTTCTGGTACTACTGAGGTATAACCACCCTCACTATCATTGTTCTGGTACTACTGATGTATAACCACCCTCACTATCATTGTTCTGGTACTACTGAGGTATAACCACCCTCACTATCATTGCTCTGGGACTACTGAGGTATAACCACCCTCACTATCATTGCTCTGGGACTACTGAGGTTTAACCACCCTCACTATCATTGTTCTGGTACTACTGAGGTATAACCACCCTCACTATCATTGCTCTGGGACTACTGAGGTAAAAACCCACCCTCACTTCATTGTTTGTATTTACTGAGGTATAACCACCCTTACTATCATTGTTCTGGTACTACTGAGGTATAACACCCTCACTATCATTGTTCTGGTTACTCCCTGAGGTATAACCACCCTCACTATCATTGTTCTGGTACTACTGGGGTTTATAACCACCTCACTATCATTGCTCTGGGACTACTGATGTATAACCACCCTCACTATCATTTGCTTTGGACTATGAGGTATAACCACCCTAAATATCATTGTTCTGGTACTACTGAGGTATAACCACCCTCACTATCATTGTTCTGGTACTACTGAGGTATAACCACCCTCACTATCATTGTTCTGGTACTACTGAGGTATAACCACCCTCACTATCATTGCTCTGGGACTACTGAGGTATAACCACCCTCACTATCATTTGCTCTGGGACTATGAGGTATAACCACCCATATCATTGCCTCTGGGGACTACTGGGGTTTATAACCACCCTCACTATCATTGTTCTGGTACTAAGGTATAACCACCTCACTATCATTTTTCTGGTACTCTGAGGTATAACCACCCTCACTATCATTGTTTTTGGTACTACTGAGGTATAACCACCCTCACTATCATTGTTCTGGTACTACTGAGGTATAACCACCCTCACTATCATTGTTCTGGTACTACTGAGGTATAACCACCCTCACTATCATTGTTCTGGTACTACTGAGGTATAACCACCCTCACTATCATTGCTCTGGGACTACTGAGGTATAACCACCCTCACTATCATTGCTCTGGGACTACTGAGGTATAACCACCCTCACTATCATTGCTCTGGGACTACTGAGGTATAACCACCCTCACTATCATTGCTCTGGGACTACTGATGTATAACCACCCTCACTATCATTGTTCTGGTACTACTGAGGTATAACCACCTTAATACATAAAAACCAAAAGGAGAAGCACTGTAGAAGGCCTACTGGCCCATACGAGGCAAGTCCCTGTCAAATTTAAATCCACTAACAGAAATATTCCCCAACCGATATTTCTATTCTTCAGTGTCACCCACTGTGTCGAGAGATGAGTCTCAGAGATGAGGGATGCTGAAGCATGTCAGCATCCCTCATCTCCGTTCTCCCACTGTTACCATCCAGATATGATATTTAATTTAACTAAATTTGATATTAAGCAGTGTTCTGATGCACTGTTCTATGTGATAATTATCAGGGGAACAAAATCTAGCTATATTTCTCGTTAAATTCCATCAAGCAGGATGGTGCTCATAGAAGGTGTTGGAATGTGTCAGTCTGAGCTGATGACTTCAGTTGTGTCAGTCTGAGCTGATGACTTCAGTAGTGTCAGTCTGAGCTGATGACTACAGTAGTGTTTGTTTTTGAGGGTGATGATACAGTAGTGTCAGTCTGAGTTTATGACTTCGTAGTGTCAGTCTGAGCTTATGACTTCAGTAGTGTCAGTCTGAGCTGATGACTTCAGTAGTGTCAGTCTGAGCTGACGACTTCAGTAGTGTCAGTCTGAGCTAATGACTTCAGTAGTGTCAGTCTGAGCTGATGACTTCAGTAGTGTCAGTCTGAGCTGATGACTTCAGTAGTGTCAGTCTGAGCTGATGACTTCAGTAGTGTCAGTCTGAGCTGACGACTTCAGTAGTGTCAGTCTGAGCTGACGACTTCAGTAGTGTCAGTCTGAGCTGACGACTTCAGTAGTGTCAGTCTGAGCTGACGACTTCAGTAGTGTCAGTCTGAGCTGACGACTTCAGTAGTGTCAGTCTGAGCTGACGACTTCAGTAGTGTCAGTCTGAGCTGACGACTTCAGTAGTGTCAGTCTGAGCTGACGACTTCAGTAGTGTCAGTCTGAGCTGACGACTTCAGTAGTGTCAGTCTGAGCTGACGACTTCAGTAGTGTCAGTCTGAGCTGACGACTTCAGTAGTGTCAGTCTGAGCTGACGACTTCAGTAGTGTCAGTCTGAGCTGACGACTTCAGTAGTGTCAGTCTGAGCTGGTGACTTCAGTAGTGTCAGTCTGATCTGACGACTTCAGTAGTGACAGTCTGAGCTGACGACTTCAGTAGTGTCAGTCTGAGCTGACGACTTCAGTAGTGTCAGTCTGAGCTGACGACTTCAGTAGTGTCAGTCTGAGCTGGTGACTTCAGTAGTGTCAGTCTGATCTGACGACTTCAGTAGTGACAGTCTGAGCTGACGACTTCAGTAATGTCAGTCTGAGCTGGGAGACTTCAGTAGTGTCAGTCTGATCTGACGACTTCAGTAGTGACAGTCTGAGCTGGCGATTTCAGTAGTGTCAGTCTGATCTGACGACTACAGTAGTGTCAGTCTGATCTGACAACTTCAGTAGTGACAGTCTGAGCTGACGATTTCAGTAGTGTCTGTCTGAGCTGACGACTTCAATAGTGTCAGTCTGAGCTGACGACTTCAATAGTGTCTGACTGAGCTCAGAGACTTCAGTAGTGTCAGCTTGAGCTAGAGACTTCAGTAGTGTCAGCTTGAACTAGAGACTTCAGTAGTGTCAGCCTGTGCTGGAGACTTCAATAATGTCAGCCTTCGCTCAGAGACTTCAGTAGTGTCAACCTGAGCTGGGAGACTTCAGTAACGTCAGCCTTCGCTCAGAGACTTCAGTAGTGTCAGCCTGAAATGGAAGAATTCAGTAATGTCAGCCTTCGCTCAAAGACTTCAGTAGTGCTAGCCTGATCTGGGAGACTTCAGTAGTGTCAGGCTTCGCTCAAAGACTTCAGCAATGTCAACCTTCGCTCAAAGACTTCAGTAGTGCCAGCCTTTGCTCAAAGACTTCAGTAGTGTCAGGCTTTGCTCAAAGACTTCAGCAGTGTCAACCTTCGCTCAAAGACTTCAGTAGTGTCAGGCTTCGCTCAAAGACTTCAGCAATGTCAACCTTCGCTCAAAGACTTCAGTAGTGCCAGCCTTTGCTCAAAGACTTCAGTAGTGCCAGCCTTCGCTCAAAGACTTCAGTAGTGCCAGCCTTTGCTCAAAGACTTCAGTAGTGCCAGCCTTTGCTCAAAGACTTCAGTAGTGCCAGCCTTCGCTCAAAGACTTCAGTAGTGCCAGCCTTCGCTCAAAGACTTCAGTAGTGCCAGCCTTTTGCTCAAAGACTTCAGTAGTGCCAGCCTTTGCTCAAAGACTTCAGTAGTGCCAGCCTTCGCTCAAAGACTTCAGTAGTGCCAGCCTTCGCTCAAAGACTTCAGTAGTGCCAGCCTTTGCTCAAAGACTTCAGTAGTGCCAGCCTTTGCTCAAAGACTTCAGCAGTGTCAACCTTCGCTCAAAGACTTCAGCAGTGTCAACCTTCGCTCAAAGACTTCAGCAGTGTCAACCTTCGCTCAAAGACTTCAGCAGTGTCAACCTTCGCTCAAAGACTTCAGTAGTGTCAACCTTCGCTCAAAGACTTCAGCAGTGTCAACCTTCGCTCAAAGACTTCAGCAGTGTCAACCTTCGCTCAGAGACTTCAGAAGTGTCAGCCTGAACTGGGAGATTACACTAATAGTATAGTTATAAAGCTATGGGAAGACTAGCATAAAAATAGGGTTGTCACATACTTCTGGCTTTATGTGAGAAGATCTGCTCCAGTGTTATGTGATATCACCAGTAACTATGTGATACCAGGATTTACTGTTTTCAGGAGGATTCTTTATGTGACTTCAGAGATGAATCTCCCTTTGTTTTTATTGTGTTAGAGCGGTTAATGATGATTCGAGGCATGACTCACGAAATCGTAATGACACGATTGTAGGTTAGGTTAGGTAAGGTTCGTCAGGAAACAGGATAAATGTTTCCTGACGCGGGTCTTAGTCACATGATGACCCGCCTTTGGAGCTTTTGGTGGAAATATAAACACAAATGCAGTATAATGTGATCCTTTATTGACAACGTTTCACCCACACAGTGGGCTTTTTCAAGTCACACACGGATCTACCTTTTTGGTCATCTGACCGAGGCCTTCCGCTGGCTTACCGGTCCACCCCTTTAAAAATTATGGTCGCTTATAACCATTGTTATATATCTGACACGATTGTAAACAAACCATACCACGGGCGGGGTTTGAACCCGCGATCTGAGAGTCTCAAAACTCCAGACCGTCGCGTTAGCCACTGGACCAGCTAGCCACAATAAGGCATATATGTCTGCTGTTATATCACGTTAGATGCACCTGTGTCGTTTATCTAACGAAATATTTTCTTTAGTTACTTCTCAACGTAAATAAACCGTTACATGTTGTATTGTGGCACTTTCCTACGTAGTTTTAGTGCTTTTTAAATATAAATATTATTGGTATAAACCTTGGTTATAAATACCGACAAGTTGGTTTAGAAAAACATATAAGCAAACACTAGGACATATTAGAAAACGTTTCGGTCCTGGGACCTTGATTACTTCTAACATACAGAACGAACGAACGAAAGTTCAGGTAAGATCCCAAATGGGATGAGCGGGGAAGACGGGACAGACGAAGAATAGTTGTGTACGAATGGTATATAATACCGACAAGATGAGATTAAGACACATATGCAACATCTGGGTATCTTTATTGTAGACGTTTCGCCATCCAGTGGCTTTATCAATACAAATTCTAGGACATAACTTGAAGACAGTAGAACTATGTACAGAAGATGAGGTAATCAGTCCCTCAACCTAGGAGTAGGTGCGAAGAGCACCATAGTCGTGGAGATTCTGAAGCAGAAGAAAGGATCCTGGCGCTTATATAGTAACGTCAGGTGTAGCAGACGAGGGCAAATTCACTGGTAGGCGGGATTCCCCAGTGGAAGTAGGTCCTTCCCAAAGAGATGGGTTAGTTGTAGTAGTAATTGTCGTAGCCATGTACATAACCTTCACGACTACGACAATTACTACTACAACTAAGCCATCTCTTTGGGAAGGACCTACTTCCACTGGGGAATCCCGCCTACCAGTGAATATGCCCTCGTCTGCTACACCTGACGTTACTATATAAGCGCCAGGATCCTTTCTTCTGCTTCAGAATCTCCACGACTATGGTGCTCTTCGCACCTACTCCTAGGTTGAGGGACTGATTACCTCATCTTCTGTACATAGTTCTACTGTCTTCAAGTTATGTCCTAGAATTTGTATTGATAAAGCCACTGGATGGCGAAACGTCTACAATAAAGATACCCAGATGTTGCATATGTGTCTTAATCTCACGAAGAATAGTGCTGGAGAGGAGTGTTCTTAGTTGTAGAAATAGAGCCAGGGCTTAACCCAGCAGCGAAGGCGATCGTGGGACAGATATTGAAAAGAGAAAGACAGTATATATAGGGGGAGAGTGAGGTGTGAGTGACGCATGGTGACCTGAAGAATGATATATTGGGATGAGGACGGGTAGCCGATGAGATCATGTGACTCCTGTGATGCTCTGTAGGCGGTGCTGCGCCTGGTTGAGTATCGTGTATGATAATGTTACGCTCTGTGTCGGTAACGGCGATTATCGAGGCTTCCAGACATCGTCGGCGTCTAAGGTCTTGTTCAGTGAGAACGAGTTGTGCCTTATCCCAGTTCATCAAATGCCCCGTGGAATTTCTGTGGAGGACACAGATGTACCTTAAGTCGACTCTGTTACTGGCATTTCGATGCTCGTTCATGTGGACCGCAAGATCTCTGCCTGTTTCGCCTACATATATTTTGGAACAGTATCCACAAGGGATGGTGTAGACACCTGCTGTGGAAGTTAGAGATAAGGGGCTACATTTCGAAGTGACATCTTTGATAGATGTGTTTATGGTGGAAACATTTATGTTACTCTTAGCAAGTGCCTGGCGAGCATTCGTGGCAACATCACCAAATGGCAGTACTATGAACTGCAGAGAGGGGTGTTCCATGGGCTGTTTGTTGAGGATAACTTGTGCCTTGAGTCTGCACTCCTGGATGAAGAAAGACAGAAAATGAAGGTGTGTAAAGGCTTGATTTATGGAAATATAAACATATGTAGTATAATGTGATCCTTTATTGACAACGTTTCGCCCACACAGTGTACTTTTTCAAGTCACAAACAGATCTACCTGAGGTGGAAGGTACACGAGTATTTATAGTCAGGTTCAGAATGTTGAGGTCAGGTGGAGAATGCTGCATCTGATGATGTACCGAGTGGGGTTATAGAGTATAAAATCTTGGGTAGCTTGGAAGGGAGATTAAGTTTGTGAGCAGACCTTCTGCAGTGTTCTTCCATTCCTGCTCACAAACTTACTCAATCTCCCTTCCAAGCTACCCAAGATTTTAGACTCTACAACCCCACTCGGTAGATCATCAGATGCAGCATTCTCCACCTGACCTCAGCATTCTGAACCTGACTATAAATACTCGCGTACCTTCCACCCCAGGTAGATCTGTTTGTGAAGATTGAGACACTTATGCAACATATGGGAATCTTTATTCAGGAAACGTTTCGCCACACAGTGGCTTCATCAGTCCGATACAAAGTAGAAAGGCGTAAGGAGAGGAGGAGATTGAGGTAATCCGTCCCTCAGCCTGGAGTCGATGTGTTCAGTCCATCAATCTTGTAGAATGTATTCTACAAGATTGATGGACTGAACACATCGACTAAAGGCTGAGGGACTGATTACCTCAAACTCCTCCTCTCCTTACCCCTTTCTACTTTGTATCGGACTGATGAAGCCACTGTGTGGCGAAACGTTTCCTGAAAAAAGATTCCCATATGTTGCATAAGTGTCTCAATCTTCAACTTGTCGGTTTTTCAAACCATTCATCACACAGATCTGTTTGTGACTTGAAAAAGCCCACTGTGTGGGGGCTAAACGTTGTCAGTAAAAGATCACATTATACTGCATATGTGTTTATATTTCCATTGTGTCGGTATTTTATACCATTTATTTCCATCAGCTTGATTTATATTGATGCATTCTTCTTCAAGAATCTCCAGTCCTTGTTTTCTTGAATAAATGTACACCATACATATATGATAATCATCTGGAAGCAAGTGAGGAACTGACCACTAAGACTGTTTCTAGTTACAAGGAAAGTTATCCACAAATAACCCACACATAGGAGAGAGAGGAGGAACTTACAACAACGTTTCGGACCGATTTGGACCATTTACAAAGTCAGTATGATTTGTAAATGGTCCAAATCGGACCGAAACTTCATCAGCTTCTCTCTCCTTTGTGCAGGTTATCTCTGTGTTGTTCCAGTCAGGGTAATATCTCTTTGTTATTCACAAGGTAAGTTAATCTGGAGCTCACTCCCTCTGGTTAATTCTTACAAGGGAATTGTACATCTGCACCAGCCATCAGGCGATTGTACAAGAAATACAGGATGTAGCAGTATAATATGATTCTTTATTGACAACGTTTCGCCCACACAGTGGGCTTTATCAAGTCAGGAAACCTGTTCATCGTTATCCTACATAACAACAAGCCCACTTGCCCGTCCTGGGCTGGTCCTTCTCAGCCTCTTTTCGACACTCCTCACCTGATTCACCACGTCACTATGCTACCTATGTATACCCATGTACTCTCTGTCCACTATGTGGGCGAAACGTTGTCAATAAAGAATCACATTGTGTTGCATTTGAGTTAATTTGTCGAAGCAAGATCGTATTTGACACACGTCACACCTAGGCTCCTGATGTACTGTACACGTTACTGTCACGTACTCTCATGTACACCTTACTATTATGTACACCTTACTATTATGTACACCTTACTATTATGTACACCTTACTTTATGTACACCCTTACTATTAGTACACCTTACATTATGTACAACCTTACTTTTATGTACCCCTTACTTTATGTACACCTTACTATTATGTACACCTTACTATTATGTTACACCTTACTATTATGTACCCTTACTATTATGTACACCTTACTATTATGTACACCTTACTATTATGTACACCTTACTATTATGTACCCCTTACTATTATGTACACCTTACTATTATGTACACCTTACTATTATGTACACCTTACTATTATGTACACCTTACTATTATGTACACCTTACTATTATGTACACCTTACTATTATGTACCCCTTACTATTATGTACACCTTACTATTATGTACCCCTTACTATTATGTACACCTTACTAATATGTACACCTTACTATTATATACACCTTAATATTATGTACACAGTATGTACACCTTACTATTATGTACACATTATGTACACCTTATTATTACGTACACTTTTAATATAGATGTAAATATAAAAAAAATACGATAGATTTTCTTTTTGTACAGAGAGGCGGAGCCTGGGAGATAACGGTGAAGGAAATTATACTGGGAAGAAATACGTGTGGATGGAGGATTTATTAGGGTAGAAATACGTGTGGATGGAGGATTTATCAGGGAAGAAATACGTGTGGATGGAGGATCTTTGGGGTAGAAAAAACGTGTGGTGCAGGATTTATTAGGGTAGAAAAACGTGTGGGATGGAGGATTTTTCAGGGAGAAATACGTGTGGATAGAGGATCTATTAGGGTAGAAATACGTGTGGATGGAGGATTTATTAGGGTAGAAATACGTGTGGATGGAGGATTTATCAGGGAAGAAATACGTGTGGATGGAGGATTTATTCAGGGTAGAAATACGTGTGGATGGAGGATTTATCAGGGTAGAAATACGTGTGGATGGAGGATTTATCGGGGTAGAAATACGTGTGGATGGAGGATTTATCAGGGTAGAAATACGTGTGGATGGAGGATTTATTAGGGTAGAAATACGTGTGGATGGAGGATTTATCAGGGAAGAAATACGTGTGGATGGAGGATTTATCAGGGTAGAAATACGTGTGGATGGAGGATTTATCAGGGTAGAAATACGTGTGGATGGAGGATTTATCAGGGTAGAAATACGTGTGGATGGAGGATTTATCAGGGTAGAAATACGTGTGGATGGAGGATTTATCAGGGTAGAAATACGTGTGGATGGAGGATTTGTCAGGGAAGAAATACGTGTGGATGGAGGATTTATTAGGGTAGAAATACGTGTGCATGGAGGATTTATCAGGGAAGAAATACGTGTGGATGGAGGATTTATCAGGGTAGAAATACGTGTGGATGGAGGATTTATCAGGGTAGAAATTTGATTAAGATTTATCAGAAAAATACATGTGGAAGGAGGATTTATTAGGGAAGAAATACGTGTGGGAAGAGGATTATCAGGAAGAATGTGTGAGGCGAGGATTTATTAGGATGTAGATATGGAAGGATGATTTATTTGACAAGAATTATTTATCTAGGAAGAAATACGTGTGCAAGAAGGATTTATCTGGTAAAAAATACTGGTACAAGAAGGATTTATCTTGTAAAAAATTCGGATACAAGAAGGATTTATCTGGTAAAAAAAATTCAGGTACAAGAAGGATTTATCTTGTAAAAAATTCGGATACAAGAAGGATTTATCTGGTAAAAAAAATTCAGGTACAAGAAGGATTTATCTTGTAAAAAATTCGGATACAAGAAGGATTTATCTGGTAAGAAATACACGTGTAAGAAGGATTTATAAATCTATGGGACATTCCCAACCAGATTTTCTCTCAGAAATTCCTTGGGAAAGCTGGTGGAGAGAGGGAAAAAAGTGCCTGGTGCATTTAGTGTCCGGGTCTCCCACCTTAAACCAGACCAGAAAGACCAGGTTTATACCCTGGTTTTTCTGGTCTGCTTTACGGTCTCATCACCTACCTGGGGGTGGGGTAGGTTGTATGGTCTTGGACCCAGGAGATGATGCCAGAGGACCTGACTTGATGGGATGGTTCTAGAAGACCTGACTTGATGGGATAGTTCTAGAGGACCTGACTTTATAGGATGGTTCTAGAGGACCTGACTTTATAGGATAGTTCTAGAGGACCTGACTTTATAGGATGGTTCTAGAGGACCTGACTTTATAGGATGGTTCTAGAGGACCTGACTTTATAGGATGGTTCTAGAGGACCTGACTTGATAAGATGGTTCCAGAGGGCTTGACATATCTGTCAGAATGTTCTTTAAGGAGTTGACTTGGCTATCAAGACAGTCACATTACAACTGTCTGACTCAAAAGCAGCGACTAGGCTGCCTGACTCAAAACAATATAATCTCTGAAGACAGATTTTCGCCCAGATTTACCTAGATCATAATTGGCAATAATTATGTTACATTCTTAACACTTTAGAACTCTCAGACTAGTGGGGAAAATACGTATTAATAACATTTACGACGATGCAAAGGGAGAATGACTCTCTCTCTCTCTCTCTCTCTCTCTCTCACTCTCTCTCTCTCTCTCTCTCTCTCTCTCTCTCCTCTCTCTCTCTCTCCTCCTCTTAAGACCACCGCAACTTTAAAAGCGAGTAAATCTGTCCAAGACTGCAACACAATACTGCAGATCAACATCCATATATATATTTATTTTTTATATATATATATATAATATATATATATATAATTATATATATATATATATATATATAAACGTAGAGGTGACAAGCGGAGTGTGGAAGTGTGAGAGTCAGAAGGGTCTATGAAATTTGATGGCTCTGACATCTTAGGTTGGTGCATCTCAACATTGATATGGCACGGTGTATCCTGTGCCTAGAGGGCCACAAAGGTGCCATGAAAGTTATACAGGTGCCATGAAGGTTATACAGGGGCCATGAAGGTTATGCAGGGGCCATGAAGGTTATACAGGGGCCATGAAGGTTATACACGGATAGACAGAGATCATGAATGATAGACAGGGACCATGAAGGTTATACAGGGGCTATGATGGCTAGACATGGGCCATGAAGGTTATACATGGGCCATGACGGATAGACGGAGATCATGAAGCCTAGACAGAGACCATGAAGGTTATGCAGAGGCCATGAAGGCTAGACAGGGGCCGTGAAGGCTATACAGGGGCTATCACGAATAGACAGGGATCATAAAGGCTAGACTAGGATCATGAAGGCTAGATAGTGGCCATGAAGGCTACACAAGGACCATGAAAAGTCACTTATAACAAGCAGGAGTCACGAGCTTCAGTGAGACCATTAGTGGTCAGATATAAACAGTTTAGCCAGAGTTAGGTCACGCTAGCGCTAGGTCAGAGCCAAGAGCCACTGTGATGCCGTCTTCAGAGCCAAATAGGAGCCTTGAACTTGAACAAGGTCAATCTAGAAGGTTAGAATGAGGCCATGAACTAGAATAAGATCATCTAGAAGGCCAGGTAAGGGATCTGGACCAGAATAAGGGCATCTAGAAGGCAGGTTGGCATGAATCCCGAAATGACATTTTAGAAGGCCAGGTAAGGGATCTGGACCATAAGGGAAACTGAAGGCAGGTTGCCATGAATCAGAGCATGCTATCTAGAAAGGGCCCGTTAAGGGATCTGGACCAGAATAAGGGCATCTAGAAGCAGGATGCCATGAATCAGGCATGGGTCATTAAGGGCCCTTATGAGCCTTGCACCAGAGTAGGGCCCTCTAGAAGGCCATTCGGGCCTTGAACCAGATAAAGGGCATAGTACAGAAGGCCAGGTAGGGCCATGACCATAATAAAGGTCATCAAAAAGGTCAGGTAGGGGGATAAACCGGAAATAAATTTCAGCTAGATGGCCAGGCAGAGGCCATAAGCCTCAAAAAATGGCCTCGGGCTCATAGAGCCCACCAATAATCCTAGTACAAGAAAGGTTTACAGGACCTTCCTACCTTCTTTCCCTTAATTTACAAGCCATCCTTCCTATTTTATTGCTAAGGGACTTAAGTGGAGGTCGGATTTAACGATAATTTACCACTTTTTCCTTTGTTCAAAGTGGATATGAGGCATATAAATACAAATAAAAATGTGTCAACTCGGGTCCCAATAGCAAGGTGTTTTACAAGTCACAAAAAGGTTTACAGGTTCCCTCTTTCTAAATTACATCTGCATCCTATCTAAATACTACTGCAAGTGCCTAACGAAAAGGGGAATCTACAGTCAACTTTTTTTTCCCTTGGAAGGTGGTATACAATGCAAGGTATATAATAATAGCAAGGTGTAATACTAGCAAGGTGTAATACTTAACAAA
Organism: Cherax quadricarinatus; assembly: GCF_026875155.1. Lineage (NCBI taxonomy): Eukaryota > Metazoa > Arthropoda > Malacostraca > Decapoda > Parastacidae > Cherax > Cherax quadricarinatus. The sequence continues at coordinate 14,095,568 of NC_069457.1, forward strand.
GGGGTTAAAACTAGCAAGGTGTAATACTACAAGGTTTATATCTAAGGTGTAAATAAGTTTTTAAGAACGGTAAATAAAAGGGCCTATTTGGGAAACTTTAAAAAGCAAGGTTATCCATGGAAAGGTTCTACCCTGGGATAGTTTTTCCCAAAGGATGTATTATATAAACAGGTGTGTATTAAATAGAGTATATATATAATTAAATACATGGTTAAATACTGCGTAGATTGCTTCTAGGGGAACGGGCAAAAGGTGTCCATAGGGCCCTTCCGTGGAAGTATACTCAACCAGTGTTATACCCCTTTGGGAGGTTTTTTTGCTTAATTTATATACTTAACCTAGGTGTTTGTTTTAAAAACCCGGGGTTAAAAGGGTTTTTAATCTGTTTTTAAAAAATTAAAGGGGCCCCGGATGGGGTTTTTCCCCACTGGGGTTTTTG
>NC_069457.1:14096506-14104006 GCF_026875155.1 Cherax quadricarinatus
ACCCATCCACAGGGGTTTCCCCCTTCGATTGCCCCCCTATTCTCGCCGAACACAGGTGTATTTGTGGCATGAAGCAGCAACCGATTCGGGTACCATGGTCTTGTGTGCCGTAAATCCGAGGGAAAGATTGCAAGACATGAGGAGGTTAATAACATTATCAAGAGAGCCTCACAACAGCTGGATGCCCAGCAGTAAGGGAGCCACCCCAACTATGCAGATCTGATGGCAGCCAGAAGCGTCCAGATGGATCACCCATCAAGCCTGGACAGATGGGAAGCAGGTGGTGTGGGAACTACACATGTGCATCTACCTTGGCTGATACCTATCTCCAATACACCAGGGAGGAAGGAGGGGCAGCTGCCAGCTTCAGGGAGTCCCAAAAGTCTAGAAAATATGGAGAACTTGCCCATCATTATTGTTTGTTCCCATAGGCTCAGAGACCCTTGGCTCATGGGAAAGAGTGCATCTAAATTCCTTAAGGAGCTAGAAAAAGACTCATCAGGGTAACTAGGGATCCAGGGCAGCTAGTTTCCTGATCCAGCGGCTCAGTGCGGCTGTTCAAAGGGGGTAATGCTGCTGCATTTTGGGCACACGCCCCAGCTCTGAGGAGCTGGATGAGATTTTCGCCCTGTAATCGGTGATACACACGTAACAACATGTACCGTATATGCCACCTTTTATATCAACAATGTATCTCTTAAATCTTCTGTGCCATATTATGTAATATATATATAATATATATATATATATATATATATATATATTATATATATATATATATATATATAAATAATATATATTACAAAACTATAAATAATATCATATATATAATATAAAATAATAAATATAAATATATAAATATAATATATATAATATATATAAATATAATCAAATATATAAAACACTATATATAATTAAATATATATATATAATATATATATAATCATATATAAATATATATATCATATATATAATATATAAAATAACTAATAATAATATATATATATATAAAATATACATAAAATTTATAATATTATATATAAAAAATATAAATATATATATAAAAAATATATAAATATATATATCATAATAAATATAAAATAATATTATATATATATATATAAATATAATATAATATCATAATATTAAATAATATATAAAATATATAAATAAAATAATATATAATATATATACATATATAATAATATTACAAATATATAATATATAAATATCATAAATATATAAAATATATATATATCTATAATAATAATATATATATAATATACAATCAAACAAAATTAAAACTATCATAATATATTAAAACTATCATATAATTATACATTTCGGAAGCAAAAACGGTGAAATCATCATACACCAATGAATCGGGAAATCTGTCATTTGAAGTATGAATAGGTCGTGGAGATCGCAATACTACTGTGAGGGAGATAAATATTACAATCAGCTAAATGGTGTGTGTGGATCCAGTAGTGTTGTGTGGTATCCAGTAGTGTTGTGGGGATCCAGTAGTGTTGTGTGGATCCAGTAGTGTTGTGTGGGATCCAGTAGTGTTGTGTGGGATCCAGTAGTGTTGTGTGGGATCCAGTAGTGTTGTGTGGTATCCAGTAGTGTTAGTGTGGGATCCATAGTGTTGTGTGGTATCCAGTATGTTGTGTGGTATCCAATAGTGTTGTGTGGGATCCAGTAGTGTTGTGTGGTATCCAGTAGTGTTGTGTGGTATCCAGTAGTGTTGTGTGGGATCCAGTAGTGTTGTGTGGCATCCAATAGTGTTGTGTGGGATCCAGTAGTGTTGTGTGGGATCCAGTAGTGTTGTGTGGGATCCAGTAGTGTTGTGTGGTATCCAATAGTGTTGTGTGGGATCCAGTAGCGTAGTGTGGTATCCAGTAGTGTTGTGTGGTATCCAGTAGTGTTGTGTGGGATCCAGTAGTGTTGTGTGGTATCCAGTAGTGTTGTGTGGGATCCAGTAGTGTTGTGTGGGATCCAGTAGTGTTGTGTGGGATCCAATAGTGTTGTGTGGTATCCAGTAGTGTTGTGTGGGATCCAGTAGTGTTGTGTGGGATCCAGTAGTGTTGTGTGGTATCCAATAGTGTTGTGTGGGATCCAGTAGTGTTGTGTGGTATCCAGTAGTGTTGTGTGGTATCCAGTAGTGTTGTGTGGGATCCAGTAGTGTTGTGTGGCATCCAATAGTGTTGTGTGGGATCCAGTAGTGTTGTGTGGGATCCAGTTAGTGTTGTGTGGGATCCAGTAGGTTGTTGTGTGGTATCCAATAGTGTTGTGTGGGATCCAGTAGCGTAGTGTGGTATCCAGTAGTGTTGTGTGGTATCCAGTAGTGTTGTGTGGGATCCAGTAGTGTTGTGTGGTATCCAGTAGTGTTGTGTGGGATCCAGTAGTGTTGTGTGGGATCCAGTAGTGTTGTGTGGGATCCAGTAGTGTTGTGTGGTATCCAATAGTGTTGTGTGGGATCCAGTAGTGTTGTGTGGGATCCAGTAGTGTTGTGTGGGATCCAGTAGCGTTGTGTGGGATCCAGTAGTGTTGTGTGGGATCCAGTAGTGTTGTGTGGTATCCAGTAGTGTTGTGTGGGATCCAGTAGTGTTGTGTGGGGATCCAGTAGTGTTTGTGTGGGATCCAGTAGTGTTGTGTGGTATCCAGTAGTGTTGTGTGGGATCCAGTAGTGTTGTGTGGGATCCAGTAGTGTTGTGTGGGATCCAGTAGTGTTGTGTGGTATCCAATAGTGTTGTGTGGGATCCAGTAGCGTAGTGTGGTATCCAGTAGTGTTGTGTGGTATCCAGTAGTGTTGTGTGGGATCCAGTAGTGTTGTGTGGTATCCATAGTGTTGTGGTGGGATCCATAGTTGTTTGTGGGATCCAGTAGTGTTGTGTGGGATCCAATAGTGTTGTGTGGGATCCAGTAGTGTTGTGTGGGATCCAGTAGTGTTGTGTGGGATCCAGTAGTGTTGTGTGGTATCCAATAGTGTTGTTTGGGATCCAGTAGTGTTTGTGATGGTATCCAGTAGTGTTGTGTGGTATCCAGTAGTGTTGTGTGGGATCCAGTAGTGTTGTGGGATCCAGTAGTGTTGTGTGGGATCCAGTAGTGTTGTGTGGGATTCAGTAGTGTTGTGTGGGATCCAGTAGTGTTGTGTGGGATCCAGTAGTGTTTGTGTGGTATCCAGTAGTGTATTATGTGGATCCAGTAGTGTTGTGTGGGATCCAGTAGTGTTGGTGGTATCCAGTAGTGTTGTGTGGGATCCAGTAGTGTTGTGTGGGATCCAGTAGTGTTGTGTGGTATCCAGTAGTGTTGTGTGGGATCCAGTAGTGTTGTGTGGGATCCAGTAGTGTTGTGTGGTATCCAGTAGTGTTGTGTGGTATCCAGTAGTGTTGTGTGGTATCCAGTAGTGTTGTGTGGGATCCAGTAGTGTTGTGTGGCATCCAGTAGTGTTGTGTGGCATCCAGTAGTGTTGTGTGGGATCCAGTAGTGTGTGTGGATTCAGTAGTGTTGTGTGGCATCCAGTAGTGTTGTGTGGGATCCAGTAGTGTTGTGTGGGATTCAGTAGTGTTGTGTGGTATCCAGTAGTGTTGTGTGGTATCCAGTAGTGTTGTGTGACATCCAGTAGTGTTGTGTGGCATCCAGTAGTGTTGTGTGGGATCCAGTAGTGTTGTGTGGGATCCAGTAGTGTTGTGTGGGATTCAGTAGTGTTGTGTGGGATCCAGTAGTGTTGTGTGGGATCCAGTAGTGTTGTGTGGTATCCAGTAGTGTTATGTGGGATCCAGTAGTGTTGTGTGGGATCCAGTAGTGTTGTGTGGGATCCAGTAGTGTTGTGTGGTATCCAGTAGTGTTGTGTGGGATCCAGTAGTGTTGTGTGGCATCCAGTAGTGTTGTGTGGGATCCAGTAGTGTTGTGTGGGATCCAGTAGTGTTGTGGAGGTGTTCAGAAGGGATAGGTGCTCCGCTGATCCACTGTAGACGATCAGAACCTGACGTAGTGACCCGTGGAAGTTGGAGCAATCGTAGACGTGTAGAGTTAACTGAATCTTGTCCAGTTTGATGGTTGAATAATAATAATAATAATAATAATAATAATAATAATAATAATAATTAATAATAATATAATAATAATAATAATAATAATAATAATTTTTATTATATTATTATTATTATTATTATATTATTAATATTATTATTATTATTATTATTATTATTATTATTATTATTATTATTATTATTATTATTATTATTATTATTATTATTATTATTATTATATTCACAAAACGCTAGATGTGACTAATGAACATATTCTGGCGTCAACGAAGGATGACACAGCACTATGGTTGATGTCTCTATGTCACACACGTTGATGTCTCTATGTCACACACGTTGATGTCTCTATGTCACACACGTTGATGTCTCTATGTCACACACGTTGATGTCTCTATGTCACACACGTTGATGTCTCTATGTCACACACGTTGATGTCTCTATGTCACACACGTTGATGTCTCTATGTCACACACGTTGATGTCTCTATGTCACACACTTTGATGTCTCTATGTCACACACGTTGATGTCTCTATGTCACACACGTTGATGTCTCTATGTCACACACGTTGATGTCTCTATGTCACACACGTTGATGTCTGTATGTCACACACGGTGATGTCTCTATGTCACACACGTTTGATGTCTCTATGTCACACACGTTGATGTCTCTATGTCACACACGTTGATGTCTCTATGTCACACACGTTGATGTCTCTATGTCACACACGTTGATGTCTCTATGTCACACACGTTGATGTCTCTATGTCACACACGTTGATGTCTCTATGTCACACACGTTGATGTCTCTATGTCACACACGTTGATGTCTCTATGTCACACACTGAATGAGAAACAGAGGTGGGGCGAGTACAGTGCCTTGAGGAACACAACTTGTCACTGTGTCAGCCTCTGACTTCACTGTTCACTGCTGCTCTCTGGGTGATTATTTAACAAGTTAAAAATCCATCTGTTAATTTTACACACATTATGTGAGTTATGACACCATAGACATGTATAAGTAGGAAGGATCACTGCAGGAGGTCTACTGGCCCATGCTAGGCAGGTCCAAGTTACCTACTGGTCCATGCTAGGTAGGTCCAGGTCACCTACTGCCCCATGCTAGGTAGGTCCAAGTTACCTTCTGGGCCATGCTAGGCAGGTCCAAGTTACCTACTGGCCCATGCTAGGTAGGTCCAAGTTACCTACTGGCCCATGCTAGGCAGGTCCAAGTTACCTATTGGCCCATGCTAGGCAGGTCCAAGTTACCTACTGGCCCATGCTAGGCAGGTCCAAGTTACCTACTGGCCCATGCTAGGCAGGTCCAAGTCACCTACTGGTCCATGCTAGGCAGGTCCAAGTCACCTACTGGTCCATGCTAGGCAGGTCCAAGTCACGTACTGACCCATGCTAGGCAGGTCTAAGTTACCTACTGGTCCATGCTAGGCAGGTCCATGTCACCTACTGGTCCATACTAGGCAGGTCTAAGTTACCTACTGGTCCATGCTAGGCAGGTCCATGTCACCTACTGGTCCATGCTAGGCAGGTCCAAGTCACGTACTGGCCCATGCTAGGCAGGTCTAAGTTACCTACTGGCCCATGCTAGGCAGGTCCAAGTCACCTACTGGCCCATGCTAGGCAGGTCTAAGTTACCTACTGGCCCATGCTAGGCAGGTCCAAGTCACCTACTGGCCCATGCTAGGCAGGTCTAAGTTACCTACTGGTCCATGCTAGGCAGGTCCAAGTCACGTACTGGCCCATGCTAGGCAGGTCTAAGTTACCTACTGGTCCATGCTAGGCAGGTCCATGTCACCTACTGTCCATGCTAGGCAGGTCTAAGTTACCTACTGGTCCATGCTAGGCAGGTCTCATGTCACCTACTGGTCCATGCTAGGCAGGTCCCAAGTCACGTACTGGCCCATGCTAGGCAGGTCTAAGTTACCTACTGGTCCATGCTAGGCAGGTCCATGTCACCTACTGGTCCATGCTAGGCAGGTCCAAGTCACGTACTGGCCCATGCTAGGCAGGTCTAAGTTACCTACTGGCCCATGCTAGGCAGGTCCAAGTCACCTACTGGCCCATGCTAGGCAGGTCTAAGTTACCTACTGGTCCATGCTAGGCAGGTCCAAGTCACGTACTGGCCCATGCTAGGCAGGTCTAAGTTACCTACTGGTCCATGCTAGGCAGGTCCATGTCACCTACTGGTCCATGCTAGGCAGGTCTAAGTTACCTACTGGTCCATGCTAGGCAGGTCCATGTCACCTACTGGTCCATGCTAGGCAGGTCCAAGTCACGTACTGGCCCATGCTAGGCAGGTCTAAGTTACCTACTGGCCCATGCTAGGCAGGTCCAAGTCACCTACTGGCCCATGCTAGGCAGGTCTAAGTTACCTACTGGTCCATGCTAGGCAGGTCCAAGTCACGTACTGGCCCATGCTAGGCAGGTCTAAGTTACCTACTGGTCCATGCTAGGCAGGTCCATGTCACCTACTGGTCCATGCTAGGCAGGTCTAAGTTACCTACTGGTCCATGCTAGGCAGGTCCATGTCACCTACTGGTCCATGCTAGGCAGGTCCAAGTCACGTACTGGCCCATGCTAGGCAGGTCTAAGTTACCTACTGGCCCATGCTAGGCAGGTCCAAGTCACCTACTGGCCCATGCTAGGCAGGTCTAAGTTACCTACTGGCCCATGCTAGGCAGGTCCAAGTCACCTACTGGCCCATGCTAGGCAGGTCTAAGTTACCTACTGGTCCATGCTAGGCAGGTCCATGTCACCTACTGGTCCATGCTAGGCAGGTCCAAGTCACCTACTGGCCCATGCTAGGCAGGTCCAAGTCACGTACTGGCCCATGCTAGGCAGGTCCAAGTTACCTACTGGCCCATGCTAGGCACGTCCAAGTTACCTACTGGCCCATGCTAGGCAGGTCCACATCAGCATTTGTTTTAAAGAGTATCCAACACAATGTTATTACGATCCAACAATTTCATGGCCTCCATTTCCTCGTATCAAGGCACCTCCCTCGACGGGCCAGCCTCGTTTTAATGGCGTCCGGCTATAGTGGCACTGTTAGAGGCACCTGTTACATGCAGGCACAGTTACTTATTACATCATCTCTCTCTCTCTCTCTCTCTCTCTCTCTCTTCTCTCTCTCTCTCTCTCCTCTCTCTCTCTCTCTCTCTCTCTCTCTCTCTCTCTCTCTCTTCTCTCTTTCTCTCTCTCTCTCTATCTATCTATCTATCTATCTATCTACGTCCAACAGCGGTCCACTAACAGTGGTCCTATTAAATGTGATCTGTTGCCGGTTGTCCGTTATCTGTTAATTCTTAACGGTTGCCTGTTAACTGTTGTCTGTTCACTATTCACTGTTTTCTGCTTACTGATAACCGTTACCCGTTTATCTGTTAGTATTTAAGAAGAAGCAAAATTCCATCAGGCAGTACTAACAGTAACC
>NC_069457.1:14109006-14112111 GCF_026875155.1 Cherax quadricarinatus
GTCCTCTGTACTAGCTGTGCAATGTACAGACTCAGTGGAAAATTTAAACATGTACTCTGTACTAGATGTGCAATGTAAGACCTCGTGGCAACTAAACACAGTCCTCTGTACTAGCATGTGCAATGACAGACTCAGTGGAAACAAAAACACTATCCTTGTCTAGCTGTGAAATGTAAGACCTCAGTGGCAAACATAACACTTGCCCTTGTACTAGATGGCAATGTACAGACCTCAGTGGCAACATAAACATAGTCCTTGTACTAGATGTGCAATGTAAAGCCTCGTGGCAACATAAACCTTTGACTCTGTCTAGCTGTGCAATGTACAGCCCCTGTGGCAAAATAAACATGTCCTCTGTCTAGCTGTGCATGTACGACCTCAGTGGAACAAAAACATAGACCTCGTACTGCATGTGAAATGTACAGACCTCAGTGGCAACTAAAACTAGTCCTCTGTACTGCATGTGCAAGTCAGCCCAGTGGCAAACATAACATAGTCCCTCTGTATAGCATGGCAATGTACAGACCTCAGTGGCACATAAACATAGTACCTCTGTATGCGGGAAAAATGTACAGACCTGTGGAAAACATAAACCTAGTACCTCGTATAGCATGTGAAAATTTGTACAGACCTCGTGGCAACATAAACATATTCCTCTGTACTGCTGGATGTACGACCTCAGTGGAAATAAAACTAGTCCCTCTGTTAGCATGGCAATGTCGCCCTCAGTGGCAACAAAAACCTGTACCTTGACTAGCATGTGCAAGTAAGCCTCAGTGGCAACAAAAAACCTGTCCCTCTGTCTAGCTGTGAAATGTACAGACCTCAGTGGAAAATAAACATATACCTCTGTACTAGCATGTGCAATGTACGACCTCATTTGGCAACATAAACATAGCCCTCTGAAATGCATGTGCATGTAGGACTAGTGGCAAAATAAACTAGTCCCTCTTATAGATGTGAATGTACGGCCCTCAGGGGCCATTAAAACTAGTACCTTGTACTGCTGTGCAAGTACGGACCTCAGGGGAACTTTAAACACTGTCCCTTGTACTAGATGTGCAATGTACGGCTCAGTGGAAACTAAACAGTACCCTTTTCGCAGTGCAATGTCGGACCTCAGGGGAAAAACTAAACCTAGTCCCTTGTCTAGCATGTGCAAGTACGGCCCTCAGTGGAACATAAACACTAGTACCTCTGTACTAGATGTACAATGTACAGACCTCAGTGGCAACAAAACCCTAGTACTTTACTAGCATGTAAATGTACAGACCCAGTGGCAAATAAACACTAGTACCTCTGTCTAGTATGTCAAGTACAGACCTCAGTGGGAAAAAAAACACAGTCCTCTGTCTAGCATGTACAATGTACGGGCCCTCTGGCAACAAAAAACATGTACTCTGTATGCATGTGCAAGTACGACCCAGTGGAACAAAACATAGTACCTCTGTACTGCAGTAAATGTACAGATCAGTGGAACAAAAAAACACTAGCCCTCTGTACTGCTGTGAAATGTAACCCCTCAGTGGCACATAAACCTAGTACCCTGTTACTAGCATGTGCAATGTACAGCCCTCAGGGGCAAAAAAAACACTAGCCCTTGTACTAGATGTGCAATTAAGCCCTCAGGGGGCAACAAAAAACACTAGTACCTTTTTTTCTAGATGTGAAATTTGTCAGACCTCAGTGGCAACATGTGGGCCCCAATAATTCCTAATGGAAAATTTGACTCCCTTTGTAAAACCAAAACTTTTTGTAGCAGTTTGGTTTTAAAAATTAGAAAAGTTTAGATTTAAAAAGGGGAAATAGGAAAAAGTATTGGTTTGGAAAATAGGGTGTTTTGAGTGGAACGTTACCCAGTTGGGTTATTGAGGGGTGGGATTGGGTAGTTTCAAAAATTTGGTTGGATAAGTACATGGTGGGAGGGGGGGTTGGATTTGGGGGGGACTTTTACATCAAGCTTATTTCTTGGGTGGCTTGAAAATTGGGTAGGCAAATGTTTGTTAGTGGGGTGATTGAAAGGGGCCTGCCCGGATGGGCCCAAAGGCTCCTGCAGTGTTCCTCCTTTCTTTTGTTTTTAAAAATTTAAATTTTTGGTGACCCCAACCAGCACCCTTTCAGGGGTTTGAATTTTTGAGTGTTTGACATGGAAATGTGTTGATTTCCCTACTCAATTTGGCTCTTCCCCTTTACCCCGTATGAGTGTCTGGCAGAAGGTATAGCATTTAACCCCCGGCTTGTTGGGTGTCTGCCCAAGGCTTTTTTAACATTAAGATCCAAAAGAAGAGGTGGTCCACAGCACAACCTGGGGTATGGGAAAGAGGTAAATTTGGGCCAGCCCGCTCTGAGTCGCCCCAGAGGAATGTCTTCCCAAAGGGGGTGTTTACAACCCGTGAAAACCTTATGGCACTCCTTAATCTGCAACAAGAAACCCTTCCCCACCCGGGAAAAATTTTGACGAAGCCCCAGGATCAGCCCTTTGGGTTTTTTTGTTGTAGAGAGGCTGCTATGTAATACAAAACATGGCGAAAAGGTTTTGGACTCCATACCCCTATAAAAAAGGAATTCACTGCAACCCCGTACTTATGGGTTTGGGTTTAAAAGTGGGCCTGGCCAAAAGGGGGGTGGACACAAAAAAAAGTAAGCATCAGGCGGGTGGCTCCCAAAACTGGTGGTCCCTGGTCAAGGACAGACAAGGTTATTGCCGATGAAATTATTCCACCTCAAACGACGGGGGGGGACACCCTCTTTAGTAAAAGAAGGGGACCTTTTGTGAACATTTGCTCCAAAATCAAGTTGCTGATCCCGCAAGGGACCCCTTGGTAGCTGCAAGAAATGTGTAAAAAAAGTCAGTGGTGCAAAAAGGGAGGAGGAGGGGATTTCCTTTCTTAAAACGCCCTTGGGCCCAAAAAAGGTGTGGGCCCCCACAAAATTGAGCCCCAAAATTTTTGAGAAATGTGAGACCGTAGCAACCCCTAACTGCATCTTTTAGACTGCCCAGTACGTGTAAATGGCCCTCTCTATGGAAAGAGGGAAATGTGTCCTGTTCACAAAAAAGAAGGAAGAGCAGAAAATCGCAAACAGCCGTTATCCCGTAATCACTGG
>NC_069457.1:14112611-14130111 GCF_026875155.1 Cherax quadricarinatus
ATCACTAATAACTCGGCACTTAAAGGAGAAACACGAGGATGATGTTTTGGTTCGGCATTATTCTTTCGTGATATGGTAATGGTCAGAGACAGACCGAAACATCATCCTAACAGTTCTCTCCTAGACCAGATGAGGTTTTGTCGCTTAGAAAGGAACGAGAGTTGTCCCTAGAGGTGTGTAAAACAATTCTGAATGAAACCACGGAATGGGAGGGGTTTGAACCTGTGTCGTGTGAGCCATTATTACGATTTCGTGAGTCAGTCCCTAATGCGCCCGAAGATATGTTCGCCGACGCCAGTACGAAGGATTTCTTCGTACTTGCTTAAGGTGTACTTGAGCGATATTTCTCGACACTGTCCAGGTGCAGGTACAGGTAGGTTTGCCATGACATCCTGGCCCGGGTCATCTCCATGTAGTGACCTGACAGTGGCTCCCCATAGAGAAAGTGTCATCAGGTTTCAAAGTTGCTGGTGACTCACGAAATCGTAATGACACGATTGCAAACAAACCATACCACGGGCGGGATTGAACCCGCGGTTAGAGAGTCTCAAAACTCTCTGACCGCGGGTTCAATCCCGCCCGTGGTATGGAAAGTTGCTGGTGGCAAGCAATGATGGGCAGCAACATCCTCACGTTCTTGATTGCAAGATCCAAAAGGTGTGCTATCCTGTCCTCCGGTGTCTGTCCGACAGTCTATTGTCAGAAGACAGACACGGTCCGCATGGAGGAGGAGCAGTACGAGCCTTTAGCCAAGAAGTGAGAACGCCAGTAGAAGGCGCGTGAATAAACATCACTATTAGTTGTATTTCAGTAGATAAACAAGGGAATGAGCTGACAAGTGGATGTAAAATCACTGGTAGGAGGGAATTCATTTATTTTGGACATTTGATCCAAGACTGAGCAGTATCAGACACAAGAATAAGGTAGTACACATCATTAAGACAAACGAGCGCCCTGAGGTCAGGCTCAGAGAAAGAGAAGTCAAAGGTGAAGTAAGGTGAGATAAAGGTGAAGTCAGGTTTGTTATGTGTATTGTACAAATTATTGATAATGTGATCAATAGCTAAATAACAAAAGAAAAGGCACAGTACCGTGACTGGAACGATACACGAATAACCCGCACATAGAAGAGAGGAGCTTACGACAACGTTTCAGTCCGACTTGGACCATATACAAAGTCACATGTGACTTTGTATATGGTCCACGTCGTCGTAAGCTCTATGTGCGGGTTATTCGTGTATCAATAGGCTAAGCTAATATATTTGTTGTTCTTCTCGATAACATTAGTAAGGTGGATCACGGCTGCTTCTAACATTCTGGGTCCAGGTCTGTTGTTCTAGCATGCTTGTCGTGTTGTGTTTACCTGGAGTTTACCTGGAGAGAGTTCCGGGGTCAACGCCCCCGCGGCCCGGTCTGTGACCAGGCCTCCCAGGTCATGATGTTAGAATGGCTGGTTCAATGTACCAAGCATGCGTTGTTCCTATTATCTAAACTCATGAAGAATTAGATACATGTGCAACATCTGGGTATCTTTAATTTGTAGACGTTTCGAGACCTAATAGCATTATCAATACAAGGATATAATGTGAAGACTGAAGAAGTATATCCAAAAGACAAGGTAATCAGTCCCTGAGCCTAAGAGCAGGTGATGACCACCGTAGTCTTGAAGATTCTGAAGTACAGGCAGGAAGATTGGCGCTTATATACTGGAGTCACATGACGTGCAGCAGACGAAGGCATTGTCAGTAGTAGGCGGGATTCCCCAGTGGAAGTAGGTCCTACCCAAGGGATGGTCCAGGAGTAAGCAAGAAGGTTGTGGAGATGTAATCTGTACCAAGATTACATGATGTTGCTAATTTAAAGATACCTAGGTGTTGCACATGTGTCTAATTTTTCATCCTGTCGGTATTGTCTACCATTCACATACATTATCTAAACTGCAGGCGCGTTTATATTCCTGAAGGTATGTCTGAAAGGAGGCAGTCAGGCAATCGTTCTCACAGCCAGCCGATCGTTCTCACATAGATCGTTCCACATCAACCACATGGTACACTGTACACTCCTGATATGCGAGTAGTTCTGGAACAAGGATATCTGGTAGTCTTTTGAATCCTTGTGGTGGTAAGAACTGTTCGTCTATGTTAGAATCAGGATGATAAATGAGACACTTATGCAAAATTTGGGTATATTTATTTTGACAACGTTTCGCCAGCCAGTGGCTTCTTCAGTCCAATACAGAGAAAGGTGGAAGATGAGGAGTGTGAGGTAATCAGTCCCTCAGCCTGGAGTCGATATATTCAGCTTATCAAGACTGATGGACTAAACACAACGAATCCCAGACCGAGGGACTGATTACCTCTAGCTTCTCATCTTCCACCTTTCTCTACTCTGGACTGAAGAAGCCACCGGCTGGCGAAACATTTCCAAAATAAAGATACCTAGATGTTGCCCAAGTGTCTCATTTTTTAACTTGTCGGTTATCTAAACCATTCATATAGAGTCAGTGTGATGGTGACACCAACCTGACCTATGGTAAGAACCAGTCGACTATCGACGTTCGCATCAACTTGTTCTCCCCACTTAGAACTTGTCGACATTTTAGAACTGGTAGCTAAAGTTCCATTCACCGAGTCAGTAGGTGTTTCCTCAGTTCCAGAAGTTCTCTTCCGAACTTTCATTTTACAAGGAAAGCTTAAACATAACCTGAAGAAACCGCCGTCTACCAGTGACTATGCCCTCGTCTGATACCTGTCCCTATCCACTGTCGCCTATATAAGCACCAACCTTCTTGCCTGTGCTCCAGAATCTCTACGACTACGGTGCTCTCCACACCAACTCCAAGGTTGAGGGACTGATTACCTCATCTTGTGTATACAGTTCTACTGTCTTCAAGTTATGTCCTAGAATCTGTATTGATAAAGTCACTGGATGGCGAAACGTCTACAATAAAGATACCCAGATGTTGCACATGTGTCTAACTGTCATCAATAAAATAGTACTGTTCCAGTCGCAGTGTGTGTACGAATGGTATATAATACCGACAAGATGAGATTAAGACATGTGCAACATCTGAGTTGAGGGACTGATTACCTCATCTTCTGTACATAGTTCTACTGTCTTCAAGTTATGTCCTAGAATTTGTATTGATAAAGCCACTGGATGGCGAAACGTCTACAATAAAGATACCCAGATGTTGCACATGTGTCTTAATCTCATCTCATCCAGTCGCAGTGACCGTCTATTGAATAAGCCTTAAACAGTGATTATCTGACTTAGGTATTTCCAGTTCACTCTCTGGATTCCCTTAAACCGTTCATGAATAGGAAATTTTAATTGCCTTCATCTTGCATTTGCTGGTACTGTGGGTATAAGTGATTCATGATTGATATAGAACCACGTAACCTAACTGAACCTACCATACCACGGGTGGGGTTTGAACCCGCGATCAGAGAGTGGTATGGTTTGTTTGCAATCGTGTCATTACGATTTCGTGAGTCATGTTAACTGAATCTAATCTAACCTAAGTAACTTAAATGGAGAAATTTGCTGCAAACAGTAAGTGAGAAATGTACACAGCATTTCCGAGGATGTGTTGGTTACCACACACACGACCAGCAAGGAAGCATAGCAGGACAAGCCATGTGATATATCCTGAAGTAACTAATTCAGTGTCTCTCTTAAGTTGTGGTTTCCTCTCTCTCTCTCTCTCTCTCTCTTCTCTCTTCTCTTCCACTCACACACACACTCCCACACACCTCCCATATCGTCAGTCCTTACTGGTATGCATCACTCAGTTTGGAATCCACACACAGGTCAAAGCACGCAAAAATTAGAGAAAGTGCCAAAGGGTTTGCAACAAGACTAGTCCCAGAGCTAAGGGGAATGTCCTACGAAGAAAGGTCAAGGGAAATCGGCCTGACGATGCTGAAGGACAGAAAGATCAGGGAAGACATGATAACGAGATATAAAATACTGCGAGGAATTGACAAAGTGGACAGAGACAGGATGTTCCAGAGATGGGACACAGCAACAAGGGGTCAAAGTTGGAAATTGAAGACTCAGATGAGTCAAAGGGATGTTAGGAAGTATTTCTTCAGTCATAGAGTAGTCAGACAGTGGAATAGCCTAGAAAGTGACGTAGTGGAGGCAGGAACCATACATAGTTTTAAGACGAGGTTTGATAAAGCTCATGGAGGAGGGAGAGAGAGGACCCAGTAGCAACCAGTGAAGAGGCGGGGCCAGGAGCTATGAATCGACCCCGGCAACCACAAATAGGTGAGTACACACACACACACACACACACACATAAATATATATATATATATATATATATATATATATAATATATAATATAATATATATTATATATGTCGTGCCGAATAGGCAGAACTTGCGATCTTGGCTTAAATAGCAACGTGCATCTTGCCATATAGGACAAGTGAAAATTTGTGTATGCAATAATTTCGCCAAAATCATTCTGAACCTAACGAAAAAAATATATTTCACTGTGTTTGTTTAGTATTAAATTATTGTAAACAAATCTAAAATATATTTAGTTGGGTTAGGCTAAAATAAATTGTTCTTGTTTTAAATAAGGTCAGGTAAGTTTTCTAAGATTCTTTTGGTGCAAAATTATAAAATTTTTACATTAACATTAATGAAAAAATATCTTTAAACGTATAAGAGAAAATTTTAGAAAGGACTTAATTTTAAATGAGTTCTTGCTAATTGACCAGTTTTACATATTCGGCACAGCATATATATATATATATATATATAATATATATATATATTATATATATATATATATATTATAATATATATATAATATATATATAATAGAGAGAGAGAGAGAGAGAGAGAGAGAGAGAGAGGAGAGAGAGAGAGAGAGAGAGAGTGAGAGAGAGAGAGAGAAATCGCGGACAAGCCATACAAGACGCAAAAGAACCATGAGGTCCATGGGGTCCATGGGGTCCACCTCTGGTGCATATTATGGCACCCATGGCCTCGGAGAAGTGGATAAAAAGGCTTCGTGGAAGAATATTTGGATTTCTTCCATCTTTTTATATTACATTTTTACCAATACGAATATTTTATTACATAATATGGTACACAAGACTTAAAAGATACATTGTTGGTATAAAGATGGTATATACGGTTTGTAGATGAATGGTTCATAGATGAATGGTTCAGAGAACCGACATGTTGATAAATTAGACACATGTGCAACTCTTGGGTATCTTTATTGAGGAAACGTTTCGCCACACAGTGGCTTGGTATATACGGTACATGAGGTTTGAGGGATATATGTCTAGTAGTTATTGCTACGTGTTTGTCACTGATTACAATGCGAAAATCATATCCAGTTCCTCAGAGTTGGGGGCGTGCCCAAGATACAGCAGGCATTACCCCTCTGAACAGCAGCACTGAGTCGCTGGAATAATAAACTAGCCGCCCTGGGATCCCTAGTTACCCTGACGAATCTCTTGCCTAGATGCACTCTTTTCCCATGGGCCAAGGAGTTGTCAGCAGCCAACAGGAATGCCCCTGCATGAGGAGCTCTCACTGCTAGAAGGTCTCTATCCTTCCCTGATACAATCTGAAGCATGTTGAGTCTATATTCTCCACTACTGGGGCATCCCAGTGTGACTGTTTACAGCTGCTGGGGAAAGCAGGCCTGGTTACAAAGCCCACTAGAATATCCCAAAAACTGGCTCCGTCATTGAGCTTTTGGATATATATATATATATATATATATTATATATATATTAAAATATATAATATATATATATATATATATATATATATATATATATTCAAAACAACTACTCTGAAAGAATAGAGAAATTATAAGCGCTTTCGTGACTACTCACATTATATATATATATTATATATATATATATATATATATATATTATAATATATATATATATATATATATATATATATATTATATATATATATCAGTGTGTACTGCACAGAAACAAGCTGGTATATAGAAATAAAAGATCGCAGCAGGACTCGATTCTACTACTGGGAGACGGGCAAGGTTCCCAGGTAGCCCTCTTATCCACTCAGCCACAAATGCCTCAAGCATTACCTGGGAACCCTGCCCATCTCCCAGTAGTGGTATCGAGCCCTGTTGACTGCGTTCTTCCTCTCTCTCTCTCTCTCTCACTCTCTCTCTCTCTCTCTCTATCTATATATATATATAATATAATATATATATATATATATATATATATATATATATATATATATATGAAACAATTTTGCAGTAGTGAGTGGGGCAGGCTTAGAGTGGGAGGTGAGAGTGGTGGTGGAGCAGGTTTGACGTATGGCAGCCTGGCCCAGCCACTGCGTTTGATTTTACCATCATCCACCTCTCACCAATTCCATTCCCTGGCCGCCATACCTTTCCTCCCACCATAAATTCACTTAATGGTTTGTGTTTGGCCCAGCCACTATGACGCCACCATAAACACGCAAGAAAATAAAGCTGAACTTTCTGAATGTATTGTGTGCGAATAATATTAGTTATAATTAAAATTATTGTTATTTTTTCGTTATTTCTATTGTTTTTGTAACACCTGCCGTTTCCTACCGAGATAGGGTGGCCTAAAAATGAAGAAACACTCTCACCATCATTCACTCCATCGCTATTTTGATAGAGGCGCTCCGATACTTTACTTCAGATGCCTTTGCAACGTATTCCCACCCTTCCTTCAGAGTGCAGTCACTCTACCTACCACCTCCAGGACTCATGTCCGGCTAATTAGTGTCCCCGTCACGTCAAATATAAAACCACTTACCTCTAGTCACTTCTATATATCATGCTCACACACGCCTGCTACATGTCTAAACCCCTCGCATAAGAAACCTAATTTACCCCTCAATCCATCATTACCTAGGACGACCCCTAACCTACCTTTCCTCCACTATAGATTTACATGCCCTCCAAGTCATCCGATTTTGTTCCAACCTCTCTAAATGTCTGAACAACCTCAACAACCCTTCCTCAGCCCCCTGGATAATACTTTTAGTAACCCCTCACCTCCTTCTATTCTCCAAACTACGAATTCTCTGCATTATATTCACACCACACATTGCCCTCAGACATGACATCTCCACTGCCTCCAGCCTTCTCCTCGCTGCAACATTCATCACCCACGCTTCACACCCATATAAGAGCGTTGGTAAAACTATACTCTCATACTTTCCCCTCTTTGCCTCCATGGACAAAGTTCTTTGTCTCCACTGACTCCTAAGTGCACCACTCACCCTTTTCCCCTCATCAATTCTATGATTCACCTCATCTTTCATAGACCCATCCGCTGACACGTCCACTCCCAAATATCTGAATACATTCACCTCCTCCATACTCTCTCCCTCCAATCTGATATCCAATTTTCCATTATCTAATCTTATGTTATCTTCGTTATCTTTCGTTATCCCATGTTCACTTTTAATTTCTTGTTATATTCTCTTAAATTCGTCCACCAGCCTCTGTAATTTCTCTTTAAAATCTTCTAACAATAGCAAATGTTTAGGCCTTCGATAGTTTACACCAGGAAACGTTTAAATTTTCTTTTTACATCAAAAAACGCTTATGCAAACGTGGTTTTACACCAGCAAAAGTTTAAGTTTTCATACGTTTACGCAAACAAACGTTTAAGCCTTCTTTCTTTTACATCAATTATACTAAAGCACATTAACACCAGAAAACGTAAACGTTTACTGGTGTAAATCGTTTACACCAGAGAACATTCAGGCCCCAGTAAATTTACACTTCCACTAGTTTACACAGCCAAGTGTTTACACTTGTAAATGTATTTCCTGCCTCCCCCGAGGCAGCTACTAGACAATTTTAAACGCCCCAAAAAAACGTTTTATGCAACATTGAGAGGTAACCTTTGCTTGTACCCTGAGGAGTACCACTCACAGTGTCCTTACCAGTACCCTGAGGAGTAACACTCACAGTGTCCTTACCAGTACCCTGAGGAGTAAACCCCTCACAGTGTCCTTACCAGTACCCTGAGGAGTACCACTCACAGTGTCCTTACCAGTACCCTGAGGAGTACCACTCACATGTCCTTCCAGTACCCCGAGGAGTACCACTCACAGTGTCCTTACCAGTACCCTGAGGAGTACCACTCACAGTGTCCTTACCAGTACCCTGAGGAGTACCACTCACAGTGTCCTTACCAGTACCCTGAGGAGTACCACTCACAGTGTCCTTACCAGTACCCTGAGGAGTACCACTCACAGTGTCCTTACCAGTACCTGAGGAGTACCACTCACAGTGTCCTTACCAGTACCCTGAGGAGTACCATTCACAGTGTCCTTACCAGTACCCTGAGGAGTACCACTCACAGTGTCCTTACCAGTACCCTGAGGAGTACCACTCACAGTGTCCTTACCAGTACCCTGAGGAGTACCACTCACAGTGTCCTTACCAGTACCCTGAGGAGTACCACTCACAGTGTCCTTACCAGTACCCTGAGGAGTACCACTCACAGTGCCCTTACCAGTACCCTAAGGAGTAACACTCACAGTGTCCTTACCAGTACCCTGAGGAGTACCACTCACAGTGTCCTTACCAGTACCCTGAGGAGTACCACTCACAGTGTCCTTACCAGTACCCTGAGGAGTACCACTAACAGTGTCCTTACCAGTACCCTGAGGAGTACCACTCACAGTCCCCTTACCAGT
Source organism: Cherax quadricarinatus (assembly GCF_026875155.1). Taxonomy (NCBI): domain Eukaryota; kingdom Metazoa; phylum Arthropoda; class Malacostraca; order Decapoda; family Parastacidae; genus Cherax; species Cherax quadricarinatus. The sequence continues at coordinate 14,121,324 of NC_069457.1, forward strand.
ACCCTCAGGAGTACCACTCACAGTCCCCTTACCAGTACCCTGAGGAGTACCACTCACAGTCCCCTTACCAGTACCCTGAGGAGTACCACTCACAGTCCCCTTACCAGTACCCTGAGGAGTACCACTCACAGTCCCTTACCAGTACCCTGAGGAGTACCACTCACAGTCCCTTACCAGTACCCTGAGGAGTACCACTCACAGTCCCCTTACCAGTACCCTGAGGAGTACCACTCACAGTCCCCTTACCAGTACCCTGAGGAGTACCACTCACAGTCCCCTTACCAGTACCCTGAGGAGTACCACTCACAGTGCCCTTACCAGTACCCTGAGGAGTACCACTCACAGTCCCCTTACCAGTACCCTGAGGAGTATCACTCACAGTCCCTTACCAGTACCCTGAGGAGTACCACTCACAGTCCCTTACCAGTACCCTGAGGAGTACCACTCACAGTCCCCTTACCAGTACCCTGAGGAGTACCACTCACAGTGCCCTTACCAGTACCTGAGGAGTACCACTCACAGTCCCTTACCAGTACCCTGAGGAGTACCACTCACAGTCCCCTTACCAGTACCCTGAGGAGTACCACTCACAGTCCCTTACCAGTACCCTGAGGAGTACCACTCACAGTCCCCTTACCAGTACCCTGAGGAGTACCACTCACAGTCCCATACCATACCCTGAGGAGTACCACTCACAGTCCCCTTTACCAGTACCCTGAGGAGTACACTCACAGTGCCCTTACCAGTACCCTGAGGAGTACCACTCACAGTCCCTTACCAGTACCCTGAGGAGTACCACTCACAGTCCCCTTACCAGTACCCTGAGGAGTACCACTCACAGTCCCCTTAGCAGTACCCTGAGGAGTACCATCACAGTCCCCTTACCAGTACCCTGAGGAGTACCACTCACAGTCCCCTTACCAGTACCCTGAGGAGTACCACTCACAGTCCCCTTACCAGTACCCTGAGGAGTACCACTCACAGTCCCCTTACCAGTACCCTGAGGAGTACCACTCACAGTCCCCTTACCAGTACCCTGAGAAGTACCACTCACAGTCCCTTACCAGTACCCTGAGGAGTACCACTCACAGTCCCCTTACCAGTACCCTGAGGAGTACCACTCACAGTCCCTTACCAGTACCCTGAGGAGTACCACTCACAGTCCCCTTACCAGTACCCTGAGGAGTACCACTCACAGTCCCCTTACCAGTCCCCTGAGGAGTACCACTCACAGTCCCCTTACCAGTCCCTGGGGCTCAGGGACTGGTAAGGGGACTGATGAGAATAGCATTTTAAAGCTCCCTGATTTAGGTCAGGTTTCAAGGCGATCGACTAGACGAGGGTCACCTGTACACCAGCAGTGATTAATGTAAATTCGCAGTGTATATACCCTGATGTATATACCTCTGTATCTATATACACTGAGAAATTAACAAGCGTCGTTGTTTGTACACAGAAATACGTACCTCTCGGTGTATGTGTCGTGTCGAATAGGTAAAACTTGCTATTATGGCTTAAATAGCAATACTCTTCTTGCCGAATAAGGCAAGCGAAAATTTGTGTATGCAATAACTTCGCAAAAACCTTTCTGAACCTAACGACAAAAAAACATATTAAGTTTGTTTATTAAATTATTGTACACTAATCTAAAATATAGTTAGTTGCATTAGGCTAAATTAAATTACGCTTGTTATAATAAAGTCAGGTAAGTTTTCTAAGGTTCTTTTGGTACAAAATTATTAATTTTTACATTAACATGAAAAAATATATCTTTAATAAACGTATAAGAGAAAATCTTAGAAAGGACTTAATTTTAAATGAGTTCTTGCTAACCGACCAGTTTTACCTATTCAGCACGACATATATACCCCGAGAGACATATACCTGTCCGTATACTGAGAGATACGTTTCGGTGTATATACAATGAGAAACACAATATAGTGGACCCCCGGTTAACGATATTTTTTCACTCCAGAAGTATGTTCAGGTGCCAGTACTGACCGTATTTATTCCCATAAGGAATATTGTGAAGTAGATTAGTCCATTTCAGACCCCCAAACATACACGTACAAACGCACTTACATAAATACACTTACATAATTGGTCGCATTTGGAGGTGATCGTTATGCGGGGGTCCACTGTATACTTTTTGTATAAACACGTGAAAGATACACAAATTCTTGTGATGAATGGTTTGAAAAACCGACAAGTTGAAGATTGAGACACTTATGCAGCATATGGGAATCTTTATTCAGGAAACGTTTCGCCACACAGTGGCTTCATCAGTCCAATACAAGATTGATGGACTGAACACATCGACTCCAGGCTGAGGGACTGATTACCTCATACTCCTCCTCTCCTTACGCCTTCCTCTTTGTATTGGACTGATGAAGCCACTGTGTGGCGAAACGTTTCCTGAATAAAGATTCCCATATGCTGCATAAGTGTCTCAATCTTCAACTTGTCGGTTTTTCAAACCATTCATCACAACTGTCAGACACTGCAGCATCATGGGATCTTGTTACAAAGAATTCTTCAACACTTGTTCAACCTTTGGACGAAGACCTACTTCGACTAGTGGATGGTACCACTATGACCCCGCCTCCACCTGCTTCACGTCACCTCACTACTTCGACTAGTGGATGGTACCACTATGACCCCGCCTCCGCCTGCTTCACCTCACCTCACTACTTCGACTAGTGGATGGTACCACTATGACCCCGCCTCCGCCTGCTTCACCTCACCTCACTACTTCGACTAGTGGATGGTACCACTATGACCCGCCTCCGCCTGCTTCACCTCACCTCACTACTTCGACTAGTGGATGGTACCACTATGACCCCGCCTCCGCCTGCTTCACCTCACCTCACTACTTCGACTAGTGGATGGTACCACTATGACCCCGCCTCCGCCTTTCTTCACCTCACCTCACTACTTCGACTAGTGGATGGTACCACTATGACCCCGCCTCCGCCTGCTTCACCTCACCTCACTACTTCGACTAGTGGATGGTACCACTATGACCCCGCCTCCGCCTGCTTCACCTCACCTCACTACTTCGACTAGTGGATGGTACCACTATGACCCCGCCTCCGCCTGCTTCACCTCACCTCACTACTTCGACTAGTGGATGGTACCACTATGACCCCGCCTCCGCCTGCTTCACCTCACCTCACTACTTCGACTAGTGGATGGTACCACTATGACCCCGCCTCCGCCGCTTCACCTCACCTCACTACTTCGACTAGTGGATGGTACCACTATGACCCCCCCTCCGCCTGCTTCACCTCACCTCACTACTTCGACTAGTGGATGGTACCACTATGACCCCGCCTCCGTCTGCTTCACCTCACCTCACTACAGTATATAAGCCACTCTACGGCCCTATGCTGTACATTCTACAAGATTGATGGACTGAACACATCGACTCCAGGTTGAGGGACTGATTACCTCATTCTCCTCCTCTCCTTACGCCTTCCTCTTTGTATTGGACTGATGAAGCCACTGTGTGGCGAAACGTTTCCTGAATAAAGATTCCCATATGCAGCATATGTGTCTCAAATTTTTGTGTATAAACAAATGAAAGATACACTCCCGAAATGCGTCATCGGTAGAGCCGTGAATATATCCTGAAGGCGACTCCTATATTTTCCAGCGGATCTTAGATGTGCCATAGATGTGCCATAGATGTGCCATAGATGTGCCATAGATGTGCCATAGATGTGCCATAGATGTGCCAAAGATGTGCCATAGATGTGCCATAGATGTGCCAAAGATGTGCCAAAGATGTGCCATAGATGTGCCATAGATGTGCCATAGATGTGCCATAGATGTGCCATAGATGTGCCAAAGATGTGCCATAGATGTGCCAAAGATGTGCTATAGATGTGCCATAGATGTGCCATAGATGTGCCATAGATGTGCCATAGATGTGCCAAAGATGTGCCATAGATGTGCCATAGATGTGCCATAGATGTGCCAAAGATGTGCCATAGATGTGCCAAAGATGTGCTATAGATGTGCCATAGATGTGCCATAGTTGTGCCATAGATGTGCCATAGATGTGCTATAGATGTGCCATAGATGTGCCATAGATGTGCCATAGATGTGCTATAGATGTGCCATAGATGTGCCATAGATGTGCCATAGATGTGCCATAGATGTGCCAAAGATGTGCCATAGATGTGCCATAGATGTGCCATAGATGTGCCATAGATGTGCCATAGATGTGCCATAGTTGTGCCATAGATGTGCCATAGATGTGCCTGGCTATATGCTTGACGCTGTACATAAGAACATAAGAAAGGAGGAACACTGCAGGAGGCCTGCTGGCCCATACTGGGCAGGTCCTTTACAATTCATCCCACTAACAAAACATTTGCTCAACCCAATTTTCAATACTAACACATATTTCTTGAGTGAGGTTTCCAGTCTCATAAGAACATAAGACTGGAGGAACACTGCAGAAGGCCTACTGGCCCATACAAGGCAGGTCCCCCGAATCCTCATTCGGTATATAATAATAATAATAATAATAATAATAATAATAATAATAATAATAATTAATAATAATAATAATAATATCTTTATTTACTACCAGTACATGTACAAGGTATACAAGTACATGTACAAGGTATACCAGCACATGTACAAGGTATACAAGTACATGTACAAGGTATACAAGTTACATGTACAAGGTATACAAGTACATGTACAAGGTATACAAAAGTACATGTACAAGGTATACCAGCACATGTACAAGGTATACAAGTACATGTACAAGGTATACAAGTACATGTACAAGGTATACAAGTACATGTACAAGGTATACAAGTACATGTACAAGATATACAAGTACATGTACAAGGTATACCAGTACATGTACAAGGTATACAAGTACATGTACAAGGTATACCAGTACATGTACAAGGTATACAAGTGCATGTACAAGGTATACCAGTACATGTACAAGGTATACAAGTACATGTACAAGGTATACAAGTACATGTACAAGGTATACAAGTACATGTACAAGGTATACAAGTACATGTGCAAGGTATAACCAGTTTCGTGTACAAGGTACACAAGTACATGTACAAGGTATACAAGTACATGTGCAAGGTATACCAGTACGTGTACAAGGTACACAAGTAAAATGTACAAGGTATACAAGTACATGTACAAGGTATACAAGTACATGTACAAGGTATACAAGTACATGTACAAGTATACAAGTACATGTACAAGGTATACAAGTACATGTACAAGGTATACAAGTACATGTACAAGGTATACAAGTACATGTACAAGGTATACAAGTACATGTACAAGGTATACAAGTACATGTACAAGGTATACAAGTACGTGTACAAGGTATACAAGTACATGTACAAGGTATACAAGTACATGTGCAAGGTATACCAGTACTTGTACAAGGTACACAAGTACATGTACAAGGTATACAAGTACATGTACAAGGTATACAAGTACATGTACAAGGTATACAAGTACATGTACAAGGTTTTACAAGTACATGTACAAGGTATACAAGTACATGTACAAGGTATACAAGTACATGTACAAGGTATACAAGTACATGTACAAGGTATACAAGTACATGTACAAGGTATACCAGTACATGTACAAGGTATACAAGTACATGTACAAGGTATACAAGTACATGTACAAGGTATACAAGTACATGTACAAGGTATACCAGTACATGTACAAGGTATACAAGTACATGTACAAGGTATACAAGTACATGTACAAAGGGGGGTTTTTTACCCCGTAAAATTACAAGGTATACCCAAATACATTTTTCCAAAGGAATTTCAAGTACAATTTCCCAAGGGGTACAAGTAAAAATGGGACAAGGTTACAAAATACAGTACAAGGTTTTACAAGTTTCAGTACAAAAGGTTTTCAAGTACGGTACAAGGTTTTACAAGGTTTAAAGGGACAAGGTATACAAGTACATTTTACAAGGTATACAAGTACATGTACAAGAGATTTCAAGTACATGTACAAGGGTATTTCAATTTCATAACAAGGTTTTAAAAAAGTACATGTTCAAGGGATACAATACATGACCCAAGGGATTTCAAGAAAGTGTACCCCGGTATCAAAGTACATGACAAGGTTTTACAAGTAAATGTTTCAAGGGAAACAAATAATGTACAAGAGATACAAGTACATGTAAAAAGGTAAACAAGTACCCTGTACAAGGTTTTTACAGACCATAGTGACATCAGTGACATACTACAAAATTGAAACCGCTTTTTAAGCGGCATTTTCCCGCAAAATTTGGTCCCTTTTTTTTCCCCCGGGGTTGGGGCCCACACCCGTCCAAATAACACCCCGGAAGTGACCCACACCAGTCCATAACAAACCCGGATGGACCCACAACCCGTCCACTAACACCCGGATGTGACCCACACCCTCCCCTAAACACCAGGATGTAAAACCCCACCAGTCCACTAACAAACCCCGGATGGGGACCCAACCAGTCCCCAACACCCAGGATGTGGGCCCACCCCCATCCACAAACACCCAGGATGTGCCCACACCAGTCCACTAACGCCCAGGGTGCGACCCACCCAGTCCACAACACCCAGGATGGACCCACACCAGCCACTAACACCCAGGGTGTGGGCCCCCACCAATCCCCAAAAACCCAGGATGTGACCCACACCAGGCCCTAACACCCAGGTTTGACCCACACCCAGTCCACTAAAAACCCAGGGTATGACCCACAAACCCAAACCACTAACCCCAGGATTTCACCCACACCAGTCCACAACCCCCCAGGAAGGGGACCCCCCAAACCCGTCCCCTAACACCCCGGATGTGACCCACACCAGTCCACTAACACCCAGGGGTGTGAACCCCCACCAGTCCAAATAACCCCCCCGGAAAGTTTCCCACAAACCCTTTCCCCTAAAACCCAGGATGTGACCCACAAACCGTTCCCCTAACACCCAGGGGTGTACCCAAAACCAGTCCACTAACAAAACCCGGGGGGCGACCCACACCATCCACTAACATCCAGGGGTGTGACCCAAAACCAGTCCACAAAAACCCAGGGTGTGAAACCCCCACCAATCCACTAACAACCCAGGATGTGACCCCCATCCCGTTCACTAAAAACCCAGGATGGACCCCACCCCATCCACTAACCCCGGGATGTGACCCCACAAACCCGTCCACTAACCCCATATGGGGACCCACACCAGTCCCCTAACAACCCCCGGATGGACCCACAACCCGTCCCCTAACACCCAGAATTTGACCCACCCCCAGTCCCCCTAACACCCAGGGGGTGAAACCCCCACCAGTCCCTAACACCCCGGATGTGACCCACACCCGGCCACTAACAACCCCGAATGCGCCCCCACCCCAAAACCCCTAAAAACCCAGGATTTACCCCAAACCCTCCACTAACAACCCCGGAGTGACCCACACCAGTCCCTCACCCAGGATGGGGACCCACACCAGTCCCCAACAAAACCCCGAATTGACCCACAAACCCAACCAAAACACCCAGGATGTGACCCCCACCAGTCCAAACACCCAAAGGGTGTTAACCCCCAAACCCTCCCAAAACCACCCACTTTAAAATCCTGGCTTTTGTATGTGTGTGTGTGTGGTACTCACCTATTTGTACTCACCTTTTTGTGGTTGCAGGGGCGAGTCACAGCTCCTGGCCCCGGCCCCTTCGCTGATTGCTAAATGGTCCTCCTCTCCCTGCCCCAAAGAGCCTATCAAAACCTCGCCTTAAAAAATATGTATGGTTCCTGCCCACCACATCCCCTTTCTAGGCTATTCCATGGGGCCCGACTACTCTATAACTGGGAAAAAATACTTCTAACATCCCCTTTTATTCATCTGAGTCTTCAACTTCCAATTGTGCCCTCTTGTGTCTGTGTCCCTTTCTGGAACTTTCCCGTTTTTGTCCACCTGTCTTTTCCCGCGCAGTATTTTTATATGTCGTTATCATGTCTCCCTGACCCTCCTGGCCTCCAGTGTCGTCAGGCCGATTTTCCCTAAAACCTTTCTTCTTTGGAGAATCCCCGTAGCTCTGGGACTATTTCTTGTTCCCAAACCTTTGCACTTTCTCTAATTTCTTGACGTGCTTGACTAGGTGGGGGATTCGAACTGGTGCTGCATACTCCATTTATGGGCCTGCGTAGGTGGTGTACAGAGTTTTTAAAGAATCCTTACTGAGGTATCGGAACGCTATCCGTAGGTTTGCCAGGCGCCCGTATGCTGAAAGCAGTTATCTGATTGATGTGCGCCTCAGGGATATGCTCGGTGTTATACTCACCCCAGATTTTTTCCTTGAGTGAGGTTGCAGTCTTTGGCCATCTAAACTATATTGTGTCTGCGGTCTCTTTGCCCTTCCCCAATCTTCATGACTTTGCTTTTGGGCCCGGGGGTTTTTAAATTCAAGGAGCCAGTTGCTGGACCAGGCTTGTAGCCTGTCCAGGTCTCTTTGTAGTCCTGCCTGATCCTCGTCCGATTCGATTCTTTCATTAACTTCACATCGTCTGCAAACAAGGACACTTCGAGTCTATCCCTTCCGTTATGTCGTTCACGTATACCAAAAAACGCACAGGTCCTTGGACTGACCCCTGTGGAACCCGCTTTTTCACAGGCGCCCCCTCTGACACCTCGTCGCGTACCATGACTCGTTGTTGCCTCCTGTCAGATATTCTCTGATCCATTGCAGTGCCTTTCTGTTATGTGTGCCTGGTTTCCCCTAGCTTTTGCAGTAACCTCTTTTGAG
>NC_069457.1:14135111-14158516 GCF_026875155.1 Cherax quadricarinatus
GGTAAGATTGGTCAGGAAACAGGACAAGTGTTTCCTGACGCTGGTCTTTAGTTATATGATGGTAAGATTGGTCAGGAAACAGGACAAGTGTTTCCTGACACTGGTCTTAGTTATATGATGGTAAGATTGGTCAGGAAACGGTACAAGCGTTTCCTGACGCTGGTCTTAGTTATATGATGGTAAGATTGGTCAGGAAACAGTACAAGTGTTTCCTGACACTGGTCTTAGTTATATGATGGTAAGATTGGTCAGGAAACAGGACAAGTGTTTCCTGACACTGGTCTTAGTTATATGATGGTAAGATTGGTCAGGAAACAGTACAAGTGTTTCCTGACACTGGTCTTAGTTATATGATGGTAAGATTGGTCAGGAAACAGGACAAGTGTTTCCTGACGCTGGTCTTAGTTATATGATGGTAAGATTGGTCAGGAAACAGGACAAGTGTTTCCTGACGCTGGTCTTAGTTATATGATGGTAAGATTGGTCAGGAAACAGGACAAGTGTTTCCTGACGCTGGTCTTAGTTATATGATGCTAAGATTGGTCAGGAAACAGTACAAGTGTTTCCTGACACTGGTCTTAGTTATATGATGGTAAGATTGGTCAGGAAACAGGACAAGTGTTTCCTGACACTGGTCTTAGTTATATGATGGTAAGATTGGTCAGGAAACAGTACAAGTGTTTCCTGATACTGGTCTTAGTTATATGATGGTAAGATTGGTCAGGAAACAGGACATGTGTTTCCTGACACTGGTCTTAGTTATATGATGGTAAGATTGGTCAGGAAACAGTACAAGTGTTTCCTGATACTGGTCTTAGTTATATGATGGTAAGATTGGTCAGGAAACAGTACAAGTGTTTCCTGACACTGGTCTTAGTTATATGATGGTAAGATTGGTCAGGAAACACGGCAAATGTTTCCTGATGTGAGTCTTCGTCTTTGGTCATCTGATCGAAGCCTTCCACTGGCTTACCACTCCGCCACTTTCAAAATTATGCTTATGATCAACTATACATCACGAACAGTTGTGTTGAATGGTTTGAAAAACCGACAAGTTGAAGATTGAAACACTTATGCAACATATGGGAATCATTATTCAGGAAACGTTTCGCCACACAGTGACTTCATCAGTCCAATACAAAGCAGAAATGTGTAGTTGTACGATGTACAGAAACACAAACAACTTTGACGAAACTTTTAAAAAATAATCTATTTATAATGGAAATAGAAATTGAGTTAAGAATCAGTATTTATCGTCAGGCTGTAAGAAAAGATTTTCTTCGGATTTTTAGCCCTGGAGGGTTAGCCACCCAAGATAACGCAAGAAAGTCAGTGCGTCATCGAGGACTCTGTCTTATTTCCATTGTGGTCCTCAATCTTGTCCCCCAGGATGCCACCCACACCAGTCGACTAACACCCAGGATGCGACCCACACCAGTCCACTAACACCCAGGATACGACCCCCACCAGTCGACTAACACCCAGGATGCGACCCACACCAGTCGACTAACACCCAGGATGCGACCCACACCAGTCGACTAACACCCAGGATGCGACCCACACCAGTCGACTAACACCCAGGATGTGACCCACACTAGTCTACTAACACCCAGGATGTGACCCACACCAGTCGACTAACACCCAGGATGCGACCCACACCAGTCAACTAACACCCAGGATGCGACCCACACCAGTCGACTAACACCCAGGATGCGACCCAAAACCAGTCGACTAACACCCAGGATGCGACCCATACCAGTCGACTAACACCCAGGATGCGACCCACACCAGTCGACTAACACCCAGGATGCGACCCACACCAGTCGACTAACACCCAGGATACGACCCCCACCAGTCGACTAACACCCAGGATGCGACCCACACCAGTCGACTAACACCCAGGATGCGACCCACACCAGTCGACTAACACCCAGGTACCTATTTGCTGCTAGGTGAACGGGACAACAGGTGTAAGGAAACATGTCGAAATGTTTCCACCCGCCGGGAATCGAACCCGGGCCCTCCGTGTGTGAAACGGGAGCTTTACCCACTAAATCCACATTAGCCGTCACGTAACTAGAAGTGACCTTAATGGCCCGGTCTTCACCTCATTGACCTTCCCTCACCATATATATGTCGTGCCGAATAGGTAAAACTTGCAATTTTGGCTTAAATAGCAACGCTCTTCTTGCCGAATAGGGCAAGTGAAAATTTGTGTATGCAATAATTTCGTAAAAATCATTCTGAACCTAACGAAAAAAATACATTTAGACATGTATGAAAATTAGACACATGTGTAACATGCTACAAAGTCACATGTGACTTTGTAAATGGTCCAAGTCGGACCGAAACGTCGTTGTAAGCTCCTCTCTCTCCTATGTGCGGGTTATTTGTGTACCTGGGAATCTTTATTGTAGACGTTTCGCCCTCCAGTGTCTTTATCAATACAGATTCTAGGACATATCTAGAAGACAGTAGAACTATATACTGAAGATGACGTAATCAAACCTGCCTTGCATGGGCCAGTAGGTCTTCTGCAGTGTTCCTCCATCCTTATGTTCTTGTATTCAATCTTGGAGTTGGTGTTGAGAACACCGTAGTCGTGGCGGCTACGACTTCTTGCCTGTACTCCAGAATTTTCACGACTACGGTGCTTTTCACACCAACTCCAAGACGATGTCTTATGTGTGTGTGTGTGTGGGTAGATGAACATTCTACCTTCTACAGGACATTAAGTCATGTGTGGGTAGATGAACATTCTACCTTCTACAGGACAATAAGTCATGTGTGGTAGATGAACATTCTACCTTCTACAGGACCAATAAGTCATGTGTGGGTAGATGAACATTCTACCTTCTACAGGACATTAAGTCATGTGTGGGTAGATGAACATTCTACCTTCTACAGGACATTAAGTCATGTGTGGGTAGATGAACATTCTACCTTCTACATGACATTAAGTCATGTGTGGGTAGATGAATATTCTACCTTCTACAGGACATTAAGTCATGTGTGGGTAGATGAACATTCTACCTTCTACATGACATTAAGTCATGTGTGGTAGATGAACATTCTACCTTCTACAGGACATTAAGTCATGTGTGGGTAGATGAAAAATTCTACCTTCTACAGGACATTAAGTCATGTGTGGGTAGATGAACATTCTACCTTCTACAGGACATTAAGTCATGTGTGGGTAGATGAACATTCTACTTCTACAGGACATTAAGTCATGTGGGGGTAGATGAACATTCTACCTTCTACAGGACATTAAGTCATGTGTGGGTAGATGAACATTCTACCTTCTACAGGACATTAAGTCGTGTGTGGGTAGATGAACATTCTCCCTTCTACAGGACATTAAGTCATGTGTGGGTAGATGAACATTCTACCTTCTACAGGACATTAAGTCATGTGTGGGTAGATGAACATTCTACCTTCTACAGGACATTAAGTCATGTGTGGGTAGATGAACATTCTACTTCTACAGGACATTAAGTCATGTGTGGGTAGATGAACATTCTACCTTCTACAGGACATTAAGTCATGTGTGGGTAGATGAACATTCACTTCTACAGGACATTAAGCCATGTGTGGGTAGATGAACATTCTACCTTCTACAGGACATTAAGTCATGTGTGGGTAGATGAACATTCTACCTTCTACAGGACATTAAGTCATGTGTGGGTAATGAACATTCTACCTTCTACAGGACATTAAGTCATGTGTGGGTAGATGAACATTCTACCTTCTACAGGACATTAAGTCATGTGTGGGTAGATGAACATTCTACCTTCTACAGGACATTAAGTCATGTGTGGGTAGATGAACATTCTACCTTCTACAGGACATTAAGCCATGTGTGGGTAGATGAACATTCTACCTTCTACAGGACATTAAGTCATGTGTGGGTAGATGAACATTCTACCTTCTACAGGACATTAAGTCATTTTGTGGGTAGATGAATATTCTACCTTTACAGGACATTAAGTCATGTGTGGGTAGATGAACATTCTACCTTCTACAGGACATTAAGTCATGTGTGGGTAGATGAACATTCTACCTTCTACAGGACATTAAGTCATGTGTGGGTAGATGAACATTCTACCTTCTACAGGACATTAAGGTCATGTGTGGGTTAGATGAACATTCTACCTTCTACAGGACATTAAGTCTTTGTGTGGGTAGATGAATATTCTACCTTCTACAGGACATTAAGTCATGTGTGGGTAGATGAACATTCTACCTTCTACAGGACATTAAGTCATGTGTGGGTAGATGAACATTCTACCTTCTACAGGACATTAAGTCATGTGTGGGTAGATGAACAACATTCTACCTTCTACAAGACATTAAGTCATGTGTGGGTAGATGAACAACATTCTACCTTCTACAGGACATTAAGTCATGTGTGGGTAGATGAACAACATTCTACCTTCTACAAGACATTAAGTCATGTGTGGATAGATGAACAACATTCTACCTTCTACAGGACATTAAGTCATGTGTGGGTAGATGAACAACATTCTACCTTCTACAAGACATTAAGTCATGTGTGGATAGATGAACAACATTCTACCTTCTACAGGACATTAAGTCATGTGTGGGTAGATGAAGAACATTCTACCTTCTACAAGACATTAAGTCATGTGTGGGTAGATGAACAACATTCTACCTTCTACAGGACATTAAGTCATGTGTGGGTAGATGAAGAACAATTCTACTTCTACAAGACATTAAGTCATGTGTGGGTAGATGAAGAACATTCTACCTTCTACAAGACATTAAGTCATGTGTGGGTAGATGAAGAACATTCTACCTTCTACAGGACATTAAGTCATGTGTGGGTAGATGAACAACATTCTACCTTCTACAAGACATTAAGTCATGTGTGGGTAGATGAAGAACATTCTACCTTCTACAAGACATTAAGTCATGTGTGGGTAGATGAAGAACATTCTACCTTCTACAGGACATTAAGTCATGTGTGGGTAGATGAACAACATTCTACCTTCTACAAGACATTAAGTCATGTGTGGGTAGATGAAGAACATTCTACCTTCTACAAGACATTAAGTCATGTGTGGGTAGATGAACAACATTCTACCTTCTACAGGACATTAAGTCATGTGTGGGTAGATGAACAACATTCTACCTTCTACAGGACATTAAGTCATGTGTGGGTAGATGAACAACATTCTACCTTCTACAGGACATTAAGTCATGTGTGGGTAGATGAACAACATTCTACCTTCTACAAGACATTAAGTCATGTGTGGGTAGATGAACAACATTCTACCTTCTACAGGACATTAAGTCATGTGTGGGTAGATGAACAACATTCTACCTTCTACAGGACATTAAGTCATGTGTGGGTAGATGAACAACATTCTACCTTCTACAGGACATTAAGTCATGTGTGGGTAGATGAACAACATTCTACCTTCTACAGGACATTAAGTCATGTGTGGGTAGATGAACAACATTCTACCTTCTACAGGACATTGTCATGTGTGGGTAGATGAACAACATTCTACCTTCTACAGGACATTAAGTCATGTGTGGGTAGATGAACAACATTCTACCTTCTACAAGACATTAAGTCATGTGTGGGTAGATGAAGAACATTCTACCTTCTACAAGACATTAAGTCATGTGTGGGTAGATGAACAACATTCTACCTTCAAACAGGACATTAAGTCATGTGTGGGTAGATGAACAACATTCTACTTTCTACAGGACATTAAGTCATGTGTGGGTAGATGAACAACATTCTACCTTCTACAAGACATTAAGTCATGTGTGGGTAGATGAAGAACATTCTACCTTCTACAAGACATTAAGTCATGTGTGGGTAGATTGAACAACATTCTACCTTCTACAGGACATTAAGTCATGTGTGGGTAGATGAACAACATTCTACCTTCTACAAGACATTAAGTCATGTGTGGGTAGATGAAAACATTCTACCTTCTACAGGACATTAAGTCATGTGTGGGTAGATGAACAACATTCTACCTTCTACAAGACATTAAGTCATGTGTGGGTAGATGAACAACATTCTACCTTCTACAAGACATTAAGTCATGTGTGGGTAGATGAAGAACATTCTACCTTCTACAGGACATTAAGTCATGTGTGGGTAGATGAACAACATTCTACCTTCTACTGAATAATATATCTATATTCTACTAATCCCCGGCCACTGCATCAGTAGAACATCTACTCTGTAGATATAAGCAAGAAAATCTCAATATCTTTGCTGTTTCGACCAACACATATCGATCCAAAATGACTCATTAGATCAAAGGGCCAAAAGTCCTCCTCTGAGCTTAATTAGTACTTAGATAATCAGTTAATTTTTTCTCTTATCTAAATCAATGGATCTGAGAGGGTCAGTGAGAGGCGTCCTTAGTGATTCGTGGGCGTAAAAATCGTTTCTTTTTTTTATGGCCACTAATTAGGTATATATGTAGTGATTTTTTACGTTCTGTCTTCAAAGGGGCGCCTTAATGCCGGGTCATGGGTTTTTGATCCCAGGAATTGGTGCTACTTTTCTCCTTCACCGTAGCATATTCGATTGCCTTCTATTAACCTTACCTGGGCACCTTTCCTTTGAATATAATAATAATAATAATAATAATAATAATAATAATAATAATAATAATAATAATAATAATAATAATAATAATCTGTACTTCGCAGGAGCTGATGTGACCGGCCAAGTTTTGCTTTTCGCTGCCCTGACTATCACCATGCTACTGCTACTGGTGTAGTCCTAGGAGAGCTCCAGGCTGGGACTACTGCCGAAGGTGTAGCCTTAGGAGAGCTTCATGCTGGGACTACTGCTACTGGTGTAGTCCTAGGAGAGCTCCAGGCTGGGACTACTGTCACTAAGCAACTGTCGTTAGTGTATTGCTAGGAATCCTCCAGGCTTGAACTACTGACAATCACCAAACTACCGTCACTGGTGTAGCCCTGGGAGAGCTCCAGGCTGAGACTACTCTAGCTGGTACAGCACTAGTAGAACCTCAGGCTGGGGCTATTGAATTTTCATCACCCATGTCACCAAGTGGACACCAGAACCTCACCAGCCAGAGACCCAACATTGAGGAACGGACGTAACTCTCCAATTGCTTGAAGACTCTGCATGGAATCCATCAACAATTTAGTTTTCCAAATCTTGTGTCATCCAAAAACCTTATTAATAATTGTGTCAGACACAATGGTGCCAGACACAGTGGTGTCAGACACGATTGTGTCAGACACAATGGTGTCAGACACAATGGTGTCAGACAAAATGGTGTCAGACACAGTGGTGTCAGAGAATTGCATAGGTTTAATGTTATCAGTGATTCGACGGTATACCGTCGCTTCTCCCCTTATTATGCTGTTTGTATAGGATTTAGGATAGTGACTGGAAGATATTTGGTCACTGACATGAATATACTGTTGCCTGGACGAGTAATCCATGTCATTTCTCTTCTGTAACTGAAGTGAATGGCGGTGTCTATCCTAGTGATTGGAGCCAAGTGCATAGGATATTATCCTAGCGATTGGTGCAAAGTGAACAAGTCTTAGGCTGTGTCCATTGGAACGCAAGGCTGTGCAAACCCCCCACCAGCTGGTACAGAATGGACAGGTCTTAGACTGTCTCCATTGGAACGCAAGGCAGTGTATACCCTAATGACTGATGCAGAATGCACAGGTCCTAGGCTCTGTACCTCCACTGATACGCAAGGCATTGCATACCCACGCGACTGATGCAGAACGGAGGGGTCTTAATCGTCACCATTGGAACACAGGACAGTGCATACCCCAGCAACTAGTGTGACTTGTACCACCCCAATGACAGACGGAGAGTTACAGGACATTACACCAGTGACTAGTGCAAAGTGTGCAGAACATTAGTCTACGCCACCACATGTAGAGTCGGGTCCAAATATAGTAATCACACTTAACCTTTGCTACCGTTCTATAGAGAAAAATAAAAACACTAAACATATGTCTAGCTATGTTTAAAATAGATAGTTAGCATTTCATACCTTGAAATATATTAGAGTAAACATTAGTAGTTATAAGACAAAAATAAACAGTCTATTCCCTTGTTAAGTTATTACTAATATAAATACATAAACAGAGATAATATAGTTATATAAATATAATAGATAATATTGTAAGACTGTTAAATAGACAGGAATGTTGAAAAAATCAGGAATAATTGTCTATGGTTCTGGAATTTTGGTTACGAAGGTTATTCTGTTGTCTAGGCAACTCGTGAGAATTGTAATAACATAAATCACGGAACGAGTGGGGTTCGAACCCATGGCGAGAGGGTGGTAAAACTCCAGGCCAGTGCGTAAACGACTGACCTGGAGTTTTACCACCCACTCGCCATGAGTTCAAACTCCACCCGTTCCCTGGTTTGTTTTCAATAGTGTTATTACGATTTCGTGAGTCAGATATAAAAATATGCTTGTCAGTAACTCGAGGAACGAGCAGGGAGCTAGAGCTCAACTCTGCCTTGAGTGTGTGATAAATGAGCAAGAGTTGCGTATATTTGCTCATCGAAAGTTACCGCCTGCTCAGGAGGCTTCATCAGTGGAATACAAAGGCGATTTGAATGTTGGAGACAGCAGTAGCAGTCACCTTTGTATTCAACTGAAGAAACCCATAGGCTTCATCAGTTGAATACAAAGGTAACTTAAATATTACAGACAGCAGTAGCAGTCACCTTTGTATTCAACTGAAGAAACCCATAGGCTTCATCAGTTGAATACAAAGGTAACTTGAATATTACAGACAGCAGATAGCAGTCACCTTTGTATTCAACTGAAGAAACCCATAGGCTTCATCAGTTGAATACAAAGGTAACTTAAATATTACAGACAGCAGTAGCAGTCACCTTTGTATTCAACTGAAGAAACCCATAGGCTTCATCAGTTGAATACAAAGGTAACTTAAATACTACAGACAGCAGTAGCAGTCACCTTTGTATTCAAATGAAGTCAGCTGGTCATGCAAAAACTCTCCACAATGACGATACCCAACTGCTGCACATGTGTCTTATCCGCTAGTGTGTATTGTATGTTAGTAACACATACTGGTGTCAGATTAGTCCGTAAGGACTTGTATTTGTGGTCAGGATGACGCCCCGTGTTAGACTCTCTGGTGTACAGTAACATACCTAGCTGGAAAGCTCTGATTAACCCTGTGTGAACCAGTGCTGAGACCACTGATATGCTAGTTGAAAGGGCTGACTTCTTGTGGGTTCCATGTGAGACCACAGGTCTTCTGATTTAAAGGGCTGGCTTGTTATTGGTTCCAGATGAGACCACTGACCTTCTAGTTTAAAGGGCTGGCTTGTCATGGGTTCCAGATGAGACCACTGACCTTCTAGTTTAAAGGGCTGGCTTGTCATAGGTTCCAGATGAGACTACTGACCTTCTAGTTTAAAGGGCTGACTTGTCATAGGTTCCAGATGAGACCACTGACCTTCTAGTTTAAAGGGCTGGCTTGTCATGGGTTCCAGATGAGACCACTGACCTTCTAGTTTAAAGGGCTGGCTTGTCATGGGTTCCAGATGAGACCACTGACCTTCTAGTTTAAAGGGCTGGCTTGTCATGGGTTCCAGATGAGACCACTGACCTTCTAGTTTAAAGGGCTGGGTTGTCATGGGTTCCAGATGAGATCACTGACCATCTAGTTTAAAGAGCTGGCTTGTCATGGGTTCCAGATGAGACCACTGACCTTCTAGTTTAAAGAGCTGGCTTGTCATGGGTTCTCTTGGCCTCTATGTGGTATCTGGAGAGAGCTCTTCTCTTGGCCTCTATGTGGTATCTGGAGAGAACTCTTCTCTTGGCCTCTATGTGGTATCTGGAGAGAACTCTTCTCTTGGCCTCTATGTGGTATCTGGAGAGAGCTCTTCTCTTGGCCTCTATGTGTATTGGAGAGAACTCTTCTCTTGCCTCTATGTGGTATCTGGAGAGAACTCTTCTCTTGGCCCTATGTGGTATCTGGAAGAACTCTCTCTTGGCCTCTATGTGGTATCTGGAGAGAGCTCTTCTCTTGGCCTCTATGTGGTATCTGGAGAGAGCTCTTCTCTTGGCCTCTATGTGGTATCTGGAGAGAACTCTTCTCTTGGCCTCTATGTGGTATCTGGAGAGAGCTCTTCTCTTGGCCTCTATGTGGTATCTGGAGAGAACTCTTCTTGGCCTCTATGTGGTATCTGGAGAGAACTCTTCTCTTGGCCCCTATGTGGTATCTGGAGAGAACTCTTCTCTTGGCCTCTATGTGGTATCTGGAGAGAGCTCTTCTCTTGGCCTCTATGTGGTATCTGGAGAGAGCTCTTCTCTTGGCCTCTATGTGGTATCTGGAGAGAACTCTTCTCTTGGCCTCTATGTGGTATCTGGAGAGAGCTCCTCTCTTGGCCTCTATGTGGCATCTGGAGAGAGCTCTCCTCTTGGCCTCTATGTGGTATCTGGAGAGAGCTCTTCTCTTGGCCTCTACGTGGTATCTGGAGAGAGCTCTTCTCTTGGCCTCTATGTGGTATCTGGAGAGAGATCTTCTCTTGGCCTCTGTGTGGTATCTGGAGAGAGCTCTTCTCTTGGCCTCTATGTGATATCTGGAGAGAGCTCTTCTCTTGGCCTCTATGTGGTATCTGGAGAGAGCTCCTCTCTTGGCCTCTATGTGGTATCTGGAGAGAGCTCTTCTCTTGGCCTCTATATGGTATTTGGAGAGAGCTCTTCTCTTGGCCTCTATGTGGTATCTGTAGAGAGCTCTTCTCTTGGCCTCTGTGTGGTATCTGGAGAGAGCTCTTCTCTTGGCCTCTATGTGGTATCTGGAGAGAGCTCTTCTCTTGGCCTCCATGTAGTATCTGGAGAGAGCTCTTCTAATTATGACATCTAGAGAGCTCTTCTCATTATGACATCTACAGAGCTCTTCTCATTATGACATCGATAGAGCTCTTTTCATTGTTTATGGTATCTGAGAGAGCTCTATTCATTGTCTGTTTATGGTATCTGGGAGAGCTCTATTCGTGGTCTGTTTATGGTATGTGAGAGAGCTCTATTCATGGCCTGTTTATGGTATCTGGGAGAGCTCTATTCATGGTCTGTTTATGGTATCTGGGAGAGCTCTATTCATGGTCTGTTTATATCTGGGAGAGCTCTATTTATGGTCTGTTTATGGCATCTGGGAGAGCTCTATTCATGGTCTGTTTATGGTTTATGGGAGAGCTCTATTCATGGTCTGTTTATGGTATCTGGGAGAGCTCTTCTCATGGTCTGTCTACGTTAAGTTGGGAGAGCTCCTCTCATAGTTTCTCCACTGTATATGGAGCTCTTTTTGCCATGCTATCAGTCCACGACAACTAGGACAGCACTACTTGCTATCAGACCATGACAACTAGGACAGAACTTCTTGCTATCAGACCATGACAACTAGGACAGCACCTCTTACTATCAGACCATGACAACTAGGACAGAACTTCTTGCTATCAGACCATGACAACTAGGACAGAACTTCTTGCTATCAGACCATGACAACTAGGACAGAACTTCTTACTATCAGACCATGACAACTAGGACAGAACTTCTTGCTATCAGACCACGACAACTAGGACAGCACTACTTGCTATCAAGAACTGCACGACAAACATAGGACAGCACTACTTGCTATCAGACACGGACAACTAGGACAGAACTTCTTGCTATCAGACCATGACAACTAGGACAGAACTTCTTACTATCAGACCATGACAACTAGGACAGAACTTCTTGCTATCAGACCACGACAACTAGGACAGCACTACTTGCTATCAGACCACGACAACTAGGACAGCACTACTTTCTATCAGACCACGACAACTAGGACAGCACTACTTGCTATCAGACCACGACAACTAGGACAGAACTTCTTGCTATCAGACCATGACAACTAGGACAGAACTTCTTACTATCAGACCATGACAACTAGGACAGAACTTCTTGCTATCAGACCACGACAACTAGGACAGCACTACTTGCTATCAGACCACGACAACTAGGACAGCACTACTTGCTATCAGACCACGACAACTAGGACAGAACTTCTTGCTATCAGACCACGACAACTAGGACAGCACTACTTGCTATCAGACCACGACAACTAGGACAGCACTACTTGCTATCAGACCACGACAACTAGGACAGCACTACTTGCTATCAGACCATGACAACTAGGACAGCACTACTTGCTATCAGACCATGACAACTAGGACAGAACTTCTTGCTATCAGACCACGACAACTAGGACAGCACTACTTGCTATCAGACCATGACAACTAGGACAGCACTACTTGCTATCAGACCACGACAACTAGGACAGAACTTCTTGCTATCAGACCACGACAACTAGGACAGACTCTTGCTATCAGACCACGACAACTAGGACAGAACTTCTTGCTATCAGACCACGACAACTAGGACAGCACTACTTGCTATCAGACCATGACAACTAGGACAGAACTTCTTGCTATCAGACCACGACAACTAGGACAGCACTACTTGCTATCAGACCACGACAACTAGGACAGCACTACTTGCTATCAGACCACGACAACTACGACAGAACTTCTTGCTATCAGACCACGACAACTAGGACAGAACTTCTTGCTATCAGACCACGACAACTAGGACAGAACTTCTTGCTATCAGACCACGACAACTAGGACAGAACTTCTTGCTATCAGACCATGACAACTAGGACAGACTCTTGCTATCAGACCACGACAACTAGGACAGAACTCTTGCTATCAGACCACGACAACTAGGACAGCACTACTTGCTATCAGACCACGACAACTAGGACAGCACTACTTGCTATCAGACCACGACAACTAGGACAGCACTACTTGCTATCAGACCACGACAACTAGGACAGCACTACTTGCTATCAGACCACGACAACTAGGACAGCACTACTTGCTATCAGACCACGACAACTAGGACAGCACTACTTGCTATCAGACCACGACAACTAGGACAGAACTTCTTGCTATCAGACCACGACAACTAGGACAGAACTTCTTGCTATTAGTCCATGACAACTAGGACAGAACTTCTTGCTATCAGACCACGACAACTAGGACAGAACTTCTTGCTATCAGACCACGACAACTAGGACAGAACTTCTTGCTATCAGACCATGACAACTAGGACAGCACTACTTGCTATCAGACCACGACAACTAGGACAGAACTTCTTGCTATCAGACCATGACAACTAGGACGGAACTTCTTGCTATCAGACCATGACAACTAGGACAGCACTACTTGCTATCAGACCACGACAACTAGGACAGCACTACTTGCTATCAGACCACGACAACTAGGACAGCACTACTTGCTATCAGACCACGACAACTAGGACAGAACTACTTGCTATCAGACCACGACAACTAGGACAGCACTACTTGCTATCAGACCACGACAACTAGGACAGAACTTCTTGCTATCAGACCACGACAACTAGGACAGAACTTCTTGCTATTAGTCCATGACAACTAGGACAGAACTTCTTGCTATCAGACCACGACAACTAGGACAGAACTTCTTGCTATCAGACCACGACAACTAGGACAGCACTACTTGCTATCAGACCATGACAACTAGGACAGTCTAACTCACTTGCTATCAGACCACGACAACTAGGACAGAACTTCTTGCTATCAGACCATGACAAATAGGACAGAACTTCTTGCTATCAGACCATGACAACTAGGAACAGACCTTTATTGATCTCTCCACGATATCCGAGACAGACCTTCATACGGTCTTTCTACGACACCTGAAACCAGGTCTTCTTTCGGACCTCGATGTAACAAACCCCGTGTTAATTCGCCTTGTTCGACTTAATGATCACCCAAAAGTCAGTTCCTGATCAGCCGGGCTGTGGCTCGTACGTTGGTTTGCGTGCAGTCAGCAGCAACAGCCTGGTTGATCAGGGGCTGATCCACCAGGAGGCCTGGTCACAGACCGGGCCGCGGGGGCGTTGACCCCCGAAACTCTCTCCAGGTCCAGGTAAACCCACACCCAAAAATAAAGAAAATAAACACGGAATTTTATTCGACCAGTTAGAGGTCTTTATTGTCAAACATTTCTTGTGTTATTTTAACATTTATACTGTGAAAATAATGGGTTTATTAATAAATATTGATAATTAAGTATTATAGGTTTTATTGAGGTGAGATTGTGTATTATAGATTGTGATATATATTAGCTGATAGTTGATTAGCGGAATAAAGTCAGGGAGGTTTGGGTGAGGCTGGGTGTACGTGACTCACTAGTCACCTGGGTGAGGCTGGGTGTACGTGACTCACTAGTCACCTGGGTGAGGCTGGGTGTACGTGACTCACTAGTTATCTGGGTGAGGCTGGGTGTACGTGACTCACTAGTTATCTGGGTGAGGCTGGGTGTACGTGACTCACTAGTCACCTGGGTGAGGCTGCGTGTACATGACTCACTAGTCATCTGGGTGAGGCTGGGTGTACATGACTCACCAGTCACCTGGGTGAGGCTGGGTGTACGTGATCATAGTCACCTGGGTTTAGGCTGGGTGTACGTGACTCACTAGTCATTGGGTGAGGCTGGGTGTACGTGACTCACTAGTCACCTGGGTGAGGCTGGGTGTACATGACTCACCAGTCATCTGGGTGAGGCTGGGTGTACATGACTCACCAGTCACCTGGGTGAGGCTGGGTGTACATGACTCACCAGTCACCTGGGTGAGGCTGGGTGTACATGACTCACCAGTCACCTGGGTGAGGCTGGGTGTACATGACTCACCAGTCACCTGGGTGAGGCTGGGTGTACATGACTCTCCAGTCACCTGGGTGAGGCTGGTGTGCATGACTCACCAGTCACCTGGGTGAGGCTGGGTGTACATGACTCACCAGTCACCTGGGTGAGGCTGGGTGTACATGACTCACCAGTCACCTGGGTGGGGCTGGGTGTACATGACTCACCCACTATCCACTTAACCATCTCAGTATGGGCGTGCAAGAGTCCTTCACCGCCCACATGGGTAACAGTGGGCGTATACAGCACCCACCAGTGTAACAGCCATCATACCCAACACCCACATGTGTAACAGCCATCGTACACAACACCCACATGTATAACAGCAATAATACCCAACACCCACATGTGTAAGAGCAATCATACACAACACCCACATGTGTAACAGCCATCATACCCACCGCCCACATGTGTAACAGCCATCATACCCACCGCCCACATGTGTAACAGCCATCATACCCAACACCCACATGTGTAAAGCCATAATACCCAACATCCACATGTGTAACAGCCATCATACCTAACACCCACATGTGTAACAGCCATCATACCCAACACCCACATGTGTAACAGCCATAATACCCAACACCCACATGTGTAACAGCAATAATACCCAACACCCACATGAGTAACAGCCATAATACCCAACGCCCACATGTGTAATAGCCACCAAACACAACGCCCACATGTGTAATAGCCATCAAACACAACACCCACATGTGTAACAGCAATAATACCCAACACCCACATGAGTAACAGCCATAATACCCAACACCCACATGTGTAACAGCCATAATACCCAACGCCCACATGTGTAACAGCCATAATACCCAACACCCACATGTGTAACAGCAATAATACCCAACACCCACATGAGTAACAGCCATAATACCCAACGCCCACATGTTGTAAAGCCATAATACCCAACACCCACATGTGTAACAGCAATAATACCCAACACCCACATGAGTAACAGCCATAATACCCAACACCCACATGTGTAACAGCCATAATACCCAACACCTACATGTGTAACAGCCATAATACCCAACGCCCACATGTGTAATAGCCATCAAACACAACACCCACATGTGTAACAGCCACAATACCCAACACCCACATGTGTAACAGCTATCATACCCAACACCCACATGTGTAACAGCCATAATACCCAACACCAATAATGTGTAACAGCCATAATACCCAACACCCACATGTGTAACAACCATAATACCCAACACCCACATGTGCAGCAACCATAATACCCAACACCCACATGTGTAACAGCCATAATACCCAACACCCACATGCGTAACAGCATATACCCAACACCCACATGTGTAACAGCCATAATACCCAACACCCACATGCGTAACAGCCATAATACCCAACACCCACATGTGTAACAGCCATAATACCCAACACCTACATGTGTAACAGCCATAATACCCAACACCCACATGTGCAACAACCATGATACCAAAAATCACATAGTAACAGCCATATATACCCAAACCCACATTGTGTAACAGCCATTTTTAATACCCAACACCCACATGTGTAAGCTAACCAAACCTTGAATACCCAACACCCACATGTGTAACAACCATAATACCCAACACCCACATGTGTAACAGCCATAATACCCAACACCCACATGCGTAACAGCCATAATACCCAACACCCACATGTGTAACAGCCATAATACCCAACACCCACATGTGTAACGGCCATAATACCCAACACCCACATGTGTAACAGCCATAATACCCAACACCCACATGTGTAACAGCCATCATACCCAACACCCACATTGTGTAACAGCCATCATACCCAACACCCACATGTGTAACAGCCATCATACCCAACACCTACATGTGTAACAGCCATAATACCCAACACCCACATGTGCAACAACCATGATACCCAATAATCACATATGTAACAGCCATAATACCCAACACCCACATGTGTAACAGCCATAATACCCAACACCCACATGTGTAACAACCATAATACCCAACACCCACATGCGTAACAGCCATAATACCCAACACCCACATGTGTAACAGCCATAATACCCAACACCCACATGTGTAACAGCCATAATACCACAACACCCACATGTGTAACAGCCATAATACCCAACACCCACATGTGTAACAGCATAATACCCAACACCCACATGTGTAACAACCATAATACCCAACACCCACATGTGTAACAGCCATAATACCCAACACCCACATGTGTAACAGCCATAATACCCAACACCCACATGTGTAACAGCCATAATACCCAACACCCACATGTGTAACAGCCATAATACCCAACACCCACATGTGTAACAACCATAATACCCAACACCCACATGTGTAACAGCCATAATACCCAACACCCACATGCGTAACAGCCCATAATACCCAACACCCACATGTGTAACAGCCATAATACCCAACACCCACATGTGTAACAGCCATAATACCCAACACCCACATGTGTAACAGCCATAATACCCAACACCCACATGTGTAACAGCCATAATACCCAACACCCACATGTGTAACAGCATCATACCCAACCCCACATGTGTAACAGCCATCATACCCAACACCCACATGTGTAACAGCCATCATACCCAAAACCCACATGTGTAACAGCCATCATACCCAACACCCTCATGTGTAACAGCCATCATGCCCAACACCCACATGTGTAACAGCCATCATACCCAACACCCACATATGTAACAGCCACAACACCCAACACCCACATGTGTAACAGCCACAATACCCAAAACCCACATGTGTAACAGCCATCATACCCAACACCCACATGTGTAACAGCCATCATACCCAACACCCACATGTGTAACAGCCACAATACCCAACACCCACATGTGTAACAGCCATCATTCCCAACACTCACATGTGTAACAGGTATCATACCCAACACCCACATGTGTAACAGCCACAATACCCAACACCCACATGTGTAACAGCCATCATACCCAACACCCACATGTGTAACAGCCATCATACCCAACACCCACATGTTTAACAGCCACAATAACCAACACCCACATGTTTAACAGCCATAATACCCAACACCCACATGTGTAACAGCCATCATACCCAACCCCCACATGTGTAACAGCCATCATACCCAACACCCACATGTGTAACAGCCATCATACCCAACAACCACATGTGTAACAGCCACAATACCCAACACCCACATGTGTAACAGCCATCATACCCAACACCCACATGTGTAACAGCCATCATACCCAACACCCACATGTGTAACAGCCATCATACCCAACACCCACATGTGTAACAGCCACAATACCCAACACCCACATGTGTAACAGCCATCATACCCAACACCCACATGTGTAACAGCCGTCATAACCCAACACCCACATGTGTAACAGCCACAATACCCAACACCCACATGTGTAACAGCCACAATACCCAACACCCACATGTGTAACAGCCATCATACCCAACACCCACAGTGTTTAACAGCCACAATAACCAACACCCACATGTTTAAACAGCCATAATACCCAACACCCACATGTGTAACAGCCATCATACCCAACACCCACATGTGTAACAGCCATCATACCCAACACCCACATGTGTAACAGCCATCATACCCAACACCCACATGTGTAAAGCACAATACCCAACACCCACATGTGTAACAGCCATCATATACCCAAACACCCACATGTGTAACAGCCATCATACCCAACACCCACATGTGTAACAGCCATCATACCCAACACCCACATGTGTAACAGCCACAATACCCAACACCCACATGTGTAACAGCCATCATACCCAACACCCACATGTGTAACAGCCGTCATACCCAACACCCACATGTGTAACAGCCACAATATCCAACACCCACATGTGTAACAGCCACAATACCCAACACCCACATGTGTAACAGCCATCATACCCAACACCCACATGTTTAACAGCCACAATAACCAACACCCACATGTTTAACAGCCATAATACCCAACACCCACATGTGTAACAGCCATCATACCCAACCCCCACATGTGTAACAGCCATCATACCCAACACCCACATTGTGTAACAGCCATCATACCCAACATCCCACATGTGTAACAGCCACAATACCCAACACCCACATGTGTACACAGCCTCATACCCAACACCCAACATGTTAACAGCCATCATACCCAACACCCACATGTGTAACAGCCATCATACCCAACACCCACATGTGTAACAGCCACAATACCCAACACCCACATGTGTAACAGCCATCATACCCAACACCCACATGTGTAACAGCCGTCATACCCAACACCCACATGTGTAACAGCCACAATACCCAACACCCACATGTGTAACAGCCACAATACCCAACACCCACATGTGTAACAGCCACAATACCCAACACCCACATGTGTAACAGCCATAATACGCAACACCCACATGTGCAACAGCCATAATACCCAACACCCACATGTGTAACAGCCACAATACCCAACACCCACATGTGTAACAGCCACAATACCCAACACCCACATGTGTAACAGCCACAATACCCAACACCCACATGTGTAACAGCCCAAATACCCAACACCCACATGTGTAACAGCCACAATACCAAACACCCACATGTGTAACAGCCACAATACCCAACACCCACATGTGTAACAGCCACAATACCCAACACCCACATGTGTAACAGCCATAATACCCAACACCCACATGTGTAACAGCCACAATACCCAACACCCACATGTGTAACAGTCACAATACCCAACACCCACATGTGTAACAGCCACAATACCCAACACCCACATGTGTAACAGCCACAATACCCAACACCACATGTGTAACAGCCACAATACCCAACACCCACATGTGTAACAGCCACAATACCCAACACCCACATGTGTAACAGCCACAATACCCAACACCCACATGTGTAACAGCCACAATACCCAACACCCACATGTGTAACAGTCACAATACCCAACAGTCACAATACCCAACACCCACATGTGTAACAGCCATAATACCCAACACCCACATGTGTAACAGCCACAATACCCAACACCACATGTGTAACAGCCACAATACCCAACACCCACATGTGTAACAGCCACAATACCCAACACCCACATGTGTAACAGCCACAATACCCAACACCCACATGTGTAACAGCCACAATACCCAACACCCACATGTGTAACAGCCACAATACCCAACACCCACATGTGTAACAGCCATAATACCCAACACCCACATGTGTAACAGCCACAATACCCAACACCCACATGTGTAATAGCCATCATACCCAACACCCACATGTGTAACAGCCACAATACCCAACACCCACATGTGTAACAGCCACAATACCCAACACCCACATGTGTAACAGCCACAATATCCAACACCCACATGTGTAACAGCCGCAATACCCAACACCCACATGTGTAACAGCCACCTCATCACCCACCTGTCAGAACTCCCACATGTTGATGCCTTTTACCTAACCTTTAGAAGCAAGGAATATTCCCTTTTGTATCCTTGTATGTAAAATATTCAATAAATTCTGAATCTGGCCTTAATTATTATAAGCCTACCATAGGCCTAATTCTTTAATTCCTGTTGTTTTTTTCTGACTGCTCTAAGGAGACTCTATAGAGATTAAAGTCAGCTTTTTCGTTAGTTTCTCCAGAGGATATTATAAAGCAACTGTTGATAAAGCTCTATGGTGTCTTGATAAGCCTACGGTGTACTTGATGAAGCCTTCTGTGTCCTGATGAACTCTAATCGGTGTCTTGGTGAAGCTCTTACGGTGTCTTGATGAAGCTCTAACGGTGTCTTCGATGAAGCTCTACGTGTCTCGGTGAAGCTCCACGGTGTTTTTATGAAGCTCTAATGGTCTGATAGAAGCTTCTACAGAGTCTTGATGAAGCTCTACGGTGTCTTGATGAAGCTCTACGGAGTCTTGATGAAGCTCTACAGAGTCTTGATGAAGCTCTACGGTGTCTTGATGAAGCTCTACGGTGTCTTGATGAAGCACAAGTCTTGATGAAGCTCTACGGAGTCTTGATGAAGCTCTACGGTGTCTTGATGAAGCTCTACGGTGTCTTGGTGAAGCTCTACGGTGTCTTGATGAAGTTCTATGGTGTCTTGATGAAGCTCTACGGTGTCTTGGTGAAGCTCTATGGTGTCTTGATGAAGCTCTACTGTGTCTTGAAGCTCTACGGTGTCTTGGTGAAGCTCTACGGTGTCTTGGTGAAGCTCTACGGTGTCTTGGTGAAGCTCTATGGTGCCTTGATGAAGCTCTTCGGTGTCCTGGTGAAGCTCTACGGTGTCTTGGTGAAGCTCTACGGTGTCTTGAAGCTCTATGGTGTTTTGATGAAGCTCTATGGTGCCTTGATGAAGCTCTACGCGGTCCAAGATGGTCTACAGAGTCGTGATAAAGCTCTACGGTGCCTTGATGAGGCTCTACGCGGTCCAAGATGGTCTACAGAGTCGTGATAAAGCTCTACAGTGTCTTGATGAAGCTCTACGCTGTCCAAGATGGTCTACAGAGTCCTGATAAAGCTCTACACTTACGATTGAATTCTATAATGGTGTAAAGCTCTCTACGGAAAATTTAATCTATGCACAGTCACGAATTTTATGCTCTGAAGCTCTATATGGAAAAGTAAAGCTGTACAAAGTCACGAAGAAGCTCTACCACAGTGATGCTAAAGCTCTAACATAATGATAAAGCTCTACACATAAAACTCTACAGAGTCATAAGCTTTACACTGTCTTGAAGCTCTGCACCGTTGCAAAGCTCTACACCGTTGCAAAGCTCTACACCGTTGCAAAGCTCTGCACCGATGCAAACCTCTGCACCGTTGCAAAGCTCTACACCGTTGCAAAGCTCTACATCGTTGCAAAGCTCTACACCGTTGCAAAGCTCTACACCGTTGCAAAGCTCTACACCGTTGCAAAGCTCTGCACCGATGCAAAGCTCTACACCGTTGCGAAGCTCTACATCGTTGCAAAGCTCTACACCGTTGCAAAGCTCTACACCGTTGCAAAGCTCTACACCGTTGCAAAGCTCTGCACCGTTGCAAAGCTCTACACCGTTGCAAAGCTCTACACCGTTGCAAAGCTCTACACCGTTGCAAAACTCTGCACCGTTGCAAAGCTCTACACCGTTGCAAAGCTCTACACCGTTGCAAAGCTCTGCACCGATGCAAAGCTCTACACCGTTGCAAAGCTCTGCACCGTTGCAAAGCTCTACACCGTTGCAAAGCTCTACACCGTTGCAAAACTCTGCACCGTTGCAAAGCTCTACACCGTTGCAAAGCTCTACACCGTTGCAAAGCTCTACACCGTTGCAAAGCTCTACAGTATCATGGTAAAGCTCTATACTGTCACGGTAAAGCTCTACACTCTCAGGGTAAAGTTCTACACTGTCCTTGCAAAGCTCTACACGGTCGTGGTTAAGCTACCCATATTCATGGCAAAGCTCTATGCAGTCATGGTAAAGCTCTACACATTCATGACAAAGCTCTACACAGTTATAGTAAAGCTCTACACAGTCATAGTAAAGCTCTACACAGTCATGGTAAGGCTCTACACAGTAATGGTAAAGCTCTAAACATTCATGGTACAGCTCTACACTGTCATGGTAAAGCTCTACACTGTCATGGTACAGCTCTACACTGTCATGGTAAAGCTCTACACTGTCATGGTAAAGCTCTACACTGTCAGGGTAAAGCTCTACACTGTCATGGTAAAGCTCTACACTGTCATGGTAAAGCTCTACACTGTCATGGTAAAGCTCTACACTGTCATGGTAAAGTTCTACACTGTCATGGTAAAGCTCTACACTGTCATGGTAAAGCTCTACACTGTCATGGTAAAGCTCTACACTGTCATGGTTAAGCTCTACACTGTCATGGTAAAGCTCTACACTGTCATGGTAAAGCTCTACACTGTCAGGGTAAAGCTCTACACTGTCATGGTAAAGTTCTACACTGTCATGGTAAAGCTCTACACTGTCATGGTAAAGCTCTACACTGTCATGGTAAAGCTCTACACTGTCATGGTAAAGCTCTACACTGTCATGGTAAAGCTCTACACTGTCATGGTAAAGCTCTACACTGTCAGGGTAAAGCTCTACACTGTCAGGGTAAAGCTCTACACTGTCATGGTAGAGCTCTACACTGTCATGGTAAAGTTCTACAGAGACTGTGGGCAGCTCTTGATCCAAGGAATTGGATTTATCATTACTTCCCTGGAACTGAACCGCACTGCCTTCTATTCCACAGGTTCTGCATGACCCCTACGGGTTTAGGGCTTCTCCACAGTAGCGGTAGTCATAACAAATGAAACTAATAATGAGAAGACGATGACTCACCACTGGAGGTTTTGGTTATCTGACGGAGACCTTCCGCCGGCTTACCTTACAAAGTAAACACGACCGAACTCGTGGGAAAAATTAACAGTTTTGGGCAAGTATAAACAAAAATATAGAAATATTGAGGGACTGATTACCT
>NC_069457.1:14159016-14174016 GCF_026875155.1 Cherax quadricarinatus
TTGATCACTTCTAACATACAGAGGTAGAAAGACATTATATATATATTTTTTTTTATATTTTATTTAAAATACAGTATACATTATACATGGAAGCAAATATGTCACTAAACCAATCAACATGGAACAACAAAATTAAAGTACAACATACGTATACACAATCCAAAAAGAAAAAGGTACACTTAACACAAGTGTACCAACAACATATCCAGATAATCTACTTCAGCACACTTATACATCTTATGCCAAGTTTTATATACAAAACAATTTTTAAAGGTAAAAACCTCACCACATACCATTAAAACCAATACATCCACCCCTCACCAAAGGTACATTTATAAAGTCGTACATATGTGCTCTGGAAGTAAAAAGGTACCCCCCCTCCCCCTCATCAAATACCAACAAAACAATAACATACTATAAGAGCGCAGGATACTACTTACTCTAAGTAACAATTATGATAACTTTGCCTAGCATACAAGGATAATATACTCTATATCTCAACACGGGTGCAATCCACCCAAGACTTCTTCATACACTATATACCCTATAGCAGTATTAATACATGACATACACCGAACTCATATACATACCTGCTCCAACAAAGTCATCTAAAATTGTGTATTTACACAAAATCAATATACATTTTTATATTACCTTACATATACTCTTACATGTGACTTTAAACATTAAAATAGCAAAGGGAACCCAACAGCGTGTACTTAAAATATATAACACTACCCTACACATACAGTGTCACACGACATGTACTATATAATCTATATAATCTCGTGGATCGAATCATGGCTCACAGACAGGAAGCAGAGAGTGTCCATAAATGGGGTTAAATCCGAGTGGGGATCAGTAACAAGTGGCGTTCCACAGGGATCAGTCTTGGGCCCGTTGTTGTTTATAATATATATCAATGATCTTGATGAAGGAATGACTAGTGATATGAGCAAATTCGCCGATGACACGAAGATAGGTAGGATAATTGATTCAAACGTTGATGTTAGGGAACTTCAGGAGGATTTAGACAAACTCTACTCTTGGTCAGAAAAGTGGCAGATGCAGTTCAATGTAGATAAATGCAAGGTTCTGAAGCTCGGGAGTGTCCATAACCCTAGCACTTATAAGTTAAATAATGTAGAACTTAGCCATACAGATTGCGAAAAGGACTTGGGGGTTATGGTAAGCAGCAACCTTAAACCAAGACAGCAATGCCTAAGCGTACGTAATAAGGCAAATAGATTACTGGGATTTATATCAAGAAGTGTAAGCAACAGAAGTCCAGAGGTCATACTGCAGCTTTATACATCATTAGTAAGGCCTCACCTAGATTATGCAGCTCAATTCTGGTCTCCATATTACAGAATGGACATAAATTCGTTAGAAAACATTCAGCGTAGGATGACTAAATTAATACATAGCATTAGAAATCTTCCTTATGAAGAAAGATTGAAGACTCTTAAGTTACATTCACTTGTTAGACGAAGAATGAGGGGAGACCTGATCGAAGTGTATAAGTGGAAGATACGTATAAATAAAGGGGATATTAACAAGGTCTTGAGGATATCTCTCCAAGAGAGAACCCGCAGTAATGGATTTAAATTAGGGACTTGCACATCGGAGCTTGTTTCTTGGGTGGCATTGAAAATTGGGTTGGTCAAATGTTTGTTAGTGGGATGAATTGTAAAGGACCTGCCTAGTATGGGCCAACAGGCCTGCTGCAGTGTTCCTCCTTTCTTATGTTCTTACGTTCTTATAACCAGGCCGCTGAAACATTATATGTTAGGCCTTATGTGCCAAAATACAATCTCGCATAATATTAAACTGTACCACGTTACTCATTACAGCTATTTACACTTCGAACCTTCAGATATACAGAAATTGTGTCTTACAGAATGCATCCTACAAGAAGGAAAACCCCGGACTTTGTATCACAGCATATACTAAACAGTCATATGGCAGACCTTAGTAACACCACGTAGTATGTGCTTTCTATAACATCTTTGAAGACACTCTCACAATAACGAGCAGTTATTCTTACACACACAAAAACTTTAAGATTCTACCCTTCCACTCACCTTGTATACACACAATGATGTAGCGCTCCAATACATTACGTACATGTACTATCCAAAATCTTCACAACATAAAGGGAACACATGTGTAATACCACCACACACACCACACACTACACAGGAAAAGCATAAATGTATCAGTACAAATCCAGTCACACACTTTAAAAGCCATCCACACATCCCCACTCGAGAAACTAGCCCGTCGTTACCCCTTACTTTACACTTAAATCCCGTAAATCCTTCAACTTAAAACTCCGGTATCCCTCAGTAAACACTGTCTCCCACCTTCCCCCATAAAGATCCCTATTGAGGCACTTAGTTCTATAAATGGTGGCTGCTAACACCATTATTCTTTCATCCACACCCACTTCCCTCACACCCACCTCCCTCACACCCACCTCCCTCACACCCACCTACCTCACACCCACCTCCCTCACACCACACTCCCTCACACCCACCTCCCTCACACCCACCTCCCTCACACCCACCTCCCTCACACCCACCTCCCTCACACCCACCTCCCTCACACCCACCTCCCTCACACCCACCTCCTCACACCCACCTCCCTCACACCCACCTACCTCACACCCACCTCCCTCACACCCACCTCCCTCATAGCCCAAGACGTATAAATAAAATCAGTGACCACAAACGCAACCGCATTCACCACCATCTGACTCATCCCACCTATATCTAAACTTAACACCCTTAACACCTGTAACCCTTCCCCACCCACTAACATAACTACCCTACTAACCATACCCTCACAGCTTCTAAACAATTACAAAAACACCACATGAAAAATAGTCTCGGAACATCCACACGCTTTGCACTCCCCTCCCTCCTTAGTCTCCTATTAAATAACACAACACCAGACGGCAAGATTCCATGTAGAAACCTAAACATTACCTCCCTTACACCTGGTTTAATAGGCAATTGCCGTAAACATTTGCAGATATTCCCCCACGATACTTGGGGTATGCCCCCTCAACTGCCGCCCACCGACCCACCCCCCACCCTCTCAAGAATCCTCATTTAAGGCGCTTCGGATCCTCCACCGTCATTAAAACCCGCAACATGGCCTCACCAATCATTAAATCCTTAGCCCCCCACCATCGTTGCATATCCATACGCAGTCTTTCTAGCCCCCCTCTCCTCGCCCCCACCTCCCTCAAATACCCGCGTTTTAGATACACACTCATCATACGCTTTTCTAAAGGTATAAGCCCCAGCCCCCCGTGGCTAACGGGAAGCATCATCACCCCTCTACTTAGCCAGTCACAACCCGATCCCCATATAAATCGGAAAATCCCATGTTGCAGCCGTTGCACCTCTCGCCGCCTCAGTGGGTATATTGCCACCACGTGCCATATCTTACTATACAACAGGACGTTCGTCACAATGACCCTCTGATGCAACGTTAGCTGCGCCGCCCTAAAACCACCCAATCTTTTCAATACCCCATCCATGGTGCCCATCGAATTTACCTCTTGCGCGACCCTATCATTCTTAACGTACACTATCCCACAAATCAATAGCTGATCCACCACACTCCACCCGCGGCCTACAGTCCCACCTCTATTTATGTTATTACCTAGGTCCGTATACTTAGACTTTGCCACATTAATTTCCATCCCAGTAGCCTCGCCAAACACATCTACCACCTTTCCTACCTTGTGTAAATCCTTCTCATCCCTCACCAATACAGTTGTGTCATCCACATAACCCACAATACCCGGCCGACCCTCTCGTTCATTACTTACCCCTCCACTTGCGATACTCCACCTAACTGCCCTATAAAAGGGATCCTGGAGGCACGCAAACAATATTTGCGATGGAGGGCATCCTTGTCGCAAACCCCTTCCCATCTGAATGTTAACACCTAGCCTTCCATAACCTGTACTCTCATAGATGCTCCCTGATACAATGTTTTCGCCCAAGATATAATTTCCCTCCCGAATCCCTGCCAACGCATGAACCTCCATAACGCATCCCTCTCTACACTATCGTAAGCAGCTCTCCAATCCAATGCCAAAACACCCCCACCCCCCAACTCCCCCCTCTGCTCTATAAAACTTCTAAGAACTCCATGCCCTTCATACATTGTCCTACCCGGTACCCCATACTGTCCTCTGTCAATTACGCTACCTATCACCTTTTTTATTCTATTCCCTAATATCCGTGCAAATAACTTATAATCGCCACACATAAGCGATATTGCTCGGTAATCCTCTACCGTAGTCTGTCCACCTTTCGGAACTAATACCACGACAGCAGTCCTTTGCTGCTCACCCATTTCCCCATCATCCTTCATTACATTGAATAACCTAACTAAAAATCCTCTCAATACTTCCCAATTCCTAACGTAAAAATCATTAGGCAACCCATCTACACCTGGCGCCTTACCTAAACTTGCATCAGACAAAGCTTGCGAAATCTCACTTTCCGTGATCGGACCTTCTAATGTTACCCTATCTATACCATCAATCTCACATTGCACAAAATCTCCCATTTTCTTTAAAGCCTCATCTCGAATACCTCCGTTTTGTGCATATGACCTTAACCATGCATCTAGATATCCACTCATACCCTCTGTCGTCACTAATACCTGTCCCTCTCTATACCCTTCCATCCCCACATGAACAGTTAATCCCATCATCTCCGTCGCCACTCTTCTCTTACGCTGTCGCCTCAACACGCATGCCAAAGGCCTGTCACCCCATAACACCTCTTCCAGCCCACCCAAAACTCGCACGCCATCAAATCTTTAATTTTGCAAATCCCTGATACGCTCCTTTAATCCCTCAATATCGTCCACCGGATAACTAGCACTCCCACGCTCGTAGCAAGCTCTCAACTGCCCCTCAAGATAAGATTGGTACCCATACTTCAACCCGGTATATTCCCTCCCACTACGAATATAAAATTCCTTAATACGAGATTTCGCCACAGAGTCCTACCAACTAACCAGTTCACTATTCCCAGGCGCCTCCGCCACCAGCTCCTCCCACAATTGAACAAATGACTGTCGAGGCTCTTCTTCCTGCAACAACTTTACATTCAACTTCCAAAACCCCTTACACCTTCTTGGCAACCCCTCCCAACCTATATCCACCAAAACACCCCTGTGATCAGAAAATACTACGTCCATTACCCTCACACTATGTATTACGACTGTCCTGGGCACGTATAATCGATCGAGCCTAGCCGCATACCCACGCTTAATAAATGTGTGCTCCACCACCTCACCTCCCCCAACATCTGTCAATCCTACCCCGGATAGCAATTCTCCCAATATTCTCAAACAATACCCTGCCCCCCTCGGTTCAACATCCTTACTCCTTATCACACAGTTCCAGTCACCTCCTATCACAGCAACCCCCGGTAATCCACGCAAATAATATACCAGAACGTCCCTCACGAATTTATTCTTTATCCTTACATCTCCCTCTGCTTGGCCATACACACACACCAACGTCATCTGTACCTGACCCCATAACCCATCCACACGAATCACCCTCCCCTCTCCCCCCTCACTATGCCTGGCAACCATCGGGCTAGTTTCTTTAACCAAAATGGCCACACCTCCTTTCAATCTGACTGCATGGTCAACATACACATTATATCCATCCACCTTCAACTCATAACCTGGTCTATAATTGTGTTCCTGCAAGAACACAACGTCAACATCATGACGCACCAAATATTCCATAAACCACACACTTTCTCTGAGACCTCAAGCCATTGATGTTCAATGTCAGGCACTTAAAACCGACAAAGGGGGTTTCCCTCTTGACACTATCGACTTATCACCTGATCGTTTCATTGCACCCTTTTCCCTCTCCCCCCTTTTGGCCACCCTTACCCAACCCCTGCCCCTGAGTGCCACTTGAACCTCTCCGCATGGCATCCGCCCATGTTTTCTTCCCAGGTCGTTGTGCGGGCGTAAGCACGTCGTCGGAATCAGAAAGCACTGCTGCGCGCTTTCGCGTCGTACCCTCGACCTGCATCACGTCATCCAGCGCAGTGCCATGATGAACCTCCACCTCCACAGTTCTCACCAACTGGGCATCCTTACCACACACTTCAGGCCGAGCTGGCATCACCACGCCCTCCTCAACTGCAGACCCAAGATCCAGGTCTGTACCAACATCCTGACAAGGACGCTCATTGCCCAAAATGTTCTCAAACGTCGACACTATCGACGTTTCCGCGTCGCTACCATTCGCTTCCGCGATGACCTCATCCAGCACTTGCACAACGTCCAGGGAAGTGATGTCGTCCCCCCGCGTAGCCACTGCCATCTCCTTTTCTTCAGCCCTCTCAACCTCCTCACTCCATGTCAAACTCTGCTGAGGCAGAGTCGAAAACGGCTGATCTTGGTCCTCTCTCCTTTCCTCCACATCTCGTCGTAGCTGCTGGTCCTTATCACCATGTCGTTTTTCACAATGCGCAGCCAGGTGATCATACGACCCGCACAAACGGCAGGTGCGTCGCTGCTCAGCGTATGTTACAAAAACCTGAGTCCTGAAATTTTCCATCACCACGTACGATGGAATTGGATGTCCGAGCGTAATCTTGACAGAGAATGTACCCTCAGATATCCCCATATACGGGCCAGCTGACCACCTTCCTGCAGTGATCGTATGTATTGTGCTGTATTTACACATAGTGAACCGGATGTCAGATGCATCCGCCTCGAACGGCACATTCCTGATCTTAACCCATGTGTGATAGCTGGACACATCATGCAGCCTCACCGTCACAGCATGATTAGCTGGTATGGCCATTTCTTGAAACTTATTCACCACTGCCTCATACACATTCGCCGAACTAAATTTTACAAAAATCCTCTTCGTACCGTTCAGTGCAAGTTCACAAATCTCCTCATTGGCTATTCCGTAGGTATCTCTGATGATTGCAGGCAGAAGCAACTCCATTGATGGCCCCTTTACAGCTCCACTGGTTAATTCAATGCAGACAGTATTTACCCTGCGCCGGCTAGCCTGCGCCATGTTTGTAAAAATAATACTTCCACCAGACAACTCCAGGGGGCAGCAGCAGCACACGTCCTCTCCACTCAAGGGTTGAGAGACGAATGAATGACCACACCACCAACAACGATGATATCGTCATTACAACCGCTGACAAAAGAGGTGGTGTGGTGTTACTCAACACTGTCGACTACAACAATAAAGTTTTAAATCTTCTCAACGATGTCAACACATACCAGCCTGTATCAGAATCAGTGCTACTTTAAAGTACCCAGACTTTTCTTCAAAAGGCTCGTAGCATCTTACGAAAATCAGAACAAGGCAAAAAACTACTTAAACTTTTACCAGGTCAACCGAAACCAGCACGCCTGTATGGCCTTCCTAAGACACACAAACCTGGCATCCCACTACGGCCTATCACTTCGGGCATAGGGAGCGCACCACACGGACTAGCCGGCCACCTTGCCAAATACCTTTCAGCGCTTCTGGGCACCATCAGTCAAGCCCACCTCAAACACTCAGGTGACCTTCTCTCCCGAATTTCCAACATGAATGTCAAAAACAAAAGCATGGCTTCCTTCGATGTCACAGCCCTCTTTACCAACGTTCCTACTGACGCTGCAATCAACATTCTGAGACAGAGGCTCACTGAAAACCACGACCTCCCTTTACCTCTTCTAGACTTCATCAATCTAGTGGAACTTTGTGTTAATTTCAACTTCTTCAAGTATCAGGACAACTGTTACAAACAGTGCTTTGGGATGGCAATGGGCAGCCCGCTCAGTGCTGTGCTTGCCAACCTCTTCATGGAAAACCTGGAGACAGAGAAATTCAGCACCCTCATTCCCAACACCGTTACCTGGCTTAGATACGTTGATGATGTATTGGTTTTCTATCCGAGACGTCTCAATATCCAGGCCCTTCTCAACAAGATCAATGCAGTTGAACCATCTATAAAGTTTTACACTTGAACTCGAAAATGATGGCAAATTTCCCTTTTCCCTCGACGTTCTACTGTGCAGATCTCCGACAGTGACAAACTTCTCTTCAAAGTGTATAGAAAACCTACCAACAAGGACGATCTTATACACTTTTATTCACACCAAGACACCCGCACTAAGAGAGGAGTCCTCAATGTCTTCTTCTTGAGAGCTCTTCGCATCTCCAGCCCTTGTTTTCTAGAAGAAGAATGCACTTACATAACACAAGCCTTTACACGTCTTCAGTTCCCATCTTTCTTCATCCGGGATTGCAGACTCAAGGCACAAGCTATCCTCAACAAACCGCCCATGGAACAGCCCCCTAAGCAGTTCATAGTACTCCCATGTGGTGATGTTGCCACGAATACTCGCCGGGCACTTGCTATGAGTAACATCAACGTTTCCACCATAAACACATCATCCATCAAAGACCTCACTACGAAACGCAGCCCCACACCTCTAACTTCTGCAGCAGGCGTCTACACTATCCCCTGTGGGTTCTGTCCCAAGAAATATGTAGGCGAGACAGGCAGAGATCTTGCAGTCCGCCTGAATGAGCATCGAAATTCCTCTAACAGAGACGATGTAAGGTACACCTGTGTCCTCCACAGAGACTCCACGGGGCATTTGATGAACTGGAATGAGGCACAACTCGTTCTCACCGAACCAGACCTCAGACGCCGACGGTGCCTAGAAGCCTCACTAATCACCGTCACCGACACTATAGCACCAACCCAACAACACAGGAGTCACATGATTTCATCGTCTACCCGTCCTCATCACAACATGACATTCCTCAGGTCACGTGCGTCACACCTCACTCTCCGCCTATATATATAATGTCTTTCTACCTCTGTATGTTAGAAGTGATCAAGGTCCCAGGACCGAAACGTTTTCTAATAAATATGTCATAGTGTTTGCTTACGTGTCTTTCTAAACCAGGTGTAGTGATAACTGTATTGTAGTGATTATTGTCGTGTAGTGATGATTGTTGTGTAGGGATGAGTGTAGTGTAGCGATTGTTTTGGTGTAGAGATAATTGTGGTGTAGTGATTATTGTGGTGTAGTGATGATGGTTGCATGAATATGAGTGCAGTATAGTGATTATTGTGGTGTAGTGATTATTGTAGTGTAGTGATTATTATGGTGTAGTGATGATTGTAAAGTCGAGAGCATTGTAGTGTAGAGCTTAATGTGGTGTAATGTTGCCTGCAGTGTAGTGATGATTGTAGTGTAGTGATTTTTGTGGTGTAGTGATGATTGTAGTTTAGAGATCATTGTAGAGTAGTGATTATTGTGGAGAAGTGATTATTGTGGTGTAGTGATTATTGTGGTGTAGTGATGATTGTAGTGTAGGGATCTTTGTAGTGTAGTGATTATTGTGGAGTAGCGATTAATATGGTGTAGAGATGTTTGCAGTGTAGTGTTTATTATGGTGTAGTGTTCATTGTCGTGTAGGGAACATTGTGGTGTAGCGATTAATGTGGAGCAGTTATTATTGTGGTGTAGTGATTATTTTGGTGTAATGAAGATTGTGGCATAGTGATGATTATAGTGTAGTGATTATTGTGGAGTAGTGATTATTGTGGAGTAGTGATTATTGTGGAGTAGTGATTTTTGTAGTGTAGTAATTATTGTGGTGTAGTTATTATTGTGGGGTAGTGATGTTTGTAGTGTAGTGAAGATTGTAGTGTATTATTTATTGTGGTGAAGTGATTATTGTGGAGTAGTGATTATTGTAACGTAGTGATGATTGTAGTGTAGAGATGAGTGTAGTGAAGTGATTATTGTGGTGAAGTGATTATTGTGGTGTAGTGAAGATTGTGGTGTAGTTATGATTGCACTGTGGTGATTAATGTTGTGTAGTGTTTGTAGTGTAGTGATTATTGTAATGAAGCGATTGTAATAAAGTTGGTAGAATTACCGACAATATGTAAAGTAAAAGGACACAAGTGCAACTAATGTGACATTTTATTGTGGCAACGTTTCGCTCTCCAGGAGCTTTATCAAGCTGTTACAAACAGTACATGGACACAGAGGGTATATATAGGCTCAGAGTGAGGTGCAGTACTAGTGGTAGTAGTAGTAGTAGTAGTAGTAGTAGTAGTAGTAGTAGTGATACAAGTTGTAGTAGTAGTAATACAATATGGTAGAACAATTAACTTGAAAATAATAGCTTTTATATACTTTTACTCATGTGCAAGATATTTGTTCTACCATATTGTATTACTACTACTACAACTTGTATCACTACTACTACCACTACTACTACTGCTACTACTACTACTACTACTACTACTGCTACTACTACTACTACTACTACTGCTACTACTACTACTACTACTACTATTACTATTACTACTACTACTACTACTGCTACTACTACTACTACTACTACTACTACTACTATTACTACTACTACTACTATTACTACTACTACTAATGCTACTACTACTACTACTACTACTACTACTACTACTGCTACTACTACTACTACTACTGCTACTACTACTACTACTACTACTACTACTACTGCTACTGCTACTACTACTACTACTACTACTACTGCTACTACTACTACTACTACTACTACTACTACTGCTACTACTACTACTACTACTACTACTACTACTACTACTACTACTGCTACTACTACTACTACTACTACTACTACTACTACTACTACTACTACCACTAGTATTACACCTCACTCTGAGCCTCTATATACCCTCTGTGTCCATGTATTGTTTGTAATGGCTTGACAAAGTTCCTGGAGAGCGAAACGTTGCCACAATAAAATGTCACATAATTTAAACTTTTGTTT
This sequence comes from Cherax quadricarinatus, assembly GCF_026875155.1. NCBI lineage: Eukaryota > Metazoa > Arthropoda > Malacostraca > Decapoda > Parastacidae > Cherax > Cherax quadricarinatus. Next base: position 14,169,896 of record NC_069457.1, read on the forward strand.
TTATACTTTAAATGAAGCGATTATTGGGTAATAGTGCAGATTGTGGTGTATTAATGATTGTAGTGCAGTGATTGTAGTGTAATGATTATTATGATATAGTGATGATTCTTGAGTAGTGATTATTGTGGAGTGGTGCTAATTGTGTTGTTTTTAGGATTGCAGTGTAGTGATTATTGTGGTGTAGTGAGGATTGTAGTGTAGTGATTATTGTGGAGTAGTGATTATTGTGGTGAAGTGATGACTGTAATGTAGTGATCCTTGTAGTGTAGTTATTATTGTGGTGTAGTGACGATTGTAGCATAGTGATGCTTATAGCGTTGTGATTATTGTGGTGTAATGATGATTGCAGAGTAGTGATTATCGTTTAGCAGTGATAACTGTAGTGATAATCGTAGTGTAGCTATTAACGTAGTGAAGTGATTTTTTTGGTGTAGTGAGTGTCGTGGTGTAGTGATGATTGCGGTGTAGTGGTTATTATGGTGTAGTGATGATTATAGTGTAATATTGACTGTGGTGTGATTATTGTGGTGTAGTGATTATTGAGGTGTAGTGGTTATTGTAGTGTAGTGATTATTGTGGAATAATGATTTCTGTGGTGTGGTGGTTAATGTGTTGTAGTGATGATTGTAGTATAGAGATTATTATGGTGTGGTGTTTATGAAGTGTCGTGAACATTGCAGTGTAAAGATTAATGTGGAGTAGTGATTATTGTGGTGTAGTGATTTATTAATTGTCAGGTAGAAACAACAATAGTTTAGTTATATTTGTGTGGTGATAATTGCTATGCATGGATAACGATAGTGAAGTGATAATTATGGTGTAGTGATGTCTGAAATTTAGCAGTGATTAAAGTATAGTGATTGTAGTGTAGAGAAGATTGTTGTGTAGTGACTGTAGTTTATTTATTGTGTAGTAATGATTGCAGTGTAGTGATGATTGGATGGTAATGATTATAGTGCAGTGATGGTTGTGGTGTATTGATGTCTGTGCAGTAGTGATGATTGTGTAGTAATGACTGCAGTGTAGTAATGATTGTGTAATAATAATAATAATAATAATAATAATAATAATAATAATAATAATAATAATAATAATAATGATAATAATATCTTTATTTCTACCAGTACATGTACAAGGTATACAGACCATAGCTGACATCAATGACATACTGCTATATGGAAAGCCACTTGTTATGCTGAGCATTTCCCGCAAATTAAGTCAATTTTGTCCCAGGATGCGACCTACACGAGTAGGATGCCAGTGAACTCCAGTAGGATTTGGACAAATTAATGTCTTGGTCTGAAAAATGGCAGATGAAATTCAATGTGGACAAGTGTAAAGTACTAGTCCTTGGTAATGAAAAAGGCCTTCAATGTGAAGCGGAGCTTGATCATAAAGAATGTGAAAAGACTTGAGACATGGTAAGTAGAACTCTAAAGCCAAGACAGCAGTGCCTAAGTGTGCACAATAAAGCTAACAGATTACCAGGATTTATTTCGAAAAGTATAAATAACAGAAGTCCAAAAGTTATTTTACAGCTCTATACATCACTAGTGAGGCCTCATTTAGATTATGCTGCTCAGTTTTGGTCTCCTTACTACAGGATGGATATAGACTCATTGGAGAACATACAGAGAAGAATGACTAAAATTATTTACTCTATAAGGGATCTCCCGTTTGAAGATAGACTTAGAACCTTGAGTCTCCACTCTCTGGAGAGACGTAGATTGAGGGGAGATATCATTGAAGTGTATAAGTTGATGATGGCCATAAACAAAAGTGATAATAAAATACTGAGGATATCGAACCAAGTAAGAACCAAAAATAACAGATTTAAGTTAGGTAAATTTACATTTAGAAAGGACATAGGTATCAACTCGTTTTCGAATAGCATTATTGGTGCGTGGAACAATCTTCCGAGCAGGGTGATGGAAGCTAGGACCTTGGGTATCTTTAAAAAGTGGTTGGACAAATATATAGGTGGAAGGGGCTAGGTTTGATTGGTGTGGGTAATGAAGTAAATTCATAGGTAGCTTTCGGTAGCGGTGGTTTTGATAAGAAGCAGCCTTGTATGGGTCAGTAAGCCTTCTGCAGTGTTCCTCCATTCTTATGTTCGTAATTCGTGTCCAGGAATTTGTATTGATAAAGCCACTGGATGACGAAACGTCTACATTAAAGATTCCCAAATGTTGTATGTGTTTAATTTTATGGCTTATATTACACAAACAGTGCCCAACAGCAATGGGCCTCACGCCTGTCCCCGACCCGCTTCTCACGAAAGCTGGTATTACGAAATGTCATTAATCTAACCTAATACAATGTTATAAAATATTGTTGACCTTTATATTACCGATAAAACATTAGGAGAGAAAACTCTTTACTTTGGACTAGATCATTATTCATCACTCTAAGTAATGTATCACTTATTGTGTTAAGAACTTGGAGTGGTTTCCATTAAATCGATGAAGCTAGCCAGTACTTCGTACACCCTGTCTGCTCTAGTTTGTGACGGACTCTGGGACCTGATGGTCACACCTGTTTCACGAGTGAAATCCTTAACCCGGGTGTTACATTACGCAGTAGCATTATGCAAATATAATATTAAATTACATGAGGTGCATCTAAAAGTATTTCAGAAGATATATAAGAGAAATATTATAAAAATGTATAAAGAAGCAAGAAACAAAGCAGGATCATGGCCCTGGGGCTTACTAGTGAAAGGCTGTCAAATAATTGGCATATTTCCTTACACTTTGTCTGAGACAGAGACTCACTGCCGTTATAAGTTCAGCATTAAGCTTCTCCTCTGGGGAGTCTTCGCACGAGTTGGACACTTGTCAGTTACTTCCTTATATTTTAAGAAATTAACCTTACCATATTATAAAAATGACATAGGAAGTAAAACACTTTTTGTTTCATGTACGTCATTAGACATCTCTTTGAGTGTTCTTATGTTCTCTATGTGGGCTAACAGCAAGAAACTGGCAAATATATTGGAGGATCTCTCGAAAATTTTGGAAAGGAATGAGGGAGGTGGAAGAATGCCAATACTAACGTTAATTCTGATAATATGTGAAGTCCCATTCTCCATAGTTTTCAATATAATGCAATTACAAATGAACACAGTCTTGGAAGTTTGTAATCATTTATTCTGGTCCGCCTATAGTTGCCTTACTTTGAGTGTTCCACTGGACCTCTTTAACCTGACACTCAAGCTCCTCACCAAGAATCTCCTTCTTGAAGTAGAGAGAGCTCTGAAAATTTCATTCGCTAAATTCTCTCAATCGTCCACATACGTCTCTATTCACTCAGCAGAAAATTCATATGCATGTAATACCCAAAAAAAAATAGTTAAGATCTTATGTGGCACAGAGTTCAAGATTCATAAGGTGAGTACTTACATTCACCTCCTCCATACTATCTCCCACCAATCTGATATCCAGTCTTTCGTCATCTAATCTTTTTGTTATTCTCATAACCTTACTCTTTCCTATATTCACTTTTAATTTTCTTCTTTTACATACCCTACCAAATTCATCCACCAATCTCTGCAACTTCTCTTCAGAATCTCCCAAGAGCACAGTGTCATCAGCAAAGAGCAACTGTGACAACTCCCACTTTGTGTTTGATTCTTTATCTTTCAACTCCACGCCTCTTGCCAAGACCCTAGCATTTATTTCTCTTTCAACCACATATATAAAAAGAAACAACCATGGTGACATCACACATCCTTGTCTAAGGCCTACTTTTACTGGGAAATAATCTCCCTCTCTCCTACATACTCTAACCTGAGCCTCACTATTCTCGTAAAAACTTTTCACTTCTTTCAGTAACCTACCTCCTACACCATACACCTGCAACATCTGCCACATTGCCCCCCTATCCACCCTGTCATATGCCTTTTCAAAATCCATAAATGCCACAAAAACCTCTTTACCCTTATCTAAATACTATTCACCTATATGTTTCACTGTAAACACTTGGTCCACCCCCCCCCTCTACCTTTCCAAAAGCCTCCTTGTTCATCTGCTGTCTTACTCTCTGTCTTACTCTTAATTCTTTCAATAATAACTCTACCGTACACTTTACCAGGTATACTCAACAGACTTATTCCCCTATAA
>NC_069457.1:14179016-14192118 GCF_026875155.1 Cherax quadricarinatus
GGGGAAGCGGGTGGATATAAATGGGGGCATCCTCATCCATACATGAAGTAGGTTGGGGATTTTTCATAAAATATTCCATCTCGCTCCATACGATTATCGCAATAACACTACTAACACATTCTCCACTCATATTGAGACGAGGGAGAGGGGTCGATCTCGGCGTGGGTGGAGTTACAATATCTGGATAATAGCGTTAACATCAACCACTTGAGTAGGAGGCACTGTTCAACATCCACAGAGAGGTCGGGGGAGAAGATCTCGCTGGTAGGAGGGGCAGAACGCATCTCAAGATGGTGGGTAGGGAGGCTGGGTGATCTCGCTCTAACATCCCATCAATCGCAAATCATTTTCTCCTGTCGGATATGATTGCATGCGAATAAAGTTTCCAACACCCGCATACTCTTCGCATTGGCAAAGAAAAATAATTTCTCGATTAGGAAGAAGAATAAAGGATATTTAATTGCATTAAAAAAAAGTTTTATTGGTTATTACATTACACTTCTAAATTTTTTATGTGTAAAAAAGATTTTTTCATTATTAGACAAGATTAATGAACAAAAAATCACTTACCATTTACCGCAGGTGGATTATTCCGACATTCACAGGGATGCAGTCTTCTTCCTCCTCCTGGGACACCAAACATACACAGGGATGCAGTCTTCTCTCCTCCTCCGCAGACACTCAATTACACAGGGTGCAGTCTTCTTCCTCCTCGCAGACACTCAAACATACACAGGGAATGCAGGTCTTCTCTCCTCTCGCAGGGACACCTCAACATAACTGGGGATGATGCAGTTTTCTCCTCGCCAGGACACTCCAACATAACAGGATTGCAGTCTTTCACCTCCTCGCAGGACACTCCAACGGAGTATGAATTGATTCATCCTAACCCAACTTGAATGACAGTAGATGCAAGAGTGACCCAGCACGGGAATTTATAGCAGCGTTATGCCTTTCGCCCCGCTCTAACCTTTCGCCCCCGCTCTAACACGCTCTACCCACGTATTATAAATTCCAATATTTTACACAGATTTTCTAATTCCGGGTTGAATTAATAGCAAATACACCTTGAAACTGAGGGTTATATTGAAATGCTCATATGCATATTTCATTATATATTGGTCATTCTTTAATTTATTTCTACCAAAATCTTTAAAAAATATGGTATAATTTTTTGGACGTATAATTTGTTAACGTTACACATAATATTTAGCAATATAAGCACACACACTGATTTATTTTTCATGTTGATATCTTGATTTATACCGTACATGAAATTTCTCTTGCATATAATTTTTCTCTATATTTGTATAAGGTTTTAAAATCACCCGAAACTATCTAAATATATTAATATGTGTTTGTACACATATATAGTAATCCAATGAGCCATATTTATCTTGATCTTTAAATATAATAATGCATGAAAATTACCGCTTATCTTTTATATCATAAAAACTTCATTTATATTATTTTGCGGCAAAACATCCCAAAATACCGAGGCATATTATTCCGTATGCTGTTTCAAGGAATATTTATTTCTTCTACAATTCCTGATCTATACTCGCGTATGCACTATCATGTTTATTTTCATTTTATATAAATCGCACATTAGTTTCACAAACTATCAGACAAATTCTATTCTCATCTTTCGGTTTACCATATGTCATATATATTCTCAAATTACCATTCTTATCGAATGTTATAGCATTCTTAACTGTTCACTTCTCAGGCGGTCAACACTAATAAGTTTGCTTGGAGAAAAACTATTATATGTAATTAGATGATCAGTCTCCAACCCAGAGTTTTCAAGGTAGCGTAAATAACCTACTCGCGTGGGTAGGGAACTTCAGTCAATATTAAGATATCATTTGAATTATTTGTAACCCGAATTGATTCAATCTTCATGTTGAAAATATATGGATTAACATTATATCTCCATATTATGTCTTCATATCAACCATTATATAAATATTTATGGGGATGATCTTGTCACAAGGATTATTGGATCAATTGTGTTTGATTAGATTTCCAGAATATATGATTTAATATTGTCTTTTGAAACAGTATTTCACACCCCTGCGGGTTTGCCCTATGTTGAATTCAATGCAATTAATGATTCGTAGACGGCATAAACTTTCTGATCCATAATTTAATGGAGATTAAATTTAATTATATGTTTTTCCGCTTAATGGAGTCATAATTGCCATGGGGTGCATGATTTCAAAGTTCCCTCGACATTCGACACTATCAGGAATATATTCGTCAAAACTACTCAACATCCAGATCCAAGGGAAACAAGTATTCACTTCATTGTTAATTTACCTTCTTTTTTTGTAATATCATCTAAATCAGTGATGTACTAGTACTACTTGCTGTGTCATATTACGAATGAATTTGTTATTCTTCCCATTTGTATCTAATTTTGCATGGGGTAAATGGCTTCAGCAGTTTAATATAACCGTATATGAAATAAAAATGGTGATTCGATTCTCTAAGTTGTTCGTTGAGATACAAACTACAGATTTGAATATTGTCTGACTTATAGAGTTCACAAAGTATGACCTTATCTCCGTCTCCAGTGGCACTCCCATCCTCTTGGTTATATTATCTCGCTCCCAGTTAGCCACTCCATCTCCTTCTGTTCTATTATCTCCGTTCTCCCAGTGGCACTCCATCCTCCTTGGTTATATTTATCTCCGTTCTCCGTGCACTCCCATCCTCATTTGTTATATTTATCTCCGTTCCAGTGCACTTCCCATCCGACTTTGTTATATTTACTCCGTCTTCCAGTGCAACTCCATTCCTCATATATTATATTTATATCGTCTCCCATTGCACTCCATCCTCCTTTGTTTATATTTATCTCCGTCTCCCAGTGCACTTCCATCCGCCTGTGTTATATTTTCTCCGTTCTCCAGTGCACGCCCTCCTCATTGGTTATATTTATCTCCGGTCTCCCAGTGCACGCCATCCTCCTTGTTATATTTATCTCCGTCTCCAGTGCACCCCATCGCCTTTGTAATATTATCTCCTCTCAAGTGCACTACATTCTTGTTATATTTATCTCCTTTCCTCCCACGTGCACTCCATCCTCATTGTTATATTTTATCTCCGTCTCCAGCTGCACTCCCAATCCTCCTGTGTTATATTTATCTCCGTCTCCAGGTGCACTCCATTCCTCCTTTGATATATTTATTCGTCTCCAGTGCACTCCATCCTCCTTTGTTTTATTTATCTCCGTCTCCAGTGCCCTCCCATCCTCCTTTGTTATATTTATCTCGTCTTACCTGTGCACTCCCATCCTCATTGTTTATATTTATCTCCGTCTTCCAGTGCACTCATCCTCTTTGTTTATTTTCTCCGTTCCCAGTGCACTCCCATCCTCCTTTGGTTTCTTTATCTCCGTCTCCCAGTGCAATCCCCTCCTCCTTTGTTCTATTTTATCTCCGTCTCCAGTGCACTACCAATCCTCCCTTTGTTATTATTTTATTCGTCTCCCAGTGCACTCTTCATTTGTTATTTTTTATGTTCATTTCAAGGCCAGACTCGTTAATCTTAAAAAATGACCTTCTGAATCTTTGTATTCTAAATTCGAAGAATTTATCAGCACTCCTTAGATTGACTAGCAATACTTTCACAGGTGCGCGTTAGCTGCTATTGAGGATTCAAATAATGGAGTTGTCCTGGTTAAATTTTTGGAATCCATCAGTTATGAGAATGAGAATAAGTGGGGACGGGGGCGTTGAGTCCCCCCGGTGTAACGTTAGAGCACCAGACGACATCCTAAACAATATGACAAGTTAACATTAAACTAAAATTAATTAAATATTCCAGTTTCTTTTTATTATTAAAATTTCAATCTTTTCAATCCAATCTTTTTCTTCTCCGGATAATAAACTTCTGTCCGACTCCTTCAATGTTTTACGCCTCTATTTTCGAGAATTTTACAATGCAATACCATTATATTAACATCGTTCAACACATTTTGCCCGTATTGTAATACTCCCGGAGCAAAGGTATTCAATAAGAATGGTAATGCTTTTCTGGCATCCCACCGAGGAAAAGACAATAACCTCCCGCCCTTCCCTCTAGCTTTATATAATATATTTTCATTAACCTCCCCATTTCACCCTCGAAGTATCAATGAGTTTCTGGATATGATTCCACTGAAGGAGGAGAGAAACTCGTTCCTCAGTTGACCGTTCTGTTTATATTAATAAAATTGATCATTCACTCTCGTTTTATCAAGTCTTAATGTTGTACACATACAGCTAGAACACTTATCTTTTTATTGAATTAAGCTTCCTTTCTGAATCAGCGAGCTTATATCACTTGATCAATTATCTTTTTAATAAGTGGTTATACCTTGTGGGGTCATAATTAGATCTTAAGTATTAATATAACGACTCCAAAAGAGATACCAACTGATCGCCAAAATTAAATGGGTCGGATCAATCAAATCGCTATATATTAACATATAATTAAATCACTTGATTCTGGATGGGCTGGGTTTTACCGCCTTCACACAGGGACTCGTTAAAATAAAACTCTTTTTTATTGGGAAAGACTACAAAATTTCATTACCTAAGAACCTAGCATATCGCTTCCTTCTTTATCAAATTCCAACCCCATATAAGCACTGGGTAATATCAGAAGGTATTATTATTGTATTTGTTTTCAAGTTAATAACCACTCTGTTCTATACTGGATGATATGTTGAACACAATTGAGTTTTTTGGGGATGATAATCCGTTGAATGTTTAACAGCTATTAAGAGATTTTCATTACTATCCTCATTTATTGCCTCTAAAATCCTTGCATCTCACCTCCAATAATTTTGCTCATATCCATTTTATGCATATATTTATTTTATGTAGATTTTCATATTGTAATACATATATTAAATTCTTTTGCGGTTTATAAGCGTCTTGGGTAAATTATATTATTCAGGCAACTCATAATCAATTTTATTATCTAAATATAATGGGGTCCTATTATTATTAAAGAAAGCCGAAGGTGTATGGTGCGGGAATAATACGGAGACTTGATCGCTACACACGTATTAGAAGACGTGCAGCCATCTCTACACTCTTATACACAATAAATAAACACATAACTTCACAGAGTTTATATTACTCACCTAATATGATATCACGATGTTTCTCTCTTACACCGCTCCTTTATGTCTTAATTTGTTTTTCTCACTTTTGATATTCCTATACAAAATCAAAATGTATACCTGATATAGTTCATAAAAATGCTTTAATTTCTGTGAGTAATCAGAATCGATTCTGTCTCGCTGATTTCACATTATTTTCTGGATTAAAACATTAATATTTCAATAATATTACGTCAGTAATGGGGGTAAGGGTCACCATTCGCATCCAATCACCAAAGGATTTTTTGCAATAATACCAAATTGATTTCAATATTCTATAATTACTCGCACTCACTCTTATGTGCGATGAATCTGAAAATCTGGGGTTTTCTGGGTTTCACCGAGGTAGAGAGCAGGTGGGTAGACCTGCTAGGCTGGAGTAGTCTTAAACTTGCGTTTAACACCACGCTTCAAGAATGCACCACACCACCTCCTTCCAAATTTCTCACCCTCCGATCTTTACTAACTCAAGAGGTTTCCGATTCATAACTGATGTTGTACAAGATAAAATTCGTTCATGATTGATTACAACAATTCGAAATAATATTTACTGCTAGAGGTAATATAATGCCAAGAAGTTTTCCACCTCCGATACTCAGCAGATATTTCTTTTTACGCTGAAAACCGATTTTCTTACAAGCTAATGATTTAATCTCGTTCTTGTACTTTTTAAATATTTTAGGGTCTAATGGTATTTTATTCTTAATCAAATTCTTGAAAATCTCACTGATACAACTTATGTGTGTTTTCTTAAACTGTTGTAATAAACTCTTCCGATGATTGCGTGGGAGACTATTAAGTAATGTAATTAATTCTTTAAATTTTTCTAATAATGTTTTTTTTCATTGTACCTTCAACAAATCTCCTTCTTTGACCCACGAATTAAAAGTGGAATCATAACCTTTATAAGGGATACCAAATAATGCGTAATTCCACCAATTTTTTTTCGTTTCAATACTCTGTCGATAATATATTCTGGAGGTGGTATGACTGGGGTCAATTCTTCGCGATAAAATTTCCTTTATTCTTTTCACCTTTCAAATCTTTCAAATGATATGTTGTTATAGGTTGAGAATTATTAATTCTATATATTTTAAATATTTCCTCTGTATTTTTTTGTGTGAAACCCTCGGTTAAAACGCGGATGATCTGCTAAGAGTCATCTTGTTGTGTCTCCAACAGCCAATTTCTTACTGATTCGTTTCTATTGGATCTTCCATTTTTATAATTTATCCGAAACTGATTCCTTATATCATTCAATGACGTAATACCATGGACTTGCAATGGGGTTTTACCGCCAATCCCCGAGTGCGGAGATGAATTATACGCATCTACTAATTCATTTAACACTTTTGAATAATTAAATGTATTGGCACTGTCATATACTTGTATAATTTACGTTTCAGCGTTTGCAAGCCTTTTCTCTGCAATGGAAGCTTTTGTTTCTTTCGAAAATACATGAAAATAACTTTATATGCTTACTCTGGAGATAATTCTGTACCTGTTTATTTAGAAACTCCCTGCCTTTATCTGTAAATAATCTCGATATATTCTTCGCCTTTTCATTCTCCAATATGTTTTGTAATGCATGTAAAGTGCTCGGTCCGTCTTTCTTTTTCATGAGTACTGCTTGTAAATATCTTGAAAAAACATCGATACACACGAGAATGTATTTATATCCATCATTATATCTGGATAATTTAGACATATCACCCAAATCACAGGTTAATATCACTCTGGGTTTAGGAGCAATTATTTTCCTACGAGGAAACTTCTTAGGTTTAAGAACGTATAAAGTATATGATCTTTCTGAATTTAAGAAATTTCTGACCTCTTTCAAGGTTATGGACGGATCGATCTTTTTTACAGCTGTATATAAACTGTTTACCACCAGAGAATGACCCAGCAGATCCAGGATCTCTATAAACCTTTTCAATTAATTTTGCTCGCTCCATTGGTATACAATTTCGTAGGAATCCTGCCGTAACACATTGGTTCGCAACTGTAATGCTTCTGGTGTATTTAATGCAAGGTCTATGAATAAATAACCAAAGGGTGATCGTTTTATAGCAGATTTTTTATATATTTACAAATTCCTTATTTTTTCCGAACACTTGTCGCCCCAGAATCTCTACTTGTCCAAGATCCCTCATTTTAAATAAAGCAAATGCGTGGCGTTTAAAGCCATGGTACGACTATATCGTCCTCCGTGAAATATATTTTGAGTAATCAGAATAATGCTTATATTATGTCTACCTTTAGTAAAACATTCGAGAATAATTTCCCCTGTTACCTGCTTTTAAAAATAGATCATCAACAATAATTATTGTATTTTCATCAGGTGATGCAATGACATTTCTGCGGGTCGCATAATATCGTTACTTAATGTTAATTTATGAGTTATCTCTGAATCTTGTTTCTAAGGGATGTGATGTCACCCCACATATTATAATGTTATGAAATTTCTCGTGGTATAACTTTATTAATTTTGATGTGAAATAAGATTTGCCACTATTCGAATAACCGGCAATGATAATCCTTGATGGATAACGAAATATAAACAACGTCAGCAGATGTGTATGTTGACAAGTTCAACAATCTCCCTTATTATTTTAAACTGATCTAAAAGCTCGCTCTCCTTCTTAAGTTGAATGAACTAAAAAGGGTGTTACCATAGAGAGCGTCTTGTACACTGTAAGTTCTTAATGGGTATTTCAAGATATATAATACTTTTAGTTCAACAAGAGGACACAGTTAATGTGGAGCAAGGATTGCCTTCAACACCAAAATTAGATGCGCTTTAGGGTACGATGACCTAGGTGTTCATAAGGATATACTGGTATTATATTCTATCTTGGATGTTACCCCCCGCATTTCAGGCGCCGTCTGTCCCTGAGTGAGACGCATGTGTTTATGTTCTACCCTTGTGTTTGAAGCGCATTAACACCATGTGTTGGGGTGGACCCACAATGATCCTCTCTCAGAAAGCGAGGGACAGTGCTCTATTCGGAAATCGAGTAAATATTTTTTCTAACCATTGAGTGTTTTTAACCACAAGAAGATAATGTTCGAGTGTATAACGATAAAGTTTTTCAAACTAATTTGGATAAATCCAAAATGAATCGTTTCAAAGTAATTCTGGAGTACTCAAATATGGATTTTGGGGTAGTCCAATATATTTGAGGATAGGATTCGGCTATGTTAGGTTGGATAAGGATAAGATAGGTTAGGTTAGGTTAGGTAATGGTTAGGCAAAGGTTAGATTAGGATAAGATAGGTTAGGTTAGGTAAGTTAGGTTTAGGTTGGAATTAGGATAAGATAGGTTAGATTATGTTAGGTAAGGTAGGTTAGGTTAGGTTAGGATAAGTTAGGTACGGTAGGATAAGGTTTAAGTTTAGTTTAGGGTAGTTTGTTTAAAGTAGGGATAGGTTCAGGTAAAGTTTAGGTTTAGGTTAGCTAGGTTTATGTTTAGTAAGGTTAGGTTTAGGGTAGGTTCGGTAAGGTTAGATAGGTTAGGGTAGGTTAAGTTTAGGTTAGCGTAGTATTCGGTAAGGTTATGATAGGTTAAATTAGGTTATGGTAGGTTCGTTAGGTTTGGTTAGGTAGGTTTAGGTAGGTTTTAGGACTGTTAGGTGTAGGTTAGGTAGGGTAGGTTAGGTTAGGTAAGTTATTAAGGTTAGGTTAGTTCGGTTAGGTATATTTAGGTTATGTTAGTAAGGTTAGGTTAGGTAGGTTAAGATAGTTTAGGTTAGGCTAGTTAGGTTAGGTAAGTTAGTTAGGGTAGGTTAGGTTAAGGTTAGGTTAGGTAAGGTTATGTATGTGTAGGTAAGGTTAGGTTTTAGGTATGTTAGGTTAAGTAGGTTTGGGGAGTTTAGGTTAGGTAAGGTGCGGTATATGAGGGTAAGGTGTGTGTGTGTGAATACTTGGTTACGTGATTTTTAGTGGATTGAGATTCATTTGTGGGATGTGAATTGTGATTTTTTGTGTGAGGGTGTTCAGAAGAGGTATGTGGGAGATGGGTGAGTGGATGTGAAGAAAACGGGAGAGATGGAGAGGGGTATGTGGAGTTAGGTTAGTTGGATAAGTTAGGTAAGGATTATGATAGGATAAGTTAGGTAGGGTTAGGTTTGGTTAGGTTTAGGTTAGGGCAAAGTAAGGTTTAGGTTAGGTAGGAGTATGTACGTTAATTATGTTATGGGTAGTTTCGGTAAGGTTATGATAGGTTCGGTTAGGTTAAGTTAGGTTAGGGTAGGTTCGTAAGGTTAGGTTTAGGTTAAATTATGTAGGTAGGTTCGGTTAGGTTAGTTAGAGTTAGGTTAGGACAGGTTAGGTTAGGTTAGGTTAGGTTAGGATAGGTTAGGTTAGGCTGGTTGGGTTAGGTTGGTTAGGTTGGGTTTAGGAAGGTGTTGTGTGTGAAAATCTTGGTTTAAAGTGTTTTTTAGTGGTTTGAGATGCTTTTGGAGTAAATGTGATTTTTTTTTGTGTGTGTTCAAAAGAGTTGTTGGGAGAAGGGTGAGGGGATGTAAGAATGCGGGTGAATGGGAGGGGTATGGGAGGGTTTGTAATTAGAAATATGGAGAGATTTTACTGATATAAAGGTAATGTGTGAATATTTAAAAAGAAATTATAGAATTGAAAAGTTTTGATATATTGGAAAAAGAATGGGGGGTTTGAAAACATGCGCAATAGTTGGTAGGAAAGTTTTCAGTGTTTATTGGAAATGTTCGAAGGGTTTTTTTGAAGGGTTTTTAGAGTGTTTTGAAGGTGCAAAAGGGGTTTTTGAAGGGGTTTAAAGGTGTTTTGAAGGTGTTTTAAGGGGGGTTTTGGGTTGAATTCAGCGGTTTTTTAGTAAAATTTTAGGGGTGTAATTGGGGGTACTCAAATTTTGTTTTTTGGAAGTGTTTCAGTGTTGATTGGGAAAGTTCAAAAGGTGTTTTTTAAAGTGTTTTTAAGAGTGTTTTGAAGGGGTTTCAAGGGAGTTTGAAGGTGTTGAGGGCGTTTTTTTATTGAATTTAGGGGGTTTTAGAATTTAAACATGGTGTAATTTTGGGGTACTCAAAAAGTGTTTTGGAAATGTTCATGGGTGTTGTGGATGTGGGTGTTGTGGGTGTTTTTGTCGAATTTAATTACCGAAAAAGAAATATAAGTGGGTTGTGATGAAATTATTTAAAAACGATATTCAAAGGTGTTTTTAAGGTTTCAAGGGGTTTTATGTGAGTATTTTAAAAGATTAAGAAGGTTTTTGGGGTGTTCAAAAATAAAATGTTTGGGTTAAATTTTTTTTTTACTTTTTTCTGGATTGTTCCCCTTAAAACTTTAATGAACTAAAAGGGTAAAAAAAGAGAAAATGCCTAGTCTGGAGACTGAGGGATGAGTTGTAATTTAATGAAAGTGCAGAAAAATTAGAGATGTCAAATCTTATTTGGGAGTACTCAAATAGTGTTTTGGAAATGTTCAAAGGTGTTCAAAGGTGTTCAAATGTTGTTTTAAAAGGTGTTCAAGGTGTTTTGAAGGTGTTCAAAGGTGTTTGAGGTTATTCAAAGGTTTTTTGGGAAGGTGTTCAAAGGGTGTTTTGAAGGTGTTTCAAAGGTGTTTTGAGGTTATTCAAAGGTGTTTTGAAGGTGTTCAAGGGTGTTTATGTGAGTATTCAAAGGTGTTAAAAGGGTGTTTTTGAAGGTGTTGAAGGGTTTTTTGATTGAATTCATCGGTGTTTTAGTAGTATTCAGTGGTGTAATTGGGAGTACTCAAATAGTGTTTTGGAAATGTTCAAAGGTGTTTTTGAAGGTGTTCAAGAGTGTTTTAAAGGTGTTCAAGGGTTTTGAAGGTGTTGAAGGGTGTTTTGATTGAATTCAGGGGGGGTTTTTAGAAAGTAATCAGTGGTGTAATTGGGAGTACTCAAATTGTGTTTTTTGGAAGTGTTTCAGTGTTGTTTGGAAATGTTCAAAGGTGTTCAAAGGTGTTTTGAGTGTGTTCAAATGTTGTTTTTTGAGAGTGTTCAAGGGTGTTTTGAAGGTGTTCAAGGGTGTTTTGAAGGTGTTCAAAGTTTATGGAGGGGCTTTAAAAGGGTTTAAGGTTTTCAAGGTGTTTATGTGAGTTTTTCAAAGGTGTTTTTTTAAAGGTGTACAAAGGGATTAGGGGTACTTATGAAGGTTTTTCAAAGTGGCAAGATACTAAAAGGTGTTCGGGGGAGTATTCAGATGATTTGGGGGTGTTCGAAATGGTTTTTGAGAAATTGGGTTTTGTTTGGAATTATAAAGGTATTTTTTGTGAGTTTCAAATGATTTAGAGGTGTTTTGAAGATGTTCAAAGTAAAAGTGCTTTTTTAATTTCGTAATAGAAAATTGTGATGTGAATTTAAAAAAGTGGAGCGGGACTTTCGCTGCGTGCCCCCCTATTAATTTTAAGAAAAAAAAGGGTTTTTTAAAACAAAAAAATTTTGGGGGTTTAGAGTAAAAAATTGGGGTTTTTGGTTTGGGAGTGGAGGTTTGGGAGGGGGGGTAAAAGGGTAGACAAATTCAACCTGTGTGCCGCCCTTTTTTTAGTTCATTTAATTTAAAGGGTGGAAACTGACCCCCGAGAAAACGCTTTTTTTAGTTCTTTAAACTTAATGAGGGGAAAACTTTTTAGTTCTTTGCTTAATGAGGAAGGTTTTATTTTCTTTTTAAAATAAAAAGGGGGAAGAGTTTAGACCTGTAGTAAGCATGCCCCCAAAGGGGGATTTCATTTGAATGCTTATACCCAGAGGGGGATTCCAAAAACTTATCCGGGGGAAAATTTCAAAACCCCATGTGGGGGGAAAACCCAAAAACTTACCGGGGAGATGGAACTTTCGAAAACCCCATAGGGGGGAACCCAAAAAAACTTGCCCGGGAGATGGAAAAACCCCAAAACCTTGACCAAGGGATGGAGAAAATCCAAAACCCTTATCCAAGAGATAGAATTCGAAAAACCCCTAGGGGGAATCCAAAAACTACCCGAGGAACATAAAAAAAAAAAAAAATTCGAGGCGCGGGGGGGCAAACCCGGACGACCGCAAAAGGGGCTAGCGAAGGCGGGGGCGGCGCGGGGGGGGCGCGCGGGCGGGCGGGGCCCCGGGGCCCGGGGGGGGCGCGCGGGGCGGGCGGGGGGGGGGGGCGCGAAGGGGGGGGGGGTGGGCGGGGGTTTGGTTGGGGGGGGCAAGGGGAGGTAGTCTCGAACGGGGTCATGGTCAAAACCGGAAGTAACACCTAGGGGTGAAAAGGTGACCCTCCACTGCTGGTCCTAGACCGGAAGGGACCTCCCTGTAAAGGGCCAAACCGGAAGGGGCCCCCACCGCATGCCTTTTTTCCGGGAAGGGAACCCCCCCCGCATTTACACTACTTAAAAATATATAATATATTTTAATATATATTATATATATATTATATATTAATATTATAATTTTATTATATATATATATATTATTATTATAATATATATATATATTAATATTGGGAAAAAACAGTATGAATACAAATGTTTTGCATAAATATTGTTTTCTTTTGGGGAATTAGAATTTTAAAATTTAAATTTTTATATTACCAGTAACAGTTTTTAAAGTCCAGTAACAGTTTAATATTACCCGTAACTTTATAATGTACCAGTAACATTTTTATATGTCTTGTGTATATAATGTGGAAAAAATAATGTCAGGTTGATAGATGTTCATTAATTACTTACAAAGTTTGATGATTCGTGCATTTCTTGTTTATTTAAAGTGCTTCTGAAAAATGTTTTTTCAAGTGAAAGGGAGATATAACTTTGACTTTGGGGGAGGAGGGGTTAGAATGTAAGTTGTATGTGTTACACCATATGGGGAGGGGGGGGTTAAAGGTAAGTTTTTATGGTGTTAACACCATAGTGGGGGAGGGGGAGGGTTTGAAGTGTAAGTTGTATGGTGTTGCACCAAAAGTGGGGAGGGGGGG
>NC_069457.1:14192618-14225392 GCF_026875155.1 Cherax quadricarinatus
GGTGGGGTCCTGGGTAGTGAGAGTGGAGGTGGGTAGGGTCCTGGGTAGTGAGAGTGAGTGGGTAGGGTCCTGGGTAGTGAGAGTGGAGGTGGTAGGTCCTGGGTAGTGAGAGTGGAGGTAGGTAGGGTCCTGGGTAGTGAGAGTGGAGGTGGGTAGGGTCCCTGGGTAGTGAGAGTGGAGGTGGGTGGGGTCCTGGTAGTGAAAGTTGAGGTAGGTAGGGTCCTGGGTAGTGAGAGTGGAGGTGGGTGGGTCCAGGGTAGTGAGAGTGGAGGTAGGTAGGGTCCTGGGTAGTGAGAGTGGAGGTGGGTGGGGTCCAGGGTAGTGAGAGTGGAGGTAGGTAGGGTCCTGGGTAGTGAGAGTGGAGGTGGGTGGGGTCCAGGGTAGTGAGAGTGGAGGTAGGTAGGGTCCTGGGTAGTGAGAGTGGAGGTGGGTGGGGTCCAGGGTAGTGAGAGTGGAGGTAGGTAGGGTCCTGGGTAGTGAGAGTGGAGGTGGGTGGGGTCCAGGGTAGTGAGAGTGGAGGTAGGTAGGGTCCTGGGTAGTGAGAGTGGAGGTGGGTGGGGTCCAGGGTTGTGAGAGTGGAGGTGGGTAGGGTCCAGGGTGGTGAGAGTGGTGGGTAGTGTGAGGGAAAAGTGGGTGTAAGTGGGGTTAGGGTTGTTCAGGCAACCAGGAACCATTAGTTACGTCGCGCACCTTCCCCCCCTCTAGCGGGCTGGGGCGAAACTCTAGATCCTGGTGTCTGATTTGTTTCAATTTCTTCTCCTGGTAGTATTGACCTTGAACATCAAAATGGTATAAAATACCGACAGGTTGGTAGGTAAGACACAAAGGCAACAGTTAGGCAACTTTATTCCGAAACGTTTCGCCTACACAGTAGGCTTCTTCAGTCGAATACAGAAAGTAGGCAGGAACAGTAGAGATGTGAAGACGATGTAATCAGTCCATCACCCTTGAAGTCGTAGAATTTGTGGTTGTCAGTCCCTCAGCCTGGAGAGTTCAGTTCCATAGTCAGGAACTATCTGAAGATCAAGCGACAGTGCGGAGACTTAAATACTGTCGGAAGGAGAGGTGCAGGGTAGTAGTAGTAGTAGTGAGAATGTAGCCACTGATAGGTCAGGTCCCTCTCAGATCCAACAGTTCTCACTTGAAAGGTGTTTTCTGTACCAAGAGGCCATGTGTTGCAGTGTCTGACAAGATGAACATCAAAATGGTATAAAATACCGACAGGTTGGTAGGTAAGACCTTACTTGGTGTGGGTGGAAGTCTGGAGAGTCGCTTCTCCTCCACTTTTCTTCTGATCAGGTAGGGTGATCTACCAGGAGTATTACTGTTTTTTGTTTTCTGGTTACCAGTAATGATTTTGGCATTTAATACCACTCCTTTTCATTCTTAAATGTTATATCATCATAACCATTGGCAGCCAGTCTATTATTTCTTATTACCAGCTTCTTTCCTGGCGTGGTCATCCAGGATAGACACCAGATAAAGGAGCAAGACACTTGTTAATTGGACTTATTAATATTATTCGACTACTACCGGCCCTTATTTATTCTACTTGTGGTGCTCCAACCAAGTGGTAGAGGAGATTCCAGAACATCGGACTGTTACCATCCGCCCAGGATAACCTACATCTTTAACATCAGAAATCTATCCAGGGCCTTACCTACTCCTGCCCAACTACAGAACCAGAGGCCATTTTTATTATATTTAAATTTTAAGTAAAATCTTTGAAGTCATTATTCTTATTTCTCCTAGAGTAGTTTATTTATATTTTTCCATTAGTTTTTTTTTTTGTTCGGATGGAAGGCGCTCCACTGACAGGTAGGGTCCTGGGTAGTGAGTGGAGGTGGGTAGGGTCCAGGCCTAAACCATATTATCCTGAAACACCTTCCTGACTCTATCATTGCTGCCTACAGAAACCTCCTCAATGCCTTGCCTCTGGATACTTCCCTCTTCAAAGCTGCTATTACTATCCTTCCTAAACCCAATAAAGACCACTCTGACCCTAGAAACTATAGCCCTATCAGCCTCCTCGAAACTTTAGGAAAACTTTGAAAAACTCGTCAACCATCGCCTTCGCAGATACCTGGAACACAACTCTACTTTCTGATGGCCAGTTTGGCTTCAGAACACACAGATTCACACAGGATGCCATTAACATCATTCACAACTACATCCACATAAACACAAAACAAAGAAACAGGACAGTCCTGGTTGCAAAAGACGTTGAAAAAGCTTTTGACACTGTCTGGCACGAAGGGCTCAAGTACAAACTCTGCACTAACTTTAACCTGCCTCTCACTACTCGTAAACTCCTCTGCAACTTCCTAGACGGCCGTACCATGAGAATCAAATTCCAAGGCTGTTACTCTGACTACTTCACACTAAATGCTAGAGTACCCCAGGGATCTGTCCTCTCCCCTACCCTCTACATTTTATACACTAACGACATTCCAACACCTGTATACCACAACTCCATCACACTAGCCTATGCAGACGACATTACACAACTTATCACTCATGCCAATATAGATACACTCACACACAAAACACAAAATGAGGTCGACATGATAGCCATCTGGGAACAAAAATGGAGGATCAAAACCAATGAAACTAAATCCAGCATTACATATTTTAACTATAGGAAACGTGATTCTCCATTACCTGTCGAACTCAGAACAGCTGACACCCGCACTTACATCCCCATCACACAATCTGTCACTGTCCTTGGCGTTAATCTTGACTACCTTCTTTGCTTACACGGACACATTCACTCCAAGCATGCAATAGCTAGTAAGGCCCTTGCGGGCCTCTACAAGCTGAAACATGCCTCCCAACGCACCAAACTACACCTTTACACATCCCCAATACGTCCTTTGATAACTTACTCTCCTCTAGCCCTCTCTCTTGCAGCTAAAACGAACTTAATTAAACTGCAGCGTGTCCAGAACAAGGCGCTGCGCTGGGTGCTTGATATCAGATGGGAGGACTTGGCCACAAGCGAGTCTCTCCATGCCCAATTAGACATCCCTGCGCTGAATCTGTACTGGAAGACGCTCAGTGACAGACAAATAGACAAACTTGAGGCGCATGACTACTGGACCTCTCTCCTTGAAGACATTCGCAGACCCACAAACCAACCTCCTTTTATACTCCTTGTATGTCCTGCTCCTAACCCTATTTACAAATAACCTTGGATTCGCTGACAGGTACCTTCTCTGACAGGTACCATTCTCTGATCCACGTTCGCCTTAGCTTTAGGGTTAAGACATGGTTCAGTTCTACACTCCTCTCCAGCACTATTCTTCGCCTGTCCTGTCTTCCCCGCTCATCCCATTTGGGACCTTATCTGAACTTTCGTTCGTGCATTTGCTCCAGATTCTCCTCCACCACGATGCTGTGAACACTAACTCCAAGGCTGAGAGACTGATTACCTCATCTTTTGCATATAGTTCTACTGTCTTCTAATTGTGCCCTAGAATCTGTATTGATAAAGTCACTGGATGGCGAAACGTCTACAATAAAGATATCCAGATGTTGCACATGTGTCTTAACTTTCATATTGTGTATTTTATACCTGTCTTGCACAACTTGTCAGACATTGGAACATGGAATCTTGGTCCAGAGGACATCTACAAGACATTCCTCACGGCTGAAGCAACTAACCCATTCCTATGGGTAGGACTTATTCCCACTGGTGAATCCCGCCTACCAGTGACTGCCCTCGTCTGCTACCCGTCCTTATCCACTGATGCCTATATAACCGCCAGTCTTCTTGCCTTTGAACATCAGAATGGTATACAATACCGACAGGTTGTTAGGTAAGACACATATGCAACAGTTAGACAACTTTATTCCGAAACGTTTCGCCTACACAGTAGGCTTCTTCAGTCGAATACAGAAAGTAGGCAGGAACAGTAGAGATGTGAAGACGATGTAATCAGTCCATCACCCTTAAAGTCGTAGAATTTGAGGTTGTCAGTCCCTCGGCCTGGAGAAGTTCAGTTCCATAGTCAGGAACTATCTGAAGATCAAGCGACAGTGCGGAGACTTAAATACTGTCGGAAGGAGAGGTGCAGGGTAGTAGTAGTAGTAGTAGTAGTAGTAGTAGTAGTAGTAGTAGTGAGAGGCAACTGAGAGAGGTCATGTCCCTCTCAGATCCAACCCTTCTCACTTGAAAAGCTTGTCCAAGGTGTTTTCTGTACCAAGATGCCACGTGTTGCAGTGTCTACTACTACTACTACTACTACTACTACTACTACCCTGCACCTCTCCTTCCGACAGTATTTAAGTCTCCGCACTGTCGCTTGATCTTCAGATAGTTCCTGACTATGGAACTGAACTTCTCCAGGCCGAGGGACTGACAACCTCAAATTCTACGACTTTAAGGGTGATGGACTGATTACATCGTCTTCACATCTCTACTGTTCCTGCCTACTTTCTGTATTCGACTGAAGAAGCCTACTGTGTAGGCGAAACGTTTCGGAATAAAGTTGTCTAACTGTTGCATATGTGTCTTACCTAACAACTTCTTGCCTTTGCTCCAGATTCTCTCCCACCACGATGCTGTGAACACTAACTCCAAGGCTGATTACCTCATCTTTTGTATATAGTTCTACTGACTTCTAATTATGTCCTAGAATCTGTATTGATAAAGTCACTGGATGGCGAAACGTCTACAATAAAGATACCCAGATGTTGCACATGTGTCTAAACTTTCACAGTGAGAGTTGAGGTGGGTAGGGTCCAAGGTAGTGAGAGTGGAGGTGGGTGGGGTCCTGGGTAGTGAGTGGAGGTAGGTAGGGTCCTGGTTAGTGAAAATGGTGGTGGGTAGGGTCCTGGGTAGTGCGAGTGGAGGTGGGTAGGGTCAAGCGTAGTGAGTGGAGGTAGAGAGTCCTAGGTAGTGAAATTGTTGGTGGGGAGGGTCCTGGAAGTGGGTGGATCCAGAGTAGTGAGAGTGGAGTAGTAGGGTCCTGGGTAGTGAAATGTTGGTGGTAGGGGCCTGGGGAGTGAGAGTGGAGGTGGTAGGGTCCAAGTAGTGAGAGTTGAGGTAGGTACTGTCCAGGGGAGTGAGAGTGGAGGTAGAGGTAAAAAGGTAGTGAGACTGGGAAATAGGTATTGACCTGGTAGTAGTGGAATGGTAGGGTCCCCGGTAGAGAAAGTGGAGGGGGTTGGGTCCAGGTAATGAGGGTGAGGTGGTTGGGTCCTGCTTAGTTAGAGTGGAGGTAGTATGGAACTTTGGTAGTGAGAGTGAAGGAGGGTGGGGTCCAGGTAGTGAGAGTGGAGGTGGATGTGGTCCTGGGTAGTGAGTGGAGATAGGTATGGTCCAAGGTATTGAACTGGGAAATAGGTATTGACCTGGGTAGTGAGAGTGGAGGTGGTATGGGTCCTGGGTAGTGAGAGTGGAGGTGGGATGGGTCCAGGGTAAAAGAGGTGGAGGTGGTGGGGTCCTGGGTAGTTTAGAATAGAGGTAGGTAGTCGTGGGTAGTTTAGAGTGGAGGTGGGTGGGTCCAGGTAAATTTACAGCTGAGGTTGTATGGGTCCTGGAATGACAGTGGAGATGGGGGGGGTCCAAGTAGTGAGAGTGGAGGTGGGTGGGGTTTCCAGGGTATGAGTGGAGGTGGGTGGGTCCTGGTAGTGATAGTGGGGGTGGTAGGGTCCTGCTTAGAGAGTGGGGCAGTATGGTCCTTGGTAGCGAGAGTGGAAGGTGGTGGGGTCCATGGGAGTGAGAGTGGAGGAGGTAGGGTCATTGTAGTGTGAGTGGAGGTGGGGAGGTCAGGGTATGTGAGTGGAGTCTCGAACCCATGCAACCACAATTAGGTGAGTACAATTAGGTGAGAGTGGAGTACGTAGATCCCAAAGGGAGTGAGAGTGAAGTAGGTAGGGTCCAGGTAGTGAGAGTGGAGATGGTATGGTCCTGGGTATAAAGTGGAGGTGGGTGGGTCCCGGGAGTGATAGTGGGTGTGGGTGGGGTCTTGCTTAGTAGAGTGGAGGTAGTATGGGTCCTTGTATTTAGAGGAAGGTGGGTGGGGTCCAGGGGATGAGAGTGGAGGGCGTAGTGTTTCCCGAGTATGAGAGTTTGGGGGTGGGTAGGGTCATGGTAGTGAAAGTGGAGGTGGGTAGGGTCCAGGGTAGTGAGAGTGGAGGTCGGGAGTGTCCTGAGTAGTGAGAGTGGAGGGGGTAGGGTCATGGGTAGTGAAAGTGGAGGTGGGTAGGGTCCAGGGAGTGAAGTGGAGGTGGGCAGGGTCCGGTAGCGAGATGGAGGTGGTATGTCTAAGGTAGTGAGAGTGGAGGTGGGGAGGTCCAGGGGAGTGAAAGGGGGTAGGTAGGGGCCAGGGTAGTGAGAATGGAGGTAGGTAGGTCCTGGGTATGAGAGTGGACGTAGGTAGGGGCCTGGGTAGTGAGAGTGGAGGGTTGTATGGTCCAGGTAGTGAAATGGAGTGGGTGGGTTCCGGGTATGATTTGTGAGGTGGGTAGGGGCCAGGGAGTGAAAGTGGGGTAGGTAGGGTCCAGGGTATGAGAATGGGAGTAGGTAGGGTTCTGGGTAGTGAAGTGGAGGTGGTAAGGTCCAGGGTAGTGAAAGTGGAGGGTGGTGGGTTCCTGGGGAGTGAAGTGGAGGGGGTGGTGTCCTGCTTAGTGGGGAGTGGAGGTAGGGAGGGTCCAGGTATGAGAGTAGAGGTACAATAGTGTCCCTGGGTAGTGAAGTAGAGGTACATAGTGTCCTGGGGAGTGAGAGTGGAGGTGGGTGGGGGCCTGGTTAGTGAGAGTGGAGGTGGGTGCGGTCCAGGGTAGTGAGAGTGGGGGTAGGTAGGGTCCGGGGTAGTGATAGTGGAGGTGAGTGCTGTCCAGGGTAGTAAGAGTGGAGGTAGGTAGGGTCCAGGGTAGTGATAGTGGAGGTGGGCAGAGTACAGGGTAGTGAGAGTGAAGGTAGGTAGGGTCCTGGGTAGTGAGGGTTGAGGTGGGCAGCGTACTGGGTAGTGAAAGTTGAGGTAGGTAGGGTATAGGGTAGTTAGAGTGGTGGTGGGTGGGGTCCAGTGTAGTGAGAGTGGAGGTGGGTAGGTTCCTGGGTATTGAGAGTGGAGGTCGGTAGGGTCCTGGGTTGAGAGTGGAGGTAGGCATTTATGTGTATTAACAAGTTACAAATGGAACTAGTCAGAGGAATGGGGCAATGATAAGAACATAAGAAAGGAGGAACACTGCAGCAGGCCTGTTGGCCCATACTAGGCAGGTCCTTCACAATCCATCCCACTTGTGTGATGAATGTTTTTGAAAACCGACAAGTTGAAGAACTGAGACACTTATGCAACACATGGGAATCTTTATTGAAGAAACGTTTCGCCACACAGTGGCTTCATCAGTCCAATACAAAGTAGAAGTGGGTAAGGAAAGTAGAAGTTTGAGGTAATCAGTCCCTCAACCAGGAATCGATGTGTTCAGTCCATCACTCTTGTAGGAAGTGCAGCATAGGGCCAGAGAGGTGGCTTATATACTGCGGTGAGATGAGTTGAAGCAGGAGGAGGCGGGATCACAGTGGGACCTGCCACTAGTGTAAGTAGCAGGAGGAGGCGGGATCACAGTGGGACCTGCCACTAGTGTAAGTACCAGGAGGCGGCGGGATCACAGTGGGACCTGCCACTAGTGTAAGTAGCAGGAGGAGGCGGGATCACAGTGGGACCTGCCACTAGTGTAAGTAGCAGGAGGAGGCGGGATCACAGTTGGACCTGCCACTAGTGTAAGTAGCAGGAGGAGGCGGGATCACAGTGAGACCTGCCACTAGTGTAAGTAGCAGGAGGAGGCGGGATGACAGTGGGACCTGCCACTAGTGTAAGTAGCAGGAGGAGGCGGATGACAGTGGGACCTGCACTAGTGTAAGTAGCAGGAGGAGGCGGGATCACAGTGGGACCTGCCACTAGTGTAAGTAGCAGGAGGAGGCGGGATCACAGTTGGACCTGCCACTAGTGTAAGTAGCAGGAGGAGGCGGGATCACAGTGGGACCTGCCACTAAGTAGCAGGAGGAGGCGGGATCACAGTGGGACCTGCCACTAGTGTAAGTAGCAGGAGGAAGTAGCAGGAGGAGGCGGGATCACAGTGGGACCTGCCACTAGTGTAAGTAGCAGGAGGAGGCGGGATCACAGTGGAACCTGCCACTAGTGTAAGTAGGTCGTCGTCCAAAGGTTGGGCAAGCGTTGAAGTCTTTGTACCAAGATCCCATGATGTTGCAGGTTGAGGGACTGATTATCTCAAACTTCTACTTTCCTTACCCATTTCTACTTTGTATAGGACTGATGAAGCCACTGTGTGGCGAAACGTTTCTTCAATAAAGATTCCCATGTGTTGCATAAGTGTCTCAATTCTTCATCCCACTTGTCCTGAAGTACCTAGTTTACCAAATATAGAATCACTGCAGTTATCACTGCAGGTGTAAAACATTCTAGGACCATACGTAGTTACCAATGGATTAATAGGAAGATAGGTGCTGAGGAATGTAAGTGTTGCAGTATCGTCCAGCCAGACTGCCATAGATTGGCTGATAGTTAATGTAAATTCCAGAGCCGTAAATAGGACGTAGAATGGGTCGTCAGTATGATACGTAAAGAATTCAACACGTGTGCTACATCTATGTATGTGCAAGACAGGTATACAATACCGACAAGATGAAAGTTAAGACACTTGTGCAACATCTGGGTATCTTTATTGTGAACGTTTCGCCAACCAGTGGCTTTAGCAATACAAATTCCAGGACATAACTTGAAGACAGTAGAACTATGTACCGAAGATGAGGACTTAACTTTCATCTTGTCGGTATTGTATACCTGTCTTGCACATCTTGTCAGACACTGCAACATCATGGTATCTTGATTCAGAGGACATCTACAAGACCTTCTTCACGGCTGCTACAACTAACCCATCAATTTGGGAAGGACCTACTTCCACTGGGGAATCCCGCCTACCAGTGACTATGTCCTCGTCTGCTACCCGTCCCATTCACTGACGCCTATATAAGCGCCAGTCTCCTTACCTGTGCTTCAGAATCTCTACAACCACGGTGTTGTAAACACCACCTCCAAGGCTGAGGGACTGATTACTTCATCTTTTGTATATAGTTCTTCTGTTTTCTTATTATGTCCAAGAATTTGTATTGATAAAGCCACTGGATGGCGAAACGTTTACAATAAAGATAACCAGATGTTGCACAAGTGTCTTAACTTACATCTATGTATCTTTATTTGTAGACGTTTCGCCATCCAGTGGCTTTATCAATACAAGGATATAACGTGAAGATTGTAGAACTATATACAAAAGATGAGGTAATCAGTCTTGGAGTTGGTGAAGAACAGCTTACTCTTGAAGAATGTGAAGCACAGACAGTAAGCTGGAGTTGTGCAAGACAGGTATATAATACCGACAATATGAAAGTTAAGACACATGTGCAACATCTGGGTATCTTTATTGTAGACGTTTCGCCATCCAGTGACTTTATCAATACAGATTCTTGGACATAATAGGAAGACAGTAGAACTATATACAAAAGATGAGGTAATTTTATACCTTTCTTGCACAACTTATCAGACACTGCAACATCATGGAATCTTGGTTCAGAGGACATCTACAAGACCTTCTTCACGGCTGCTACAACTAACCCATCTCTTTGGGAAGGACCTACTTCCACTGGGGAATCCCGCCTACCAGTGACTGCCCTCGTCTGCTGCCTGTCCCTTCCACTGACGCCTATATAACCGCCAGTCTTCTTGCCTTTGCTCCAGATTCTCCTCCACCACGATGCTGTGAACACTAACTCCAAGGCCGAGGGACTGATTACCTCATCTTTTGTATATAGTTCTACTGTCTTCCTATTATGTCCTAGAATCTGTATTGATAAAGCCACTGGATGGCGAAACGTCTACAATAAAGATATCCAGATGTTGCACATGTGTCTTAACTTTCAGTAAGCTGGAGGGCGAAACGTCTACTATAAAGATACCCAGATGTTGCACATGTGTCTAATTCTTCATCTTGTCGGTATTGTCTACCATTCATTAGGGTGGTCTCCCACTCTGGTCTGGTGAGGAGAGAGGAGTGAGTAAACCATACCACGGGCGGGGATTGAACCCGCGGTCAGAGAGTCTCAAAACTCCAGACCGTGGCGTTAGCCACTGGACCAGCTAGCCACAATAAGATTCGTCCAACTAGGTATATTTCTACACCATAGGAAGGTTAGCATAGGCACCACTGTGACCGCGGGTTCAATCCCGCCCGTGGTATGGTTTGTTTGCAATCGTGTCATTACGATTTCGTGAGTCATGTTGACGGCATTGAGGGGACTTGAGCTAGAGTTCGTCACGGCCACGCTAGCTGGAGATTCGTCTGTAAAAACTTGCATTTGTGGTCACAGAGGTGCCTATGCTAACCTTCCTATGGTGTAGAAATATGCCTAGTTGGATGAATCTTATTGTGGCTAGCTGGTCCAGTGGCTAACACGACGGGCTGGAGTTTTGAGACTCTCTGACCGCGGGTTCTATCCCCGCCCGTGGTATGGTTTGTTTGCAATCGTGTCATTACGATTTCGTGAGTCAGAGGAGTGAGTAATTGTAGACTTGAAAAAATACGATCAAACTGATGTTCAGTTGTTTCGGCGACTTTAACAGAGTCTGATACTTTTTCACAGGTAATGGTGAGGACAGAAGCAGGATCAGGTATATATCTGTCTGCTAACTTTTGTAGTTTTTTGCAGGCTGTACACACGGTGGTAGTAGGTGGTACTTACAGCAGACGGTAAGCATAACAACAAGCCATTTGTTCGTACTAACGTGACGCGCGTGCTCTCTCGCTTGTTTATGAGTTAGAAGAGTCTACAGTGACTCACGAAATCGTAATGACCCGACTGCAAACAAACCATACCACGGACGGGGATAGAACCCGCGATCAGAGAGTCTCAAAACTCCGGACCGTCACGTTAGCCACGGTCTGGAGTTTTGAGACTCTCTGATCGTGGGTTCTATCCCCACCCGTGGTATGGTTTAGTATACAGTGCCGTTGTAAGCACTGTAGACTCGGTTCAAACGAACGGCATGAGTGCAGTGAATGGTTCACTAGGGGCAGAGAGGTGACACAGAGACGCAATAGCTCGTCTCTAGCAATAATACTAGAAATACTAACAAAATGTTATTTTATCCTGACAATGTCGTACCTATACATACCCTCCGTATCCGTGTATTGTTAAATAGGTAAGTAATGTGTTATTTTATCCTGACAATGTCGTACCTTACTTTACCTCCGTATCCGTGTATTGTAAATAGGTAAGTAATGTGTTATTTTATCCTGACAATGTCGTACCTATACATACCCTCCGTATCCGTGTATTGTTAAATAGGTAAGTAATGTGTTATTTTATCCTGACAATGTCGTACCTATACATACCCTCCGTATCCGTGTATTGTTAAATAGGTAAGTAAGTTTATTCAGGTATACACAAATACAGTTACATAGATTATCATACATAGCAGCATATGTGTAGAGAACCTGGGATAACACAAAAAAGTCAGACAGTAAATCACTTCCATTGTGGGCCTTGTACCTACTTAACAAAGCTCCTGGGAAAAGCGAAACGTTGGCCACAATAAAATGTCACACTGTTCGTATCTTGTCCATTTATCTAACATTAGTTTGTAGAGGAATGAACGGTAGAAAAGATGAATCTTTACTGAGTGACCAATACTGGTACGATCAGGAATGTACAGAAAACCAGATGTTTATCTGGAGCGTTTATCTGGAGAGAGTTCCGGGGTCAACGCCCCCGCGGCCCGGTTTGTGACCAGGCCTCCTTAGGTCAGTGTCCCAGGATGCGACCCACACCAGTCGACTAACACCCAGGTACCCATTTTACTGATGGGGAACATAGACAACAGGTGGAAAGAAACACGTCCAATGTTTCTACTCTGGCTGGGAATCGAACCAGGCCCTCACCGTGTGAAGACAAGAGGTTATCCACCAGGCCACCAGGAGAACAGAGAAATGAAATTTGCTGTTGTTTAGATCATTACAGGCCAGTTAAATTCTAGAGTGAGCATTAAAATGGTATAAAATACCGACAGGTTATTAGGTAAGACATATATGCAATAGTTAGGTATCTTTATTTCGAAACGTTTCGCCTACACAGTAGGCTTCTTCAGTCGAGTTAGGGTGGTAGGGTGGGGTTGGCACCGACCACTAACCCAGTCTAAGGGTTGCCGTGGCCGGTGACACCTACACTACTCTGAGACCTCTCTCTCTGCTTTGGTTGCTCCCTTGCACCATTGCACAGCTCTTGATGACGCATCGAGAAGTGTGGAAGTACTTAAGCTAAAGATTTCCAGCACCCGTGACTTGTCCTGCATAGAGAGAGAACTATGTACGAAAGGGAGCAGGTTTTCAGATCTAGAAGTGTAGGAACACCTGTGAAAAATGTCCAAACGTAGATCAACGTTTGGACAGTGGCTTCATTTGGACTGAATAGCCACTCTTGGCGAAACGTTTCCTTTAATAAATGTCCTGAAGTGCACAGTTTTCCACACAGGAACACCTGTATTAAGATACGCAGAGAGAAAGGGGGCTGAGAAAGAAGTGCAATTAGTAATGAGAATTAAAATGACCTTAAATGCGAAGTTTCCCTGAATCCCTTCAGGGAAATTTGCTAAGCCTAGTTCACACAAGGCTTAGCAACCCCCTGGCTTAACACAAGAGCACTGACTGTGTAATCGACTTTCAGCTATTAATGACAGCGGTCGAATCGAGCCAGAATGAACGCCGATTGCCACTCCTGTAACCGAAGCAATCTCCGTTAATACTACCGTTAACAGAGGCTCCGTTAGTTAGCTCTCTGACGCCTCTCTGGAGGGTCATGTGACGCGCCCACCGCATCACGACCAACAAAAGTTACTGAGAAATAGTCTGGTGATACCGACAAGATGTGGAAAGAGACACGTATGTACAGTTTGTACAGTTCGGGACATTTATTGGAGCAAACGTCTCGCCACGAGTGACTTCTTCAGTCCTGTTAGGTGTCCGGGGGAAAAAAGGCCACAGGAAAAAATCACAGAAAATAAGTCACATTTTTATTTAGGTTAGGTTAGGTTAAGCTAGGTTAGAGTAGGCTAGGTTATATTAGGTTAGGGTAGGTTAGGTTATATTAGGTTAGGTTAAGTTAAGGTACGTTAAGACCCTTGTGCAACATCTGGTTATCTTTATTGTAGACGTTTCGCCATCCAGTGGCTTTATCAATACAGATTCTTGGACATAATAAGAAATCAGAAGAACTATATACAAAAGATGAGGTAATCAGTCCCTCAGCCTTGAAGTTGGTGTGAAGATCACCGTAGTCGTGAAGATTCTGGAGCACAGGCGAACGAACGAACGAACGAACAAGTTCAGGTAAGATCCCAAATGGGATGAGCGGGGAAGACGGGACAGACGAAGAATATTGCTGGAGAGGAGTGTTCTTAGTCGTAGAAATAGAGCCAGGGCTTAACCCAGCAGCGAAGGCGATCGTGGGACAGACATTGAAAACAGAAATTCAGGCTCTTCTGTTGGGACTCCGGTGTGGTGAGCGGGAAGGACGGGACAGGCGAAGATTAGCGCTAGAGAGGAGTGTAGAATGAGCCATGTCTTAAATCAAAAGCTAAGGCGAACGTGGGTCAGAGAATGAACACCGCAAGATACCTGTCAGAGAGTCCAAGGTTATTTGTAAATAGGGTTAGGAGCAGGATCATGCAAGGAGTAGAAAAGGTTGTGTTGGTTTGTGGGTCTGCGAATGTCTTCGTCAAGGAGAGAGGTCTAGTAGTCATATCGTGTCTCAAGTTTGTCTGTCTGTCACTGAGCGTCTTCCTGTATAGATTCAGCGCAGAGATGTCTAATTGGGCATGGAGAGACTCGCTTGTGGCGAAGTCCTCCCATCTGACATCAAGCACCCAGCGCAGCGCATTGTTCTGGACACGCTGCAGTTTAAGTAAGTTTGTTTTAGCTGCAAGAGAGAGGGCTAGAGGAGAGTAAGTTATCAGAGGACGTATTAGGGATATGTAGAAGTGTAGTTTGGTTCGTTGGGAGGCATGTTGCAGCTTGTAGAGGCCCGCAAGGGCCTTACTAGCTATTGCATGCCTTGAGTGAATATGACCGTGTAAGCGAAGAAGGTAGTCAAGATTAACGCCAAGGACAGTGACAGATAGTGTGATGGGGATGTAAGTGCGGGTGTCAGCTGTTCTGAGCTCGACAGGTACTGGAGGATCACGTTTCCTATAGTTAAAATATGTAATGCTGGATTTAGCTGCATTGGTTTTGATCCTCCATTTTTGTTCCCAGAAGGCTATCCTGTCGACCTCATTTTGTGTTTCATGTGTGAGTGTATCTATATTGGCGTGAGTGATAAGTTGTGTAATGTCGTCTGCATAGGCTGTTGTGATGGAGTTGTGGTATACAGGTGTTGGAATATCGTTAGTGTATAAAATGTAGAGGGTAGGGGAGAGGACAGATCCCTGGGGTACTCCGGCATTTAGTGTGAAGTAGTCAGAGTAACAGCCTTGGAATTTGATTCTCATGGTACGGCCGTCTAGGAAGTTACAGAGGAGTTTACGAGTAGTGAGAGGCAGGTTAAAGTTAGTGCAGAGTTTGTACTTGAGCCCCTCGTGCCAGACAGTGTCAAAAGCTTTTTCAACGTCTTTTGCAACCAGGGCTGTCCTGTTTCTTTGTTTTGTGTTTATGTGGATGTAGTTGAGAATGATGTTAATGGCATCCTGTGTGGATCTGTGTTCTGAAGCCAAACTGGCCATCAGAAAGTAGAGTTGAGTTCCAGGTATCTGCGAAGGCGATGGTTGATGAGTTTTTCAAAGAGTTTTCCTAAAGTTTCGAGGAGGCTGATAGGGCGATAGTTTCTAGGATCAGAGTGGTCTTTATTGGGTTTAGGAAGGAGGATAGCAGTAGCAGCTTTGAAGAGGGAAGGGAAGTATCCAGAGGCAAGGGAGGCATTGAGGAGGTTTGTGTAGGCAGTAATGATAGAGTCAGGAAGGTGTTTCAGGATAATATGGTTTAGGCCAGAGGCACCAGGAGCCTTGGGAGGAAGGTGTCTGAGGAGAGTTTTAATGTCTGTGTTGGTGAAAGGAGTGTCAAGTTCTTGGGAGGAGGTAAGAGAGTCCAGATGGATGTGGCTCTCTGGTGTTGTTTCTTGTGTGTGTGCAGTGTTCCAGTGTTCTATGTTCTGAATGTGTTGAATAACGTTAGGGTGAGGTGGGTGAGGGTGGAAGATGTCCTCCCAGATGTGTTTGAAGATGTTAGTAGCAGCCTGCGGGTCTGAGATGTGTGTGTTGTTGTGGGTGATGTGTTTGAATTTGTTTGTGGGAGTGGTGCCTCTGATTTTTTGATAAAGTTCCAGATGGCCTTGGTGTTTTTGATACACTGTTTGTTCGCTTGCAGTATGAGCTGTGACCAGTGACTGTTGTGGTCTTGGTCTAGGCTGTGTAGAATGCTGTTTCTGAGGTAAGTGAGATCTAATCGTACTTGATTAAATCTATGTGTGTTGTAGAGAAAGCGGTTGTGGTAGCAGATAATTAGTCTTCTTGTTCTGATTGAGGGTTTGAAGGAATAACGAGTGGTGTGAGTTTTCTTTGGTATTGCGGTGTTGGCTGCTTGTGTAATGGTGTCCTGGATGAGATCAAGTTGAGTGTCAATGTCAGAGATAGGTTTGTTTCTGTAGTCATAGGTGAGGTTAGTATTGTCTATGTGTTGTTTGAAAGCATCCCAGTCAGCGTTCTTGTAGGAGAAGGAAGGTGTGGCTGGGATGAGGATAGGGTTGGAGGAGATGTGCAAGATGACTGGGATGTGATCAGAGCCTGTAATAGGGCCAGGTGAGATGTAGTGTTGAAAGAGAGAGCTGGCTCGGTTTGCCAGAATGATGTCAGGTTTGCCTTGGCCAGTGTGGTTGTAGGTGTTGAAGTCTTGGCCGAGATGAATTAGGTGTTTATGGTTTGTGAAATTGAGTAATTGGTGACCAAGTTGGTTGTTACTGGTGTGATGAAAAGCGGTGTGCTTGGCATTCATGTCAGCTAGTAGGTATGTTGGTGTGTTGGTGTAGTTGAAGACTAAGGAGAGGTCGTGTATGTTGAGAATAGTGTTTGGGCGAGCATAGGTGGGTGTGTATTCTGACTGCAAGACAGTGTTGGTGAATAAAAGGGATTGGGAGAAATTCGTGTTTTATGTTGGATTTGACAAGGATGACAACCCCATCGTGGGGATCACAGGGGGACTGTAGTGCAGTATAACCATAATGGCGGATACGTTGAGGGGCTTTGAGGCAGGTACTGTTTAGCAAAACAATATCTGGCCTCTCTGCTTCAAGGAGCTCGGCCAGTAGGTGTCTAATTGTGAAGTAAGAACGTACGTTGAACTGAATCACCTTAAACATGATTTAATGGTTTAGTCATAGCAAAGTTAATGTCGGGGAAGTTTAGATTAAAGCCCGTGATAGTGGTGCCATCGGTGGGTGTGTGTTTGTAGGTGTAACGGACCCGTTTCCTGGAGGGGGAGGAAGAGATGGATCTGCCTTTATGTTCTTTGGTATGTATGTCAGAAGTTGGGGCAGGTTTAGGGTTGAGTGGATTTCGTTTGGAGGAGTTGGACCTGGATGAAGTCTTGGATGTGGTGGAGGAGGAGTGGGCGATGGTGGATGCAGAGGACGTGGAAGCTTTGATAATGGAGGAAGAAGTGGGTAAAGAGGTTGGGGGAGTAGTAGAAGTAGTTAAGAGGGGTAGGGGAGGAGGGCAAGAAGGCTGATGCTTATATACCAACGTCAGGTGGATAGGGACAGGTAGCAGACGAGGGCATAGTCACTGGTAGGCAGGATTCCCCAGTAGAAGTAGGTCCTTCCCAAAGAGATGGGTTAGTTGCAGCAGCCGTGAAGAAGGTCTTGTAGATGTCCTCTGAACCAAGATTCCATGATGTTGCAGTGTCTGACAAGTTGAATACAGTTCTACTGTCTTCAAATTATGTCCTGGAATCTGTATTGATAAAGCCACTGGATGGCGAAACGTCTACAATAAAGATACCCAGATGTTGTACATGTGTCTAAATCTTCATCTTGTCGGTACTGTCTACCATTCTTGTACATCATAAGGTACGTTAGGTTAGGTTAGGTTAGTTTGTGACATTTTTCCTGTGATAGGTTGCGTTAGATTATGATTTATCAGATCAATAAACCTTTATCTGTGACACAAGGGGCTACCAGCCCCTTGTGTCACAGCCCTTTGTGTATTAATGACAGATTAACATGTATGAATGATACAACTTATACAGACCATAGCTGACATTCATGACATACTGTATTCTTACTGCTAGGTTAACAGTGACAGCAGGTGTAAGGTGACTAACACCCAGGTACCTACTTACTGCTAGGTGAACAGTGACGGCTGGTGTAAGGTGACTAACACCCAGGTACCTACTTACTGCTAGGTTAACAGTGACAGCAGGTGTAAGGTGACTAACACCCAGGTACCTACTTACTGCTAGGTGAACAGTGACTGCTGGTGTAAGGTGACTAACACCCAGGTACCTACTTATTGCTAGGTGAACAGTGGCAGCAGGAGTAAGATGACTGACACCCAGGTACCTACTTACTGCTAGGTGAACAGGGACAGCAGGTGTCTTAATGAAACACGTCCCAATATTTCCAAACCCCTACCGGAATCGAACCACAGACCTCAACGTGTGAGCTGATTATGCTAACAACCCAGTTACGGACACCTATGTTGAGTTACAGTCATTTAGGGAAATTTGCCAACCTCACGACATAACATTGGATAAGGTCACAGCTGTTACCAACAATTACAGTAAGGTCACAGTTGTTACTAACATCCACAGTAAGGTCACAGTTGTTACTAACATCCACAGTAAGGTCACAGTTGTTACTAACATCCACATTAAGGTCACAGTTGTTACTAACATCCACATTAAGGTCACAGTTGTTACTAACATCCACAGTAAAGTCACAGCTGTTACTAACATCCACAGTAAGGTCACAGTTGTTACTAACATCCACAGTAAGGTCACAGTTGTTACTAACATCCACAGTAAGGTCACAGCTGTTACTAATATTCACAGTAAGGTCACAACTGTTACTAACATTCACAGTAAGGTCACAGTTGTTACTAACATCCACAGTAAGGTCACAGCTGTTACTAACATCCACAGTAAGGTCACAGCTGTTACTAACGTCCACAGTAAGGTCACAGTTGTTACTAACATCCACAGTAAGGTCACAGCTGTTACTAACATCCACAGTAAGGTCACAGCTGTTACTAATATTCACAGTAAGGTCACAACTGTTACTAACATTCACAGTAAGGTCACAGTTGTTACTAACATCCACAGTAAGGTCACAGCTGTTACTAACATCCACAGTAAGGCCACAGCTGTTACTAACATCCACAGTAAGGTCACAGCTGTTACTAATATTCACAGTAAGGTCACAGCTGTTACTAATATTCACAGTAAGGTCACAACTGTTACTAACATTCACAGTAAGGTCACAACTGTTAATAAGGTCACATTAAGGTCACAAACTTTCTTAACATTTTCCTGCCCAGACTGCCAGAAATATTCCTACAGTGAACCTTACCAAAGTCACCACAATTATCCGGTAAAACTCGCTTCATTTGACCACCATAATTGTAAATTCTGCTAATTGCATCAATTTAATTGGACCAGCTGGATATTAGACGCTTCATGTTCAGTATTTAATTTTCCGACATTTTTTAAATTTCTTAGAATTTTTCGAAATTCTCAAAATTTTTGGAATTTCTCAAGATTTTTTGGAACTTCTCGAAGATTTTAGAGATGACGTTATTGTGCACTGCCCTCTGCCCTCTGCCCTCTGCCCTCTGCCCTCTGCCCTCTGCCCTCTGTCCTCTGCCCTCTGCCCTCTGCCCTCTGTCCTCTGCCCTCTGTCCTCTGCCCTCTGCCCTCTGCCCTCTGCCCTCTGCCCTCTGTCCTCTGCCCTCTGTCCTGTACCCTCTGTCCTCTGCCCTCTGCCCCTGCCCTCTGCTCTCTGCCCTCTGCCCTCTGCTCTCTGCCCTCTACCCTCTGCTTTCTGCCCTCTGCTCTCTGCCCTCTGCCCTCTGCTCTCTGCCCTCTGCTCTCTGCCCTCTGCTCTCTGTCCTCTGCCCTCTGCCCCCTGCTCTCTGTCCTCTGCCCTCTGCCCCCTGCTCTCTGCCCTCTGCTCTGTGCTCTCTGCCCTGTGTCCTCTGCTCTCTGCTCTCTGCTCTCTGTTCTCTGCCCTCTGCTCTCTGCCCTCTGCTCTCTGCCCTCTGCTCTCTGCAGTCTGCCCTCTGTTCTCTGCCCTCTGCTCTCTGTCCTCTATCCTCTGCTCTCTGCCCTCTGCACTCTGCCCTCTGCTCTCTGTTCTCTGCTATCTGCTCTCTGCCCTCTGTTCTCTGCCCTCTGCTCTCTGCAGTCTGCTCTCTGCAGTCTGCTCTCTGCCCTCTGTTCTCTGCCCTCTGCTCTCTGCCCTCTGTTCTCTGCCCTCTGCTCTCTGCTCTCTGCCCTCTGTTCTCTGCTCTCTGCCCTCTGTCCTCTGCCATCTGCTCTCTGCCCTCTGCTCTCTGCCTTCTGCTCTCTGCTCTCTGTCCTCTGCCCTCTGTCCTCTGCTCTCTGCCCTGTGCTATCTGCCCTCTACTCTCTGCCCTCTGTTCTCTGCCCTCTGCTCTCTGTCCTCTGCTCTCTGTCCTCTGCTCTATGCCCTGTGCTCTCTACCCTGTGCTCTCTGTCCTCTGCTCTCTGTCCTCTGCTCTATGCCCTCTGCTCTCTGCCCTCTGATCTCTGCCCTCTTCTGTACGCCCTCTTCTGTACGCCCTCTGCTGTACGCCCTCTGCTGTACGCCCTCTGCTGTACGCCCTCTGCTGTACGCCCTCTGCTGTCATGTCATCAACACGGTCGTCACACAACATTAACGACGCAACACAGTGAACTATTACCTACTCGTTGTCTGGGAGAGTCCAGTCATTGACCAGGTCTCTTACCTCACCTCACTACACCTCACCTCACTACACTCACTACACCTCACCTCACTACACGTCACCTTACTACACCTCACCTCACCTCACTACACCTCACCTCACTACACGTCACCTTATTACACCTCACCTCACTACACCTCACCTCACCTCACCTCACTACACCTCACTACATGTCACCTCACTACACGTCACCTCACTACATTTCACCTCACTACACGTCACCTCACTACATGTCACCTCACTACGTCACCTCACTACACCTCACCTCACTACACATTCACCTCACTACGCGTCACCTCACTACACGTCACCTCACTACACATCACCTCACTACGCGTCACCTCACTACACGTCACCTCACTACACATCACCTCACTACACCTCACTTCACTACACCTCACTACACATCACCTCACTACACGTCACCTCACCTCACTACACCTCACCTCACTGCACCTCACTACACGTCACCTCGCTACCCGTCACCTCGCTACACGTGACCTCACTACATTTCACCTCACTACACGTCACCTCACTACATGTCACCTCACTACGTCACCTCACTACACGTCACCTCACTACACTTCACCTCACTACACATCACCTCACTACACGTCACCTCACTACATGTCACCTCACTACACGTCACCTCACTACACTTCACCTCACCTCACTACACCTCACTACACATCACCTCACTACACATCACCTCACTACACATCACCTCACTACATGTCACCTCACTACACATCACCTCACTACAAGTCACCTCACTACACGTCACCTCACTACACGTCACCTCACTACACTCTCCGCATATTAAAAAATTGTGTTTCTTCCCCCAGAGACTATAATTTTGAAATAATAATAATAATAATAATAATAATAATAATAATAATAATAATAATAATAATAATAATGAACATAAAAACAGAACATAAGAATAGAGTGGAAATATAAACACATATGCAGTATAATGTGATCCTTTTATAAGGAGTTTGTTTGGTCTTCTAGTAGCGGGGAGTAAATGATAACTTCTTCTTCGGAGGCTTCTTACTTTATTGTTAAGTCGTGGTGGGTACACAGGCTTGTGTGTTTGCGCCCATGGCCCGGGCAGGGCCATCCCACGAGAGAGAGCTGGGAGTACTTGTGTCTTCCTGCTAGGCCGCTCTGTGAGTGAGAGCGAGGCCGCTCTGTGAGTGAGAGCGAGGCAAGGGCAGACAGGCTGGCGTGCCTACCGAGAGGCCTGGCTACAGAGGGCAGCACCTGAGTGGCACGAAATATGAACTAAGCTGGCAGACAGCATGGGCTGTCTGTGCAGACAGTACAGGCTGCCTACACTTTATTGACTATGTTTCGCCCACACAGTGGGCTTTTTCAAGTCACAAACAGATCTACCTGGGGTGGAAGGGACACGAGTATTTATAGTCAGGTTCAGAATGCTGAGGTCAGGTGGAGAATGCTGCATCTGATGATCTACTGAGTGGGGTTATAGAGTCTAAAATCTTGGGTAGCTTGGAAAGGAGATTGGATAAGTTTGTGAGCAGACCTTCTGCAGTGTTCTTCCATTCCTGTGTTCTTATGTGGGATAGCGATGAAGAAGTTTCTTGGCAAGTGGTTCAGCTATGTTATAGAAGCCACTATTCTGGTTGAAGTTGTCGGATATAGAAATAAGTGATGATTCCAGGATTCGTCAGTATTGAGTGTTGTCTTCTGTGGCGATAAGTCTTGAGTTTCTGTAGTTTATCAAGTGGTTGTGTGAATTACGGTGTTGTACACAGGCATTCCTTGTGTCGTCAGACCTGCTTGCGTATTGGTGTTCTGAAATACGTGTTTGGAGATCCCTTGATGTTTCGCCCACGTATAATTTGTTGCAGTCATTACAAGGGATTATGTACATCCCTGCAGAGGGTGGAAGCTTGTCCTGTCTATCACTGGTAATGTCCTTGATGGTCGTGGTTGTGGAGGTAGATACTTGGAATGAGGTATTGGAAAAGATGTTGGAAACGTGTTTGGCAATGGAGTTGGTGGGGAGGACTATGTATCTCTTCTCGGCAGTGTCTTCTCTGGGTGTGTTGAAGATGTTTCATGCCATCGATCTCTTGCGCAGGAAAATTGACGATTCACTTGATCTTCCCATTCCAGCCAGCGATTTCATCGACCTTGTTGAACTATGTGTTGGCTTTACGTGTTTCTCTTTCGAAAATCATCTCTTTCAGCAGACTTTTGGACTACCCATGGGTTCGCCACTCAGTGCGGTCCTGGCGAACCTATACATGGAACATCTAGAAGCCGAACGTTTCTCCACCATTATCTCCTCCTGTTCTTCAAGATTCTCCTTTGTATGGACTGATGAAGCCACTGTATGGCGAAACTTTTCCTCAATAATTGGTTTGAATATTATGTCTGTAGTTGGTTTAGAAAGACACGTAAGCAAACACTATGACATATTTATTAGAAAACGTTTCGGTCCTGGGACCTTGATCACTTCTAACATACAAATGTATGTATGTATAATGTTCGCCAAGACCGTAGTCCTGGCACGGGTCTCAATCTTGCGATGACCCGTCTCTGGCTCCCGAGGGAGAAAGGTTTCTACAATGATGCGACATATGCTGTTCAAGCACTCTTCTGGTCAGTTCAACTGGTGCATCTCATAAGCGACAACACCGTATGTACTCCTAACTATGGACACTAGCGAGGAGGAGGATATGTCGTTATCACAGGTAACAGCTTGTCTGGTTCGTTGATTCCATGGTACACTAGTGTGGCCGCAGTCATCTCTGGTTCCTCTTCGGGAGGGAATATCAATCTTAGTTGCCTGCGGAGTGTCTCAGTAACTTCGCACTCCAGAAGATAGTGTGTTAGGGGCCGCTGGACAACGTGCTGACAGTACTGGCACATCTCCTCCTCAGCCTTGTCTACCATCATCTTGGCTGTGGGAAAGCCCAAACGAAGCCGATGGATGGCGGTACACTGCGCTCTGGACCAGCTTCTATCATATGGAGGGGGTTCTCCCTGAGTCGCTGCTCGGTACCACTGTTGAGATGGGGTATCACCTAAGACCTCCCCCATAAGTTTCATGGCTCTGCCAGCCACCAGTTTGGTCTGTCGTAGGCTGATTGGGACAGTAATCCCAACTAGTGGATAGTCTGTTGCTGCCTTGGCTGCATCATCTGCCGCCTCATTTCCCCGGATGCCAGCATGGCTGGGGATCCAGTTCAATGTCGATCTGTTACCCTGAACTTCTAAGGCTGTCATTATGCTCAGGTTCGATGTGATGAGGTGAACATTGTCCTGTGGTTGAGGATGGGAGAGGGCATTGATTGCAGAGGTGGAATCAACATGTATGACAGGTCGGAGTCGATGTCGTAGGGCATGTGACAATGCCTGCTGAATCGCCACCAGCTCAGCTTGAAGGATCGTGCAGTGGTCAGGGAGTCGCCAGCCTTGTGTGTGACCTTTGTGGTACAGTCCAGCTGCTGCTCTCTTCCTGTCAGGGTCGACAGAACCATCTGTGAAATACACTACACATGTGCCTCCCTCTGCCAGTGCCATGCTTGTCTCAGCATGATTGCTGAGGGTGTCTTGACTGCAGAGATGCTTAGAGATGGGTAGCTGCATGATGCAAACATCGGCTGGATCTGGGCGCCAGGGAGGTGGTGGATGGTACCCAGCAACAGGAAGGTCACAACTCTTCTCAAGGAGTAGTTGTATAGGCAGCAGCTTCCGCCCAGCAGCACAAAACGAACGAATCCAGGAGTAGTCCGTGAAGAGTGTGGGATCTTGTGCCATGGTTGTCAATATCCGTCTCCTTAGTGGGGTACCTTGCTGCCTGTGCAGAATCGTGGCCACTTTGCAGGCGTTTATGTATCTTACTCTGTCAGCCAAGGAAGGAAGCCGGGCCTCAGATCTGAGACATACCGTGTTGGTCCAAGCATAGTTCTTATCGCCTGATTTTGTACGACCTCCACCCTTTGCCTGCTCTGCGGGAAGAGATGAGCTAACGCCTGTGCACCGTAGTCAATGAGCGAGCGTATAACTTGTATATAGTACAAGTGAAGTACGTCTTTGCTTGCCCCTGCACGGTGCCTCGTCATGGCTCTCATGGCGTTGAGTCTGAGTAGAGCACGTGACC
The DNA here is from genome assembly GCF_026875155.1 of Cherax quadricarinatus. Classification (NCBI taxonomy): domain Eukaryota; kingdom Metazoa; phylum Arthropoda; class Malacostraca; order Decapoda; family Parastacidae; genus Cherax; species Cherax quadricarinatus. The sequence goes on from NC_069457.1 coordinate 14,216,784, forward strand.
TGACATACTCGGCCTGTTTCTGAAAGGTCAGCTTTTTATCAATGTAGATTCCCAAGTACAGGTAGGAGCCTGTCCACTCAAGTTCTATATCCTGAATACGTAATCTATTCACAGGATCTGGTCCCTTGAACATCATTGCAAGAGATTTCTCGGCCGAGATCTTGAGGCCTAGTTCCTTGCAAGACTGCGTAATTAGGTCCAGAGGTAGAAGGACATTATATATATAGGCGGAGAGTGATGTGTGACGCACGTGACCTGAGGAATGTCATGTTGTGATCAAGGTCCCAGGACCGAAACGTTTTCTAATAATTATGTCATAGTGTTTGCTTACGTGTCTTTCTAAACCAACTTGTCGGTATTTATTACCAAGGTTTATACTATTATTTCTGTAGTAAACGACAACTCGGGGCCTCGTACGAATGAAGCATCGTGTGTTATGTAAACACCGTGTGTTATGTAAACACCGTGTGTTATATAAACACCGTGTGTTATGTAAACACCGTGTGTTATGTAAACACCGTGTGTTATGTAAACACCGTGTGTTATGTAAACACCGTGTGCTATGTAAACACCGTGTGTTATGTAAACACCGTGTGTTATGTAAACACCGTGTGTTATGTAAACACCGTGTGTTATGTAAACACCGTGTGTTATGTAAACACGTGTGTTATATAAACACCGTGTGTTATGTAAACACCGTGTGTTATATAAACACCGTGTGTTATGTAAACACCGTGTGTTATATAAACACCGTGTGTTATGTAAACACCGTGTGTTATATAAACACCGTGTGTTATGTAAACACCGTGTGTTATGTAAACACCGTGTGTTATGTAAACACCGTGTGTTATGTAAACACCGTGTGTTATGTAAACACCGTGTGTTATGTAAACACCGTGTGTTATGTAAACACCGTGTGTTATGTAAACACTGTGTGTTATGTAAACACCGTGATGTTATGTAAACACCGTGTGTTATATAAACACCGTGTGTTTATGTAAACACCGTGTGTTATATAAACACCGTGTGTTATGTAAACACCGTGTGTTATGTCAACACCGTGTGTTATGTAAGCAAATGATGGAGCTACCACGAGGTGCTTTGATGCATTTCGAGACTTCTTCAGCTCCCGGAGCCCGGTCTTGGGTCAGACTCGTTGGCAGGAACGGTTCCGTGAGTGGGAGAGTGAAGCATGGCCACCCACTTTCAAACATCCTCTTTAAGCAAAATACCGCCGTAATTACTCCTGATAAATACTATAGCACAACAATTAAGTGTTTGATCATAAAATGCTCGCGTTAGTATTTACCAATAACAAGTAGTTATTGGCCGAGATTAACGGGATTACAAGTATTGGTGAGTATTTTTTTTTAATTAAAAGTCTTGTGTAAGAATGGTATATAATACCGACAAGATGAGATTAAGACACATGTGCAACATCTGGGTATCTTTATTGTAGACGTTTCGCCAACCAGTGGCTTTATCAATACAAATTCTAGGACATAACTTGAAGACAGTAGGACTGTGTACTGAAGATGAGGTAATCAGTCCCTATGAGGTAATCAGTGACTATGCCCTCGTCTGCTACACCTGACGTTACTATATAAACGCCAGGCTCCGTGCTTCTGCTTCAGAATCTCCACGACTGCGGTGCTGTTCGCACCTACTCCTAGGTTGAAGGACTGATTACCTCATCTTCTGTACATAGTTCTACTGTCTTCAAGTTATGTCCTAGAATTTGTATTGATAAAGCCACTGGTTGGCGAAACGTCTACAATAAAGATACCCAGATGTTGCACATGTGTCTTAATTTCAATTAAAAGCCTTACATAGGCAGGTCTGAGGTCTAATTCCAGGAAGAGTGCTGCTTGAGACGTGAACAGAACCTAAGGAACTTAAAAACATAAGAATGGAAGAACACTGCAGAAGGTCTACTGGCCCATACAAGGTAGGTCCTTATCAAAATCACTACTACCCAAAGCTACCCAATAATTTACTCCCGTACCCATGACACCAATCAAACCAGCCCCTCCACTCATATATTTGTCCAATCTCTTTTTAAAGCTACCAATCAATGGGGTTCGTTAACAATGTGTTGCGTGTATCGGAGATTGGGCAGTTTGGACTCTGAAGGTCACATGGGCATATGGGTAGAGGGCAGGACCCTCTCTGAAAAGTGAAAGAACTAATATACACTGAGAGGTACGCCCCTCTCAGTGTATAAATAGTGAGAGGCATGTCCCTTGAAGTGTACGAACAGTGAGAGGTACGCCCCTCTCAGTGTATGAACACTGAGGAACACCCCTCTCAGTGTAAGAACACTGAGGGGAACACCCCTCTCAGTGTACGAACATTGAGGAACAACCCTCTCAGTGTATGAACACTGAGGGGAACACTCCTTTCAGTGTATGAACACTAAGGAACATCCCTCTCAGTGTATGAACACTAAGGAACACCCCTCTCAGTGTATGAACACTAAGGAACACCCCTCTCAGTGCATATAGCTTTACAAACATTGACCCTAACGATGCCACCAGCCAGTGAAACTAAAAAAGCTTCGAACTGCTACACTACAGTGAAGCAGTTCGAAGCTAAAGAAGCTTCGAACTGCTTCACTGAGCATTTCGAAGCAAGGTTTCCTTTCCTTACTGAACCCGCCAGACGCTGACTGCACTCTGAAGGTGACTCTGATTGTTATAACGAGAGTGCCGTGAAAATGACACACATGCTTTGTCATGTGAACTCGAGTGATACTGAAAGTGACATGTTCATAGTGATTAGTGGAGACTAAACTGTTTACTGATGTATCAGACCCAGTGTCAACATTGTCAAGGGTCGCGCAAAGTTGTTTTCGTAATATCGACTGAAGGATAGCAAGAGGTAAGTCTTACGCGTATTAAACATTGGTATTATAAACATTGGTAGATAAAACACTTAAGCAACACTTGGGTATCTTTCCTCATTAAAGATACCCAAGTGTTGCATTTGTGTTTAGTTTATCAACTTGTTGGTTCTCTGAACCATTAATCTACATAAACATTGGTAATAAATATCGATAAACACAGGGAAGTGTTTATGTGAAACGTTTCGGTCTTGGGTCTTCGATCAAGGTCCCAGGACCGAAACGTTGTCTAATCAGTATGTCCTAGTGTTTGCCTAAGTGTGTTTCTAAACCAAGTCTAACACGGTATACATAAACCGGGAGGCGTATAACAGTATACGTTGAGAGTTTACCTAAACCAGCCTTAATGACCCTCGTGTAGTAGACAAGCTTCAAACCTCATTAACCAACTATAAACTTATTGTAATTGGGAAGAGGAGTTGAGTTATATCTCCTGGGCCCAACAACAGAAACAGCTGATGAACGGTATAAGTAGATAAACGGGGCCCAACAGAGAAACAGGATCAACGGGAAAGTAGGATTACTGATAAACGGATAGAGAGAATTTGTGGTTGCAGGGTCGAGTCATAGCTCCTGGCCCCGCCTCTTCACTGATTGCTACTGGGTCCTCTCTCTCCCTGCTCCATGAGCTTTATCATACCTCGTCTTAAAACTATGTATGGTTCCTGCCTCCACTACATCACTTGCTAGACTATTCCTCTTGTTAATTCTATGACTGAAGAAATACTTCCTAACATCCCTTTGACTCATCTGAGTCTTCAGCTTCCAATTATGACACCTTGTTTCTGTGTCCCATCTCTGGAACATCCTGTCTCTGTCCATGTTGCTTATTCCACGCATATTTTTATATGTCGTTATCATGTCTCCCCTGACCCTCCTGTCCTCCAGTGTTGTCAGGCCGATTTTCGTTAATCTTTCTTCGTAGGACATTCCCCTTAGCTCGGGAACTAGTCTTGTTGCAAACCTTTGTACTTTCAGATACTTTGCACAATCAGACACTAAACATTCAGACTTACAATCAAACACTAAACATTCAGACTTACAAACACTAAACATTCAGACTTACAATCAAACACTAAACATTCAGACTTACAATCAAACACTAAACATTCAGACTTACACTAAGCATTCAGACTTACAATCAAACACTGAACATTCAGACTTACAATCAAACACTGAACATTCAGACTTACAATCAAACACTAAACATTCAGACTTACAATCAAACACTAAACATTCAGACTTACAAACACTAAACATTCAGACTTACAAACACTAAACATTCAGACTTACAATCAAACACTAAACATTCAGACTTACAAACACTAAACATTCGGACTTACAATCAAACACTGAACATTCGGACTTACAATCAAACACTGAACATTCAGACTTACAATCAACACTGAACATTCAGACTTACAATCAACACTAAACATTCAGACTTACAATCAAACACTAAACATTCAGACTTACAATCAAACACTAAACATTCAGACTTACAATCAAACACTGAACATTCAGACTTACAATCAAACACTGAACATTCAGACTTACAATCAAACACTGAACATTCAGACTTACAATCAAACACTGAACATTCAGACTTACAATCAAACACTGAACATTCAGACTTACAATCAAACACTGAACATTCAGACTTACAATCAAACACTGAACATTCAGACTTACAATCAAACACTAAACATTCAGACTTACAATCAAACACTAAACATTCAGACTTACAAACACTAAACATTCAGACTTACAATCACACTAAACATTCGGATTTACAATCAAACACTAAACATTCAGACTTACAATCAAACACTAAACATTCAGACTTACAAACACTAAACATTCAGACTTACAAACACTAAACATTCAGACTTACAAACACTAAACATTCAGACTTACAACACTAAACATTCAGACTTCAAACACTAAACATTCAGACTACAAACACTAAACATTCAGACTTACAAACACTAAACATTCAGACTTACAAACACTAAACATTCAGACTTACAAACACTAAACATTCAGACTTACAAACACTAAACATTCAGACTTACAATCAAACACTAAACATTCAGACTTACAATCACACTAAACATTCAGACTTACAATCAAACACTAAACATTCAGACTTACAATCACACTAAACATTCGGATTTACAATCACACTAAACATTCAGACTTACAATCAAACACTAAACATTCAGACTTACAATCACACTAAACATTCAGACTTACAATCAAACACTAAACATTCAGACTTACAATCAACACAAATTATTCACAATCAATGGCATTAAACATTTACAAAGTTAACGTCATCTTTCATTAGGATGCGCTAAACCCGTATGGCGTCAACCAGGACAACGCAAGCTCCTCTGAGCACAAGTAAAGGACCCGGGTTCGATCCCTGGGCGAGTGAACGCGCTGAGGATGTTTCCTGTCGTCTCCTGTTCACCTAACGGTAAGTAGGTACCTATTTGTCAACTGTTGTAGGTAGCATCCTGGGGGATGGGGTTCTGTGACTCGGTAAAAGTAAGCCAGGGTGCTTAGCTGGCTTGTTATCTGGGTTACTGACCCTTCTGGCTTATCTGAAGAACAGGTTGTTCTTGTAGAACGAGAACACTTCTGAACCTTGGACCTGATGTCTTTGAACCTGGTATCAGACACCTGTGTTCCTGGTATCAGACACCTGTTCCTGGTATCTGATACCTGTTCCTGGTATCTGATACCTGTTCCTGGTATCTGATGCCTGTTCCTGGTATCTGATACCTGTTCCTGGTATCTGATGCCTGTGATACTGGTATCAGACACCTGTGATCCTGGTATCAGACACCTGTTCCTGGTATCTGATGCCTGTTCCTGGTATCTGATGCCTGTGATACTGGTATCTGACACCTGTGATACTGGTATCTGACACCTGTGATCCTGGTATCAGACACCTGTTCCTGGTATCTGATACCTGTTCCTGGTATCTGATGCCTGTTCCTGGTATCTGACGCCTGTGATACTGGTATCTGACACCTGTGATCCTGGTATCTGACACCTGTGATCCTGGTATCTGACACCTGTGATCCTGGTATCTGACACCTGTGATCCTGGTATCTGACACCTGTGATCCTGGTATCTGACACCTGTGATCCTGGTATCTGACACCTGTGATCCTGGTATCTGACACCTGTGATCCTGGTATCTGACACATGTGAACCTGGTATGACACATGTGAACCTGGTATGACACATGTGAACCTGGTATCAGACACCTGTGAACCTGGTATCAGACACCCGTGTACCTGGTTTCTAACACCCTTGAACTTGGTATCAGACACCTGTGATCCTGGTATCAGACACCTGTGATCCTGGTATCAGACACCTGTGATCCTGGTATCAGACACCTGTGATCCTGGTATCAGACACCTGTGATCCTGGTATCAGACACATGTGAGCCTGGTTTCTAACACCCGTGAACCTGATTTCTAACACCCGTGAACCTGATTTCTAACACCCGTGAACCTGATTTCTAATACCCGTGAATCTGATTTCTAATACCCGTGAATCTGATTTCTAATACCCGTGAACCTGATTTCTAATACCCGTGAACCTGATTTCTAATACCCGTGAACCTGATTTCTAATACCCGTGAACCTGATTTCTAATACCCGTGAACCTGATTTCTAATACCCGTGAACCTGATTTCTAATACCCGTGAACCTGGTTTCTAACAGCCGTGAACCTGGTTTCTAACAGCCGTGAACCTGATTTCTAACAGCCGTGAACCTGGTTTCTAACAGCCGTGAACCTGATTCTAACACCCGTGAACCTGGTTTCTAACAGCCGTGAACCTGGTTTCTAACAGCCGTGAAACCTGGTTTCTAACGCTCATAAAAGGGTATTGACAGGTAAGACACATGGGCAACAGTAATTATATTCCGAAACTGTATACAATACCTGTCGTTATTGTATATCACTTTAGTATTCACTCTGTGAGACACTGCAACACAATGGCATCTGGTACTGAAACACCCTTGGACAACTTTTTCAAGTGAGAAGTGTACATGAATGGTATACAATACCGACAAGATGAAATTGAGACACATGTGCAACATCTGGGTATCTTTATTGTAGACGTTTCGCCCTCCAGTGGCTTTATCAATACAAATTCTAGGACATAACTTGAAGACAGGAGAACTATGTACAGAAGATGAGGTAATCAGTCCCTATGAGGTAATCAGTGACTATGTCCTCGTCTGCTACACCTGACGTTACTATATAAGCGTCAGGCTCCTTGCTTCTGCTTCAGAATCTCCACGACTACGGTGCTCTTCGCACCTACTGCTAGGTTGAGGGACTGATTACCTCATCTTCTGTACATAGTTCTCCTGTCTTCAAGTTATGTCCTGGAATTTGTATTGATAAAGCCACTGGAGGGCGAAACGTCTACAATAAAGATACCCAGATGTTGCACATGTGTCTCAAATTCAAGTGAGAAGTGGATCTGAGAGGGACGTGACCTCTCAGTGACTACATTCTACTTTTCTACCACTCTGCACCTCTCCTTCCGATCGTATATAAGTCTCCACACTTTCGCTTGTTCCTTCAGATTGTTCCAGACTATGGAACGGAACTCTTCTCCAGGCTGAGGGACTGACAACCTCAAATCTCCGACTTCAAGGGTGATGGACTGATTGCATAGTCTTCACATCTCTACTGTTCCTGCCTACTGTCTGTACTCGACTAAAGAAGCCTGCTGTGTAGGCAAAACGTTTCGGAATAAAGTTGCCTATGTGTCTCTTAGATTCATAAATAACCACAGATAGGTGAAAGATTAAGTTGAAGATTGAGACACTTATGCAATATACGGGAATCTTTATTTAGGAAACGTTTCGCCACACACTGGCTTCATCAGTCTAATACAAATCAGAAAGGTGTAAGGAGAGGAGGAGTTTGAGGTAATTAACACCTCAGCCTGGAGTCGATGTGTTCAGTCCATCAATCTTGTAGAATGTACAGCACAGGTTGTTGTTGATGAAGATTCGCCGGTATTCTCCCGGCCCGGGCCCTTCCAAGTGGTGGCCCGGCACTGGCTCCCTGTTTAGGGAGTGTCTGAGACCTAAGTCTCCCATGTGAGGAGGCACAAGTACCCCCCCTCATCTTGTGAGCTACAAACTCGGGCTCTGGCACCAACCCTGCCCTAGAAGGGCAAGGCATGGCGTCGATCGTGCTAGCGCTGTGCTCTCCTGTGTGGAGTGTCGTGTGTTGGTGTTCATTTTCATTCATGTTGATTCGCAGGTACTTCTGGCCCAGGTCTTCTCCAGATGGTGACCCGGCAGCGGCCCCCCGGGTGGGGGGTGACGATCATCTTTCTTCTTTCTTGGCCCTCCAGTTGGAGGGTATCGTCGTCTTCTATCTTGCGCTGACTTCCCCGAAGAGAAGCGCAGTCGGGCAGAGGCAGCAGTTACAGGGTCGATTGGAGCCACACCCCAGCTTTAGCAGACAGCAAAGTGCTGGGGAAACTTATCTTCATGGTGAATGGTCATGGATAGTCGTGCTAGACGAGGGTACCGTCTTCAAGGTCCCCATTCTGAAGCATCCTGAATTTCCTCTTTGAGGTGTACTCGACTTCCTCAAGGTGTTGGGTTTTGGCAGTGAGTAGTCTGGTCATGTCTGCAGTGGTGTATGTAACAGTTTGG
>NC_069457.1:14225892-14279186 GCF_026875155.1 Cherax quadricarinatus
AAAACTTCCTTTTTTTACCATTTCTACTTTGTTTTGGGACTGATGAAGCCACTGTGGGCGAAACTTTTTTCCCAATAAAGTTCATGTGTTTGCATAAGTGTCTAAATTCTTCATCCCACTTGTCCTGAAGTACCTAGTTTACCAAAAAGAAATCACTGCAGTTATCACTGCAGGTGTAAAACTTCTAGGACCATACGTAGTTACCAATGGATTATAGGAAGATAGGTGTGGGGGAATGTAAGTGTTGCGTATCGTCCAGCCAGACTGCCATAGATTGGTGATATTTAATAAATTCCAGAGCCGTAAATAGGACGTAGAATGGTCGTCGGTATGATAGTAAAAAATTAACACGGTGCTACATCTATGTATGTGCAAGCAGGTATACAATACGACAAATGAAAGTTAAGACACTGTGCAACATCTGGGTATCTTTATTGTGAACGTTTCGCCATCCAGTGGCTTTAGCAATACAAATTCGGACATAACTTGAAGACAGTAGAACTATGTACCGAAGATGAGGACTTAACTTTCATCTTGTCGGTATTGTATACTGTCTTGCACATCTTGTCAGACACTGCAACATCATGGTATCTTGATTCAGAGGACATCTACAAGACCTTCTTCACGGCTGCTACAAACTAACCCATCAAATTGGGAAGGACCTACTCCACTGGGGAATCCCGCTACCAGTGACTATGTCCTCGTCTGCTACCCGCCCCATTCACTGACGCCTATATAAGCGCCAGTCTCCTTACTGTGCTTCAGAATCTTACAAACCACGGTGTTGTAAACACCACCTCCAAGGCTGAGGACTGATTACTTCATCTTTGTATATAGTTCTTCTGTTTTCTTATTATGTCCAAGAATTTGTATGATAAAGCCACTGGGATGGCGAAACGTTTACAATAAAGATAACCAGATGTTGCATCAAGTGTCTTAACTTACATCTATGTATCTTTATTTGTAGACGTTTCGCCATCCAGTGGCTTTATCAATACAAGGATATAACGTGAAGATTGTAGAACTATATACAAAAGATGAGGTAATCAGTCTTGGAGTTGGTGAAGAACAGCTTACTCTTGAAGAATGTGAGCACAGACAGTAAGCTGGAGTTGTGCAAGACAGGTATATAATACCGACAATATGAAAGTTAAGACACATGTGCAACATCTGGGTATCTTTATTGTAGACGTTTCGCCATCCAGTGACTTTATCAATACAGATTCTTGGACATAATAGGAAGACAGTAGAACTATATACAAAAGATGAGGTAATTTTATACCTTTCTTGCACAAACTTATCAGACACTGCAACATCATGGAATCTTGGTTCAGAGGACATCTACAAGACCTTCTTCACGGCTGCTAAACTAACCATCTCTTTGGGAAGGACCTACTTCCACTGGGGATCCCGCCTACCAGTGACTGCCCTCGTCTGCTGCCTGTCCTTCCACTGACGCCTATATAACCGCCAGTCTTCTTGCCTTTGCTCCAGATTCTCCTCCACCACGATGCTGTGAACACTAACTCCAAGGCCGAGGGACTGATTACCTCATCTTTTGTATATAGTTCTACTGTCTTCCTATTTGTCCTAGAATCTGTATTGATAAAGCCACTGGATGGCGAAACGTCTACAATAAAGATATCCAGATGTTGCACATGTGTCTTAAACTTTCAGTAAGCTGGAGGCGAAACGTCTACTATAAAGATACCCAGATGTTGCACATGTGTCTAATTCTTCATCTTGTCGGTTTTGTCTACCATTCATTAGGGGGGTTTCTCCCACTCTGGTCTGGTGAGGAGAGAGGAGTGAGTAAACCTTTCCACGGGCGGGGATGAACCCCGCGGTCAGAGTGTCTCAAAACTCCAGACCGTGCGTTAGCCACTGGACCAGCTAGCCACAATAAGATTCGTAAAACTAGGTATATTTCTACACCATAGGAGGTTAGCATAGGCACCACTGTGCCCGCGGGTTCAACCCCGCCCGTGGTATGGTTTTGTTTGCAATCGTGTCATTACGATTCGTGAGTCATGTTGCGGCATTGAGGGGATTGAGCTAGAGTTCGTCACGGCACGCTAGCTGGGATTCGTCTGTAAAACTTGCATTTGTGGTCACAGGGTGCCTTGCTAACCTTCCTATGGTGTAGAAATTATACCTAGTTGGAGAATCTTATTGTGGCTAGCTGGTCCAGTGGCTAACCGACGGCTGGTTTTGAGACTGACGCGGGTTCAATCCCGCCCGTGGTATGTTTGTTTTGCAATCGTGTCATTACGATTTCGTGAGTCAGAGGAGTGAGTAATTGTAGACTTGAAAAAATACGATCAAACTGATGTTAAATTGTTTCGGCGACTTTAACAGAGTCTGATACTTTTCACAGGAAATGGTGAGGACAGAAGCAGGATCAGGTATATATCTGTCTGCTAACTTTGTAGTTTTTTGCAGGCTGTACACACGGTGGTAGTAGGTGGTACTTACAGCAGACGGTAAGCATAACAAAAAGCCGTTGTTCGTACTAACGTGACGGCGTGCTCTCCTCGCTTGTTTATGAGTTAGAAGAGTCTACAGTGACTCACGAAAATCGTAATGACCCGAATTTCAAACAAACCATACCACGGACGGGGGTAGAACCCGCGATCAGAGAGTCTCCAAAACTCCGGACCGTCACGTTAGCCACGGGGTCAGTCTGAGTTTTGAGACTCTTGATCGTGGTTCTACCCCACCCGTGGTATGGTTTAGTATAAAAGTGCCGTTGTAAGCACTGTAGACTCGGTTCAAAAGAACGGCATGAGGCAGTGAATGGTTCACTAGGGGCAGAGAGGTGACACAGAGACGCAATGCTCGTCTCTAGCAATAAAAACTTCAAAAAGGTTTTATTGTAGGGGCTACTTATTTTAAATTGATCGTGTATTGATTAAATGAATGTTTACACCCCCCATGGTGTATTTAAAACCTCCGTTTCGTTCCCTTGTTAAATATAATAATTAGATTTAAACCCGAAATACTTAACTAATGTAGGGTTAAAAGGTAATAATGTGTTATTTTATCCTGACAATGTCGTACCTATACATACCCTCCGTATCCGTGTATTGTTAAATAGGTAAGTAAGTTTATTCAGGTATACACAAATATAGTTACATAGATTATCATACATAGCAGCATATGTGTAGAGAACCTGGGATAACCAAAAAAGTCAGACAGTAAATCATTCCATTGTGGGCCTTGTACCTACTTAACAAAGCTCCTGGAAAGCGAAACGTTGCCACAATAAAAGTCACACTAGTTGTATCTTTGTCCATTTATCTAACATCTAGTTTGTAGAGGAATGAAGGTAAGGAAAAGATGAATATTTACAGAGTGACCAAACTGTACGATCAGGAATGTAAGAACCAGATGTTTATCTGGAGAGTTTATCTGGAGAGAGTTCCGGGGGTCAACGCCCCCGCGGCCCGGTTGTGACCAGGCCTCCTTAGGTCAGTGTCCCAGGATGCGACCCACACCAGTCGACTAACACCCAGGTACCCATTTTACTGATGGGGAACATAGACAACAGGTGGAAAGAAACACGTCCAATGTTTCTACTTCTAGCTGGGAATCGAAAACCCAGGCCCCACCGTGTTGAAGCCAGAGGCGTTAACCACACAGGCCACCAGAGAACATAGAAAGTGAGATGCTTTGTTTAATCATTACAGGCCAGTTTAAATACTAGAGTGACATTATAATGGAATAAAATATCCGACAGGTTTTATTATAGGTAAGACAATATGCAATTTTAGTATCTTTATATCGAAACGTTTCGCCTCACCGTAGGCTTTCTTCAGGTCGAGTTAGGGTGGTAGGGTGGGGTTGGCATACCGACCACTAACCCAGTCTAAGGGTAGCGTGCCGGTGACACCACACAACCTGAGACCATCTCCTCGCTTTGGTTGCTCCCTTGCACCCTTGCACAGCTCATGATGACGCATCGAGAAGTGTGGAAGTACTTAAGCTAAAGAGTTCCCTGCCCCCTGTGGACTTGTCCTGGCACAGAGAAGAACTATGTACGAAAGTGGAGCAGGTTTTTCAGATCTAGAAGTTGTAGAACACCTGTAGAACAAATGTCCAAACGAAGATCCACGTTGGACAGTGGCTTCATTTTGACTGAATAGCCACTCTTGGCGAAACGTTTTCCTTTAATAAATGTCCTGAAGTGCACAGTTTTCCACACAGGAACACCTGTATTAAGATACGCAGAGAGAAAGGGGGCTGAGAAAGAAGTGCAATTAGTAATGAGAATTAAAAAGAAACCCATAATGCGAATTTCCCAGAATCCCTTCAGGGAAATTTGCTAAGCCCTAGTTCACACAAGGCTTAGCAACCCCCTGGCTTAACACAAGAAGCACAGACTGTGTAATCGACTTTCAGCTAATAATGAACAGCGTCGAATCGAGGCCAGACTGAACGCCGATTGCCACTCCAGTAACCGAAGCAATCTCCGTATAATACTACCGTTACCTGAAGAGAGCTCCGTTATTAGCTCTCTACGCCTCTCTGGAGGTCATGTGACGCGCCCACTCGCCATCACGACCCGAAAAAGTTACTGAGACATAGTCCTGGTGACACCGACAAATGTGAAAAGAGAACACTATGTACAGTTTTGTACAAGTTCGGGACATTAATGGAGCAAACGTCTCGTCTCGCCACGAGTGACTTCGTCAGTCCTGTTAGGTGTCCGGGGGAAAAAAGGCCACAGAAAAAAATCACAGAAAAATAATCACATTTTATAGTTAGGTTAGGTAAGGTTAAGCTAGGTTAGAGTATGGTGGCTAGTCAAATTAGGTTAGGGTAGTTAGGTTATATAGGTTAGGTTAAGTTAAGGTACGTTAAGACCCTGTCGTGCAACATCTGGTATCTTATTGTCGACGTTTCGCCATCCAGGGCTTTATCAATGCAGATCTGGACATATAAGAAATCATAAAGAATAAAGACAAAAGATGAGAAATTCAGACCCTCCAGCCCTTGAAGTTGGTGTGAAGATCCACCGTAGTCCGTGAAGATTCTGGAGCACAGGCGAACGAACAACGAACGAACAAGTTCAGGTAATATCCCAAATGGGATGAGCGGGGAAGACGGGACAGACGAAGAATATTTGCTGGAGAGAGTGTTCTTAGTCGTACGAAATAGAGCCAGGAGGGCTTAACCCAGCGCGAGAAGGCATCGTGGACAGACATTGAAACAGAAATTCAGGCTTACTCTGTTGGGACTCCGTGTGGTGAGCGGGAAGGACGGGTCAGGCGAAGATTAGCGCAGAGAGGAGGTAGAATGAGCCAAGTCTTAAATCAAAATGCTAAGCGGAACGTGGTCAGAGAATGAACCAACCGCAAGATACCTGTCAGAAGGAGTCCAAGTATTGAAATAGGTTAAGGAGCAGGAATCATGCCAGGAGTAGAAAAGGTTGTGTTGGTTTGTGGTCTGCGAATGTCTTCGTCAAGGAGAGAGGTCTAGTAGTCATAACGTGTCTCAAGTTTGTCTGCTGTCACTGAGCGTCTTCCTGTAAGATTCAGCGCAGAGATGTCTCATAGGGCATGGAGAGACTCGCTGTGGCGAAGTCCCACCCATCTGACATTCAAGCAACCCAGCGCAGCGCATTGTTCTGGACACGCTGCAGTTTAAGGTCAAGTTGTTTTAGCTGCAAGAGAGGAGGTCTAGAGGCAGATTAAGTTATCAGAGGACGTATTAGGGATATGTTGAAGTGTAGTTTGGTTCGTTGGGAGCATGTTTGCAGCTTGTAGAGGGCCCGCAAGGGCCTTACTAGCTATTGCATGCCTTTGAGTGAAATATGACCGTGTAAGCGAAGAAGGTAGTTCCCCAAGATTAACGCAAGGACAGGTGACAGATAGTGTGATTGGATGTAAGTGCGGGTGTCAGCATTTTCAGAGCTCGACAGGTACTGGAGGATCACGTTTCCTATAGTTAAAATATGTAAATGCTGATTTTAGCTGCCATTGGTTTGATCCTCCCATTTTGTTCCCAGAAGGCTATTCCTGTCCGACCTTCAAATTGTGTTTTCATGTGTGAGTTATCTATAATTGGCGTGAGTGGATAAGTAGTGCAATGTCGTCCTGCATAGGCTGTTGTGATGGAGTTTTGTGGTCTACAGGGTGGAATATCGTTTAGTGGTATAAAATGTAGAGTAGGGGAAGACAGATCCCTGGGGTAACTCCCGGCATTTAGTGTGAAGTATCAGAGTAACAGCCTTGAATTGATTCTCATGGTAACGGCCGTCATAGGAAGTTACAGAGAGTTACGAGAAGTGAGAGGCCGGTTAAAGTTAGTGCAGAGTTTGTACTACTTGAGCCCCTCGTGCCAGACATTGTCAAAAGCTTTTTTCACGTCATTTGTGCAACCAGGGGCTGTCCTGTTTCTTGTTTTGTGTTTATGTGGATGTAGTTTGAGAATGATGTTAATGGCGCTCATCCTGTGAGGCTCTCTGTGGTTCTGAAGCCAAACTGGTCCACAGAAAGTAGAGAATTAGTTTTCCAGGTATCTGCGAAGGCATGGTTATGAGTTTTTTCCAAGAGTTATTTACCTAAAGTTTCCGAGGAGGCTGAATAGGGTGGCGATAGTTTTCTAGGCTCAAGTGTTGTTTTCTTTATGGGTTAGGAAGGAGGATATGCAGTAGCAGCTTTGAAGAGGGAAGGGAAGTATCTCCAGAGGCACAGGGAGGCAATGAGGGAGGTTGGTGTAGGCAGTAATGATAGAGTCAGGAAGGTGTTTCAGATAATATGGTTTAAGGCCAGAGGCCCAGGAGCCATGGGAGGAATGTGTCTGAGGAGAGTTTTTAATGTCTGTGTTGGTGAAAGGAGTGTCAAGTTTCTTGGGAGGAGGTAAGAGAGTCCAGATTGATTTGGCTCTCTGGAGTTGTTTCTTGTGTGTGTGCAGGTTCCCAGTGATCAATGTTCTGAAAGTTTGTTGAAAAAACGTTAGGGTGAGGTGGTGGAGGTGGAAGATGGTCCTCCCAGATGTGTTTGAAGATGTAGTCGCACCTGCGGGTCTGATATGTGTGTGTTGTTGTGGTGATGTGTTTGAATTTGGGTTTGTGGGAGTGGTGCCTCTGATTTTTTGATAAATTTCCAGATGGGCCTGTGTTTTTTGATACACGTTGTTCGCTTGCAGTATGAGCTGTGACCAGTGACTGTTGGTGGTCCTTGTCCTAGGCTGTGTAGAATGCTGTTTCTGAGGCAAGTGAGATCTAATCGTAACTTGATTACATCTAATGTGTGTTGTAGAGAACGCGGGTTGTGGAAGCAGATAATTAGTCTTCTTGTTTCTGATTGAGGGTTTGAAGGAATAACGAGTGGTGTATTTTTCTTTGGTAATGCGGAGTTGGCTGCTTGTGTAAACTGGGTCCTGGATGAGATCCAAGATTGAGTGTACAATGTCAGAGATAGGTTTGTTTCCGTAGTCATAGGTGAGGTTTAGTATTGTCTATGTGTAGTTTGAAGCCGCAGCCCCGTCCAGCGTTTTCTTGTAGGGGGGGAGAAGAAGGAAGGTGTGGCTGGGATGAGGATAGGGTTTGGAGGAGATGTGCAAGATGACAGGAATGTATCAGAGCTGTAATAGGCCAGGTGAGATTGTAGTGTTGAAAGAGAGAGCCTGGCTCGGTTGCCAGAATGTTGTCAGGTATTGCCCTTGGCCATGGTGGTTGTAGGTGTTGGAAGTCTGGCCGAGATGAATTAGGTGGTTATTGGTTTGTGAAATAGAGTAAATTGGAGACCAAGTTGGTTTGTTACTGGTGTGATGAAAAGCGGTGTGCTTGGCATCATGTCAGCTAGGGTTAGTTGGGTGTTGGAGTAGTTGAGGAACTAAGGAGAGGTCGTGTATGTTGAGAATAGTGTTTGGGCGAGCATAGGTGGGTTTGAATTTCTGACTGCAAGACAGTGTTGGTGAATAAAAGGGATGGGGAGAAATTCGTGTTTTATGTTGGATTTGACCAAGGATGACAACCCCATCGAGGGGATCACAGGGGGACTGTAGTGCAGTATATACCATAATGGGCGGATACTTGAGGGGCCTTTGAGGCAGACTGTTTAGCAAAACCAATATCTGGCCTCTCTGCTTCAAGGAGCTCGCCAGTAGGTGTCTAATTGTGAAGTAAGAACGTTACGTTGAACTGAATCACCTTAAACATGATTTAATGGTTTAGGGTCAAAGCAAAGTTAATGTCGGGGAAGTTTAATTAAAGCCCGATATAGTGGTGCCATCGTTGGGGGTGTGTTTGTATTAGTAACGGACACCGTATCCTGGAGGGGGAGGAAGAGTTTATGTTCTTGGTATGTTATGTCATAATTGGGGGGCAAGGTTTAGGGTTGAGTGGCTTTCGTTTGGAGGAGTTGGACCTGGATGCAGTCTTGGATGTGTGGAGGAGGCGGGGCGATGTGGATGCAGAGGACGTGAAGCTTGATAAATGGAGGAAGAATGGGTAAAAGGTTGGGGGAGTAAGTAGAAGGTAGTTAAGAGGGTAGGGGAGGAGGGCAAGAAGTCTGAATGATATATACCAACGTCGCAGGTGGATAGGGACAGTAGCAGACGAGGGCATAGTCCACTGTAGTCAGGATTCCCCAGTAGAAGTAGTCCTTCCCTAAGAGATGGTTAGTTGCACAGCCGTGAAGAAGGTCCATGTAGAGGTCCTCTGAACCAAGATTCCTCCATATGATGCAGGTCTGTACAAGTTAATACAGTACTACTGTCTTCAAATAAATGTCCCTGGAATCTGTTATTGATAAAGTCCACTGGATGGCGACACGTCCTACAATAAAGATACCCAGATGTTGTACATGTTCCTAAATCTTCATCTTGTCGGTACTTCTTACCATTCTTGTACATCATAATAAGGTACGTTAGGTTAGGTTAGGTTAGTTTGTGACATTTTCTTGTGATAGGTTTTGCGTTAGATTAAGATTTAATCAGATCAATAAACCTTTATTCTGTGACACAAGGGGCTTACCAGCCCCTTTGTGTCACAGCCCTTGTGTATTAATAAGTACGATTAACATGTATGAATGATACAACTTATGACAGACCATAGCTGACATTCATGAACAACACTGTATTCTTACTGCTAGGTTAACCGTGACAGCAGTGTAAGGTGACTAACACCCAGGTACCTCACATACAGCTAGGTGAACAGTGCGGTGGTGTAAGGTACCTTAACACCCAGTGTACCTACTTACTGCTAGGTTTAACAGTGACAGCAGTTGAATGGTGACTAACACCCAGGTTACCTACTTACTGCTAGGTGAACAGTGCGCTGCAGGTGTAAGGTGAACTAAACACCCAGGTACCACTTAATTGCTAGTGAACATGGCCGCAGGAGTAAGATTTGACTGACACCCAGTACCTACTTACTAGCTAGGTGAACAGGGACAGCAGGTGGTCCTTAATGACACACGTCCCAATATTTCCACCCGTACCGGGAATCGAAACCTCAGACCCAACGGTGAGCTGATTAATGCTAAAAACCCAGTTACGGCACTATGTTGAAAGTTAACATCTTTAGGTGAATTTGCACCTCAAGACATAACATTTGGATAAGGTCCACAGCTGTTTTACCAACAATTACAGTAAGGTCACAGTTGTTTACTAACATCCAGCATAAGGTCACAGATGTTACTAACCCTCCACAGTAAGTCACAGTAGTTACTTACATCACATTAAGGTCACAGTTGTTACTAACATCCACATTATAGGTCACAGTTGTTACTAACAATCCACAGTAAGTCACATGCTGTTACTAACATCCACAGTAAGGTCACAGTTGTTACTAACATCCACAGTAAGGTCACAGTTGTTACTAACATCCACAGTAAGGTCACAGCTGTTACTAATATTCACAGTAAGGTCACAACTGTTACTAACATTCACAGTAAGGTCACAGTTGTTACTAACATCCACAGTAAGGTCACAGCTGTTACTAACATCCACAGTAAGGTCACAGCTGTTACTAACGTCCACAGTAAGGTCACCAGTTGTTACTAACATCCACAGTAAGGTCACAGCTGTTACTAACTCCACAGTAAGGTCACAGCTGTTACTAATATTCACAGTAAGGTCACAACTGTTACTAAATTTCACAGTAAGGTCACAGTGTTACTAACATCCACAGTAAGGTCACAGCTGTTACTAACATCCACAGTAAGGCCACAGCTGTTACTAACATCCACAGTAAGGTCACAGCTGTTACTAATATTCACGTAAGGTCACAGCTGTTACTAATATTCACAGTAAGGTCACAACTGTTACTAACATTCACAGTAAGGTCACAACTGTTAATAAGGTCACATTAAGGTCACAAATCTTCTTAACATTTTCCTGCCCAACTGCCAGAAATATTCCTACAGTGAACCTTACCAAAGTCACCACAATTATCCGGTAAACTCGCTTCATTTGACCACCATAATTGTAAATTCTGCTAATTGCATCAATTTAATTGGACCAGCTGGATATTAGACGCTTCATGTTCATATTTAATTTTCCGACATTTTTTAAATTTCTTAGAAATTTTTCGAAATTCTCAAAATTTTTGGAATTTCTCAAGATTTTTTGGAACTTCTCGAAGATTTTAGAGATGACGTTATTGTGCACTGCCCTCTGCCCTCTGCCCTCTGCCCTCTTGCCCTCTGCCCTCTGCCCTCTGTCCTCTGCCCTCTGCTCCTCTGCCCTCTGTCCTCTGCCTCTGTCCTGTACCTCTGCCCTCTGCCCTCTGCCCTCGCTGCCCTCTGTCCTCTGCCCTCTGTCCCTGTCCCTCTTGTCCTCTTCCCTTGTCCCTCTGCCCTCTCGCCCTCTGCCCTCTGTCCTCTGCCTCTCCTCTGCTCTGTCCCTTGCTCTTTGCCCTCTGCCTCTGCCTCTGCCCTCTGCTCTCTGCCTCTGCTCTCTGCCTCTGCCTCTCCCTGTCTCTGTCCTCTGCCTCTGCCCTGTCTCTGCCTCCCTGTCCTCTGCCTTGTCCTCTGCCTCTGTCTCTGCTTCTGTCTCTGCCCTCGCTCTGTGCCCTCTGTCCATGCCCTTGCTGTCCTCTGCCCTCTGTTCTCTGCCCTCTGCCTCTGTCCTCTGCCCTCTGCTCTCTGCCCTCTGCACTCTGCCCTCTGCTCTCTGTCTCTGCCTACTGTCCTCTGCCCTCTGTCTCTGCCTCTGTCCTCTTCTCTGCCTCTCTGCCCTCTGCCCTCTGCCCTAGTCCTGCCTCTGTCTCTGCCCTCTGTCTCTGCCCTCTGCTCCTCTGCCTCTGCCCTCTGCCTGCTCTGCTGCCTCTGTCCTCTGCCTCTGCTCTCTGCCCTCTGCTCTTCTGCCTTCTGCTCTCTGCCTCTGTCCTCTGCCCTCTGTCCTCTGCTCTCTGCCCTGTGCTCTGCCTCTAGCTCTCTGCCCTCTGTCCTCTGCCCATCCTCTGCTGCTCTCTGTCCTCTGCCTCTGCCCTGTCTCTCTCCCTTGCTCTCTGTCCTCTGCCTCTGTCCTCTGCTGCTATGCCCTGCCTGCTCTCTGCCCTCTGCTCTGTCCCTCTGTCTGTACGCCCTGCCTCTGAGCCCTCTTGCTGTGCCCTCTGCTTCTGCCCTCTGCTTTTGCCCCTGCTGCCCCCTGTCTCTCATGTCCTCAGCCTCGTCCTACTGCTCTGACCCTGCTTCTCTCGTGCTCTGCCTTCTGACCTGTCTCTGTCCTCCTACTACTGCCCTCTATCTCTGCCTACGCCCTCTGCCTCACTGACGGTCCCTCACCTGCCTCTGCCTCTGTCCCTCTCTCCTGTCCGCCCTCTGCCCTCACTCCCCTGCACCTCTCCTCACCTCTCTACACTGCCTCTGTCCCTCACTACACTCCCTCACTACTGCATACACACGTACTCCTACTTCACCTCACCTACGTCCTCTCTGCCAGTCACGTCACTTCTCTGCCCCTACGCGTTCCCTCTTACCTCCCTCACTACACTACCTACTAGCGCCTCACACGTCACCTCCCACACTCACTCATCTGTCACTCTCACCTACCTCACTACACTCACCTCACTACACGTCACCTCACCTCTCCCTCACCTCATTCACTACCTCTACCTCTGCCCTTCCCCACGTCACCTCCTACTGTCACCTGCTACACGTCACCTCCTCACTTAACCCACTAAAAACCCCTCATAACTCACCTCACAACCACCCAAAACGTCACCTCATAACCTAAAATCACTCACTTACCTCCTAACATCACCTCACTACACGTCATCTTTCATTTCCCTCACTAAGTCACCTCATACACTTCACTTCCCCCTCACTACACCTCACTACACATCACCACTACACATCACCTCATACATGTCCCCCTCACTACACATCACCTCACTACAAGACCTCACTACAGTCATCACTAACGTCACCTCACTACATTCCCCGCATATTAAAAAATTGTTTTTTTCCCCCAGGCTATAATTTTGAAAATAAAAAATAATAATAATAATAATAAAAATAATAATAATAAAATAAAATAATAATGAACATAAAAACAGAACATAAGAAAAATTTGGAAATTATAAACACATAAGCAGTAAAAAGTGATCCTTTTATAAAAAGTTTTTTTGGGGTTTTCCCTAGTAGCGGGGATTAAATGATAACTTTTTCTTGGGAGGCTTTTTTAAATTTTTATTTTTTTTAAGGGGTCGTGGTGGGAAAAACCAACAGGCTTGTGTGTTTTGCGCCCCGGGCCCCGGCAGGGCCATCCCACGAAGAGAGCTGGGAGTACTTGGGGGTCTTCCTGCTGGGCCGCTCGGGAAGGAGAGTAAAGGAAAGGGGCAGACAGGCTGGCGGCCTACCGAGAGGCCGGGCACAGGGGCAGCACCTGAGTGACAAAAAATTATGAACAAGCTGGAGACAGAAAGGGCTGCCCTTTTGCAGACAGTACAGGCTGTTTTTCACTTTTATTGACTATTTTTTCGCCCACACAGGGGCTTTTTTCAAGTCACAAACAATCTACCTGGGGGGAAGGAACCCGAGAAATTTATAGTCATTTCAGAATCCCTGAGTCGGGTGGAGAATGCTGCTCTGATGATCTACTGAGTGGGGTTTATGAGCCCTAAAATTTTGGGGTAGCTTGGAAAGGAGATTGGAAAGTTTGTGAGGGGGAACCTTCTCATTTTCTTCCATTCCTGTGTTTTTAAAGGGGGATAGCAAATGAAAAGCTTCTTGGCAATGGTTCAGCAAAGGTTTGAACCACAAATTCTGGTTGAAGTTGTCGGTATAAAAATTTAAGTGATGTTTCCGGGATTTTTTCGGTATTGATTTTTGCCTTCAGTGGCGATAATTTCTTGAGTTTCGTTTTTTTATCAAGGGGTTTTGTGGGGAATTACGGTGTTGAACACAGGCTTTATGAAACATCCCGCAGGGGGTGGAACCCTTGTCCTGTCTTTTCACGGTAACCCCCTTTTAGGGTCTTTGGTTGTGGGGGAAATTTCTTGGGGGGTTTTGGGGAAAAAAAAATTTTTGGGGAAATTTGTTTGGCAATGGAGTTGGTGAGGAGGACTATTATCTCTTCTGGGGCAGGGGCCCTTCTCGGGGTGTTTTTGAAGATGTTTCAAGCCATCGATCTCTTGGGGCGGGAAAAATTTTGACGATTCACTTGATCTTCCCTTTCCCAAAACCACGTTCCCATCGCCCCTTGTTGAACTATTTTGGGGCTTTAAACGTTTTCATAAGAACAAAAAAGCCCCATAAGAAAGGAGAAAACTGCAGCAGGCCCTTTTGGGGCCCATACAGGCAGGTCCTTTACAATTCACCCCCACTAAAAAAACATTTGAACCAACCCAATTTTCAATCCCAAACCCAAAAAATAAGTCTGAGGGGTGCAAGTCCCCCCCCAAACCCAAACCCCCCTTCCCACTCATGAATTTTATAAAAACCCAAAATTTTTAAAACCTCCCCAAAGCCCTAGCCCAAAAACCCAACAAGGTAACTGTTCCACCCCTAAACTACCCTTTTTTCCAAACCAATACTTTCCTATGCCTTTCAAAATCTAAACTTACAAATTTAAATCCTTTTACTGCGGGTTCTCTCTTGGAGAGAATCCTCAAAACCTTGTTAATATCCCCTTTTTTTAATCCCCTACCCTTCCATTTATACACTTCGATCGGGTTTCTCCCCTAAATTCCCTTCGTCTAACAATTTAAAAAATTTAAAAGAGCCCTTAAGGTTTTTTTGGGCTTGGGCTATGTTTTAATTTTTAGTCATCCAACGCTGAAGGGTTTTTCTAACGAATTTTTGTCCATTCGGGTAATAAGGAGACGAGAATTGACTGCATAATCTGGGGAAAAGGCCTTACAAATGATGTATAAATTTGCAGAAATGACCTCGGACTTCGTTGCTTAAAACTTCTTGATAAAACCCCAAGAAAATCTATTTGCCTTATTACGTACTCTTAGGCTTGCTGTCTTGGTTTAAGGTTGCGCTTACCTAACCCCCAAGTCCGGGGAGGTAATTGTTTCTTAAACATTATTTAATTTAAAGTGCTATGGTTTGGACTTTTTCCAAAGCTTCAAACCTTGCTTTTAAATCAACATTGAACTGCATCTGCCACTTTTCGACCAAGAGTAGAGTTTGTCTAAAACCTCCTGAAAATTCCCCAACATCTACGTTTGAATCAATTAAACCAAACCCATCTTTGTGGGCCCTCGGGGAATTTCCCCATATCACTTTGTAATTTTCCTTTTTCAAGATCATTGTATTATTTTAAACAAAAACGGGCCCAAGACTGGGTCCCTGTGGAACCCACTTTTACTGACCCCAAATCGGGTTTTAAAAACCCCCTTTTATGGAACCCCCCCCTCTGCTTCCGTCTGTGAGGGCCTTATTCGATCCACGAAGCACCTTCCCCAATGCCATGACTGCTACTTTCTTCAACAGTCTTTGGTGGGAACTCTATCAAATGCCCTTTCCCAAAATTTTAAGTAAATAAAAATCAAAATTTTTTTATTCCCTGGCAAAAAGCCTCAAAAACTTTTCTGAAAAAAAGTTTTAAAAAATTAGTTAGCAAGACCGGCCTCTTTTGAATCCCTGCGAGTATCATTAAATTTAAGCCCATGCTTATCGAGATGGCTTCTTATAATTTTTAGCTATAATTGACTTAGTTAAATTTTCCTACAAGGGGGTCAGCTTATTGGGGGGGTAATTTGACGGTAACGACTTGTCCCCTTTTTTTAAAAAAAGAAAAAAAATTAGCCTCTTCCCCATACCAAAAAAACCCACCTTTTTGAAGAGAAAAAATTAAAAATATTTTTTAATGGTTCACAGAGTTAAGGGGGTTTTTCCCCCCCAAAACCCTTGAAAAAACCTCTCAGGGCTCGGGGACTTATTTTGCTTCAGTCGGGCTATCTGCTTCCCCCAAAAACCATTTCACAGTGACTATGATGTTACATAATTTATTTTCTTCGGCCCACTATAAAAATTAATTCCCGGAACCTACATGTTTTCCTTGTAAAAACCGAAAAAAATTTAATTTTTTAAAAAATCGACCCATTTCATTCTCTTTGTCAGTAAGATCCCATTTTAAATTTTTAAAGGGGGACCTATCAAACTTGACTTTGTTAAAATACCTGGAAAAAATTTTTTGGGGTTATTTTCGAATCCCTACAACTTTAATTTCAATCCCTTTTAGTTTTTCTTACCCCTTTTAATGTCCCTTTTTAAAAGTCAAATACTGTTTCATAAATGACCCCGCCTTTTTTTGATACGCCTAAAATTCCTTTCTTTCCCTATAGATTTTTCAGCCTATTATCACCATTTTGGGTCATTCTATTGACTAATTTTTTTAAAAGGGGAAAATGTTCTTTGAGCAGCATGTATTGTGTTCAAAAACGTCATATTATAGCCTCTTCGTTACCCCAGCACAGAATAAGTGTCTCTAAGCCCATCGTAATCTGCTAAGCAAAAATCTGGGACTGTTACGATTTTCCCCTACTATCATACTTCCTTCAATTCTAAATGAAAAGGGTTTTTGTGGTCGCTACACCCATTTCTTCTGAACTTCTAAATTTAAATTAAACAAGGGATTCATTGTTTGCCAGAACTAAGTCAAGCGGTTATTTCCCCTTGAGTTCTGTCACATACTGTTTCAGAAAACAATCCTGAACTACTTCTAAAGAAGTCGTATGATTCTAAATTCCCAGTCAAGAAATTCCAATCAATATGACTAAAGTTAAAGTCTCCTAGAATTACTACATTATCGTGCCTTGTGGCCCTAACAATTCCTCCCATAGTAGTCCTTCCCCGGTCCCTATCTAAATTTGGGGGACGGTATATCACACCTAAAGTTAATTTTTCATGCCCCTCTGAAAATTCTATCCAAACAGACTCTGAAAGTGTTACTCAGACTTAATACCCGTTTTAAATGCAACAGTTCAAGCGATCTCGGACATAAACAAGCCCCACCCCCCTTCCCGATACTTCTATCTATTGAACAATTGAAACCCTGATGTGACATTCTGCAGGCATTCCCGACTTTTTTGAATTAAACCACGTCTCAGTAATGGCAAATACATCAAGTTACCTGCACTAGCAACTAGTCCAACTCGTCCATCTTATTCCTAGCACTGCGACTTTTTGGGGTAATATATACTTAAGGACCCTCCTTTCTTTTTATCATTCCTGCTCCTTTCTTTTTATTCCACTAAACCCTATTATTTTTCTTGTCAATTAGTGCCACTGGCCTTCCGATATCCACCTCATTTTGCCTATTACTAGTTCTCCTAGTACTCATATTACTACCTGAGACTCACAGTTTTCCCGCAGAAACCCATACCACTAACTATTCCTAGTTTAAAGACCTAACATCTCCCTCCACTGCGTTGGCCAGTGCTCCCACCCCACACCTAGACAAGTGAACCCCATCCCTGGCATACATGTCATTTCTTTCGAAAATCACCTCTTTCAGCAGACTTTTGGACTACCTATGGGTTCGCCACTCAGTGCGGTCCTGGCGAACCTATAATGGAACATCTAGAAGCCGAACGTTTCTCCACCATTATTTTCCTCCTGTTCTTCAAGATTCTCCTTTGTATGGACTGATGAAGCCACTGTATGGCGAAACGTTTCCTCAATAATTGGTTTGAATATTATGTCTGTAGTTGGTTTAGAAAGACACGTAAGCAAACACTATGACATATTTATTAGAAAAAGTTTCGGTCCTGGGACCTTGATCACTTCTAAAATACAAATGTATGTATGTATAATGTTCGCCAAGACCGTAGTCCTGGCACGGTCTCAACTTTCGATGACCCGTCTCTGGCCCCGAGGGAGAAAGGTTTCTACAATGATGCGACATATGCTGTTCAAGCACTCTTCTGGGCAGTTCAACTGGGGCATTCCATAAGCGACAACACCGTATGTACTCCTAACTGTGGAACTAGCGAGGAGGAGGATATGTCGTTATCACAGGTAACAGCTTGTCTGGTTCGTTGACTCCATGGTGCACTAGTGTGGCCGCAGTCATCTCTGGTTCCCTCTGGAGGGGATATCAATCTTAGTTGCCTGCGGAGTGTCTCATAACTTCGCATCCAGAAGATAGTGTGTTAAGGGGCCGCTGGACAACGTGCTGACAGTACCCGGCACATCTCCTCCTCAGCCTTGTCTACCATCATCTTGGCTGTGGGAAAGCCCCAACGAAGCCGATGGATGGCGGTACATGCGCTTGGCCCACTTTTATATGGGGGGGGTTCTCCCTGAGTCGCTGCTCGGTACCACTTTTGGGAGAGGGGGAAAACCCCCTAAAAACCCCCCCAAATTTTTCTGGCTCTGCCCCCACCAGTTTGGTTGTGTAGGTGATTGGACATTAACCCCAACTAGTGAAGTTGTGCTGTTGGTCTTTCCCCCTATTTCCGGATCCCAGCTTTGGGGGGGGCCCCGTTAATGTGCTTTTCCCCTAACTTCAAAAGGGGGGCCCATTATGTCGGGACGATTAAAGAGGTGAAAAATTGCCCTGGGGTTGGGGATGGGAAGGGTTTGGGATTGCAGAGGTGGAATCAAATGAAATTTGACAGGTCGGAGTCGTGTCGTAGGGCAGGGGGAAAAACCCTGTGAACCCCCACCATCAGTTAAAGGATCGTGCAGTGGCGGGGTTCCCCCACCCTTTGGTGTGTGCCCTTTGGGGTAAGCCCCATCTTCCTGTCGGGGTCGACAAACCATCTTTGAAATAATTCAATGTGCCCCCCCTCTCCCATTGCCATGAGTCTCAGATGATTGCTGAGGGTGTTTTGATCCCAGGATGTTAGAGATGGGTAGCTGCATGATAAAACATCGGCGGAAATTGGGGCCAGGGAGTGGTGGGGTACCCAGCAACAGGGGGGGGGGGGGGGGGGGGGTCAAAATTCTTCTAAAGGGGAGTAGTTGTATGGCACCCGGTTTTCCGCCCAGAGCACAAAACGAAGGGAACCCGGGATAGCCCGTGAAGAGTGGGGATCTTTCCCAAGGTTGTAAAATATCCGTCTTCTTAGGGGGGTACCTTCTCCCTGTCCCAGAATCGGGGCCCAATTGGGCCAGGCGTTTATTTTTTTCTTACTCTGTCACCCAAGGAAGGAACCCGGGGCCTCAGACTGAGACATACCGTTTTGGCCCCAAGCATATTTTTCATATCGCCTGTTTTTTGTACACCCCCACCCTTTCCCTGCTCTGGGGGAAAAATAGCAAGCCTTGCCCCGTAGTCAATGAGCACGTATAGCTTGTATAAAGTAAAAGGGAAAAATACCTTTGTTTCCCCCTGCACGGTCCCCGTCAGGGCTCTCATGGGTGAGTTGGTAGAGCACGTGCCCCTGAAAATAAGGGCCTGTTTTGAAAGGTCGCTTTTTATCAATGTGATTCCAAGTAAAGGTAGGAGCCTTTTCCACTCAAGTTTTTTAATTTGAATCGAAATCTATTAACAGGATCGGGGCCCCTTGAACTTCATTGCAAGAGATTTTTGGGCGAGATCTTGGGGGGCCTATTCCCTTCCAAGACTGGAAATTTTGGGCCCAAGGTAGAAAGAATATATATAGGCGGGAGTGATGTGTGACGCCGTGCCCTGGGAAATGTCTTTTGGTGACCCGGTCCCAGGACCAAAACTTTTTCTAATAATTATGCATGGGTTTTTTGCTTAGTGTCTTTCAAAACAACTTGTCGGTATTTTTAAAAAAAGGTTTTTTAACCCAAATTTTGGGTAGAAAACCCCACAAACGGTGTCGTAGAATAAAGCACCGTGTGTTATGTAAGCCCCGGGGTGTTATTTTAAACCCCGGGTTGTGTTTGTCAACCCCCGGGTGTGTAAATAAAAACCCCGTGTGTTATATAAACCGTGTGTATGTAAGCAAATGATGGAGCTACCCGAGGTGCTTTGAACCATTTCAGACTTCTTCAGCTCCCGGACCCGGTTTTGGGGTCAGACTTTTGGGCAGGAACGGTTCCGTGGGGGGAGATTTGAAGAAATGGCCCCCCATTTTTAAAAACATCCTCTTTAAGCAAAATCCCGCCGTAATTACTCTGAAAAATTATATAGCAAAAACAATTAAGTTTTTGATAAATAAAATGCTCGCGTTAGTATTTACCAATAACAGGTAGTTATTGGCGGAGATTAACGGGATTACAAGTATTGGTGAGTATTTTTTTTTAATTAAAAGTCTTGTGTAAGAATGGTATATAATACCGACAAAATGAGATTAAGACACATGTGCAACATCTGGGTATCTTTATTGTAGACGTTTCGCCCTCCAGTGGCTTTATCAATACAAATTCTAGGACATAACTTGAAGACAGTAGAACTATGTACAGAAGATGAGGTAATCAGTCCCTATGAGGTAATCAGTGACTATGCCCTCGTCTGCTACACCTGACGTTACTATATAAATGCCAGTTACCTTGCTTCTGCTTCAGAATCTCCACGACTGCGGTGCTCTTCACACCTACTCCTAGGTTGAGGGACTGATTACCTCATCTTCTGTACATAGTTCTACTGTCTTCAAGTTATGTCCTAGAATTTGTATTGATAAAGCCACTGGTTGGCGAAACGTCTACAATAAAGATACCCAGATGTTGCACATGTGTCTTAATTTCAATTAAAAGCCTTACATAGGCAGGTCTGAGGTCTAATTCCAGGAAGAGTGCTGCTTCTGAGACGTAAACAGAACCTAAGGAACTTAAAAACATAAGAATGGAAGAACACTGCAGAAGGTCTACTGGCCCATACAAGGTAGGTCCTTATCAAAATCACTACTACCCAAAGCTACCCAATAATTTACTCCCGTACCCATGACACCAATCAAACCCAGCCCCTCCCA
Organism: Cherax quadricarinatus; assembly: GCF_026875155.1. NCBI lineage: Eukaryota > Metazoa > Arthropoda > Malacostraca > Decapoda > Parastacidae > Cherax > Cherax quadricarinatus. Next base: position 14,246,186 of record NC_069457.1, read on the forward strand.
CTCATATATTTGTCCAATCTCTTTTTAAAGCTACCAATCAATGGGGTTCGTTAACAATGTGTTGCGTGTATCGGAGATTGGGAAGTTTGGACTCTGAAAGGTCACATGGGCATATGGTAGAGGCAGGACCCTCTCTGAAAAGTGAAAGAACTAATATACACTGAGAGGTACGCCCCTCTCAGTGTATAAATAGTGAGAGGCATGTCCCTTGAAGTGTACGAACAGTGAGAGGTACGCCCCTCTCAGTGTATGAACACTGAGGAACACCCCTCTCAGTGTAAGAACACTGAGGGGAACACCCCTGTCAGTGTACGAACATTGAGGAACAACCCTCTCAGTGTATGAACACTGAGGGGAACACTCCTTTCAGTGTATGAAACACTAAGGAACATCCCCTCTCAGTGTATGAACACTAAGGAACACCCCTCTCAGTGTATGAACACTAAGGAACACCCCTCTCAGTGCATATAGCTTTACAAACATTGGCCCTAACGATGCCACCAGCCAGTGAAACTAAAAAAGCTTCGAACTGCTACACTACAGTGAAGCAGTTCGAAGCTAAAGAAGCTTCGAACTGCTTCACTGAGCATTCGAAGCAAGGTTTCCTTTCCTTACTGAACCCGCCAGACGCTGACTGCACTCTGAAGGTGACTCTGATTGTTTTAACGAGAGTGCCGTAAAAATGACACACATGTTTTGTCATGTGAACTCGAGTGATACTGAAAGTGACATGTTCATAGTGATTTAGGGGAGACAAACTGTTTACTGATTTTATCAGACCCAGTGTCAACATTGTCAAGGGTCGCGCAAAGTTGTTTTCGTAATATCGACTGAAGGATAGCAAGAGGTAAGTCTTACGCGGTATAAACATTGGTATAAAACATGGTAGATAAAACACTTATGCAACAACTGGGTATCTTTCCCCCATTAAAGATACCAAGTGTTGCATTTTGTGTTTAGTTTTAGTCAACTGTTGTTCTCTGAACCATTAATCTAATAAACTTTGGTAATAAATATCGATAAACAAGGGAAGTTTGGTGAAAACGTTTCGCTTGGTCTTCGATCAAGACCCAGGAAACCGAAACGTTGCCCTATCAGCATGTCCTAGTGTTTGCCTAAGTGTTGGTTTCTAAACCAAGTTTTAACACGGTATACATAAACCGGGAGGCGTATAAACAGTATACGTTGAGAAGTTAACCTAAACCAGCTTAATGACCCTCGTGTAGTGGGACAAGCTTGAAACCTTCATAACCAACTATAAACTTATTGTAATTGGAAGAGGAGTTGAGTTAATATCCCTGGGCTTCACGGGAGCAGCGTAGGAATTAGGGCAAGGGATAAGGCAGTGAAACTCTAAACTCAACAGAAACAGCTGATGAACGGTATAAGTAGATAAACGGGGCCCAACAGAGAAACAGGATCAACGGGAAAGTAGATTACTTGATAAACGGATAGAGAGAATTTGTGGTTGCAGGGGTCGAGTCATAGCTCCTGGCCCCGCCTCTTCACTGATTGCTACTGGGTCCTCTCTCTCCCTGCTCCATGAGCTTTATCATACCTCGTCTTAAAACTATGTATGGTTCCTGCCTCCACTACATCACTTGCTAGACTATTCCTCTTGTTAATTCTATGACTGAAGAAATACTTCCTAACATCCCTTTGACTCATCTGAGTCTTCAGCTTCCAATTATGACACCTTGTTTCTTTTGTCCCATCTCTGGAACATCCTGTCTCTGTCCATGTTGCTTATTCCACGCAGTATTTTATATGTCGTTATCATGTCTCCCCTGACCCTCCTGTCCTCCAGTGTTGTCAGGCCGATTTTCCTTAATCTTTCTTCGTAGGACATTCCCCTTAGCTCGGGAACTAGTCTTGTTGCAAACCTTTGTACTTTCAGATACTTTGCACAATCAGACATAAACATTCAGGCTTACAATCAGACACTAAACATTCAGACTTACAACACTAAACATTCAGACTTACAATCAGAAAACTAAACATTCAGACTTACAATCAACACTAAACATTCAGACTTACAATCAAACACTAAACATTCAGACTTACAATCAAACACTAAACATTCAGACTTACAATCAAACACTAACATTCAGACTTACAATCAAACACTAAACATTCAGACTTACAATCAAACACTAAACATTCAGACTTACAAACACTAAACATTCAGACTTACAAACACTAAACATTCAGGCTTACAAACACTAAACATTCAGGCTTACAAACACTAAACATTCAGACTTACAAACACTAAACATTCAGGCTTACAAACACTAAACATTCAGACTTACAACAAATAAACATTCAGACTTACAATCAAACACTGAAAAATTCAGACTTTACAATCAAACACTAAACATTCAGACTTACAATCAAACACTAAACATTCAGACTTACAATCAAACACTAAACATTCAGACTTACAATCAACACTAAACATTCAGGGCTTACAATCAACACTAACATTCAGACTTACAATCAACACTAAACATTCAGACTTACAATCAACACTAAACATTCAGACTTACAATCAACACTAAACATTCAGACTTACAATCAACACTAAACATTCGACTTACAATCAACACTAAACATTCAGACTTACAATCAGACACTAAACATTCAGACTTACAAAAAAGACACTAAACATTCAGACTTACAATCAACACTAAACATTCAGACTTACAATCAACACTAAACATTCAGACTTACAATCAACACTAAACATTCAGACTTACAATCCAACACTTAAACATTCAGACTTACAACAACACTAAACATTCAGACTTACAATCAGACACTAAACATTCAGACTTACAATCAGACACTAAACATTCAGACTTACAATCAACACTAAACATTCAGACTTACAATAACACTAAACATTCAGACTTACAAACAAACACTAAACATTCAGACTTACAAACACTAAACATTCAGACTTACAAACACTAAACATTCAGGCTTACAAACACTAAACATTCAGACTTACAAACACTAAACATTCAGACTTACAAACACTAAACATTCAGGCTTACAAACACTAAACATTCACTTTACAAACACTAAACATTCAGACTTACAATCAAACACTGAACATTCAGACTTACAATCAAACACTAAACATTCAGACTTACAATCAACACTAAACATTCAGACTTACAATCAACACTAAACATTCAGACTTACAATCAACACTAAACATTCAGAAATTACAATCAACACTAAACATTCAGACTTACCCAACAAACACTAACATTCAGACTTACAATCAAACACTAAACATTCAGACTTACAATCAGACCCCTAAACATTCCAGACTTACAATCAAACACTAAACATTCTGAACTTACAATCAGACACTAAACATTCAGACTTTCAATCAAACACTAAACATTCAGGCTTACAAACACTAAACATTCAGACTTACAAAACACTAAACATTCAGACTTACAAACACTGAAGCATTTTGACTTACAAACACAACATTCAGACTTACAACACTAACATTCCGACTTCAAACACTAAACATTCAGGCTTACAAACACTAAACATTCAGACTTACAAACACTAAACATTCAGGACTGTACAAACACTAAACATTCAACTTACAAACACTGAATACATTCAGTCCCTTTCAAACACTAAACATTCAGACTTACAATCAATAACACAAATTATTCACAATCAATGGCATTAAACATTTACAAAGTTAACGTCATCTTTCATTAGGATGCGCTAAACCCGTATGGCGTCAACCAGGACAACGCAAGCTCCTCTCAGCACAAGTAAAGGAGCCGGGTTCGATCCCTGGGCGAGTGAACGCGCTGAGGATGTTTCCTGTTGTCTCCTGTTCACCTAACGGTAAGTAGGTACCTATTTGTCAACTGTTGTAGGTAGCATCCTGGGGGATGGGGTTCTGTGACTCGGTAAAAGTAAGCCAGGGTGCTTAGCTGGCTTGTTATCTGGTTACTGACCCTTCTGGCTTATCTGAAGAACAGGTTGTTCTTGTAGAACGAGAACACTTCTGAACCTTGGACCTGATGTCTTTGAACCTGGTATCAGACACCTGTGTTCCTGGTATCAGACACCTGTTCCTGGTATCTGATACCTGTTTCCTGGTATCTGATACCTGTCCTGGTATCTTGATGGCCTGTTCCTGGTATCTGATACCTGTTCCTGGTATCTGATGCCTGTGATAACTGGTATCAGACACCTGTGATCCTGGTATCAGACACCTGTTCCTGGTATCTGATGCCTGTTCCTGGTATCTGATGCCTGTGATACTGGTAATCTGACACCTGTGATCCTGGTATCAGACACCTGTATCCTGGTATCTGATACCTGTTCCTGGTATCTGATGCCTGTTCCTGGTATCTGATGCCTGTGATACTGGTATCTGACACCTGTGATACTGGTATCTGACACCTGTGATCCTGGTATCTGACACCTGTGATCCTGGTATCTGACACCTGTGATCCTGGTATCTGACACCTGTTGATCCTGTAATCTAGACACATGTGAACCTGGTATGACACATGTGAACCTGGTATGACACATGTGAACCTGGTATCAGACACCTGTGATCCTGGTATCAGACACCTGTGATCCTGGTATCAGACACATGTGAGCCTGGTTTCTAACACCCGTGAACCTGATTTCTAACACCCGTGAACCTGATTTCTAACACCCGTGAACCTGATTTCTAATACCCGTGAATCTGATTTCTAATACCCGTGAATCTGATTTCTAATACCCGTGAACCTGATTTCTAATACCCGTGAACCTGATTTCTAATACCCGTGAACCTGATTTCTAATACCCGTGAACCTGATTTCTAATACCCGTGAACCTGATTTCTAATACCCGTGAACCTGATTTCTAATACCCGTGAACCTGATTTCTAATACCCGTGAACCTGGTTTCTAACAGCCGTGAACCTGGTTTCTAACAGCCGTGAACCTGATTTCTAACAGCCGTGAACCTGGTTTCTAACAGCCGTGAACCTGATTTCTAACACCCGTGAACCTGGTTTCTAACAGCCGTGAACCTGGTTTCTAACAGCCGTGAACCTGGTTTCTAACGGCTCATAAAAGGGTATTGACAGGTAAGACACATGGGCAACAGTAATTATATTCCGAAACTGTATACAATACCTGTCGTTATTGTATATCACTTTAGTATTCACTCTGTGAGACACTGCAACACAATGGCATCTTGGTACTGAAAACACCTTGGACAACTTTTTCAAGTGAGAAGTGTACATGAATGGTATACAATACCGACAAGATGAAATTGAGACACATGTGCAACATCTGGGTATCTTTATTGTAGACGTTTCGCCCTCCAGTGGCTTTATCAATACAAATTCCAGGACATAACTTGAAGACAGTAGAATTATGTGCAGAAGATGAGGTAATCAGTCCCTATGAGGTAACCAGTGACTATGTCCTCGTCTGCTACACCTGACGTTACTATATAAGCGCCAGGCGCCTTGCTTCTGCTTCAGAATCTCCACGACTGCGGTGCTCTTCGCACCTACTGCTAGGTTGAGGGACTGATTACCTCATCTTCTGTACATAGTTCTCCTGTTTTCAAGTTATGTCCTGAAATTTGTATTGATAAAGCCACTGGATGGCGAAACGTCTACAATAAAGATACCCAGATGTTGCACATGTGTCTCAATTTCAAGTGAGAAGTGGATCTGAGAGGGACGTGACCTCTCAGTGACTACATTCTACTTTTCTACCACTCTGCACCTCTCCTTCCGATCGTATATAAGTCTCCACACTTTCGCTTGTTCCTTCAGATTGTTCCAGACTATGGAACGGAACTCTTCTCCAGGCTGAGGGACTGACAACCTCAAATCTCCGACTTCAAGGGTGATGGACTGATTGCATAGTCTTCACATCTCTACTGTTCCTGCCTACTGTCTGTACTCGACTAAAGAAGCCTGCTGTGTAGGCAAAACGTTTCGGAATAAAGTTGCCTATGTGTCTCTTAGATTCATAAATAACCCACAGATAGGTGAAAGATTAAGTTGAAGATTGAGACACTTATGCAACATACGGGAATCTTTATTTAGGAAACGTTTCGCCACACACTGGCTTCATCAGTCTAATACAAATCAGAAAGGTGTAAGGAGAGGAGGAGTTTGAGGTAATTAACACCTCAGCCTGGAGTCGATGTGTTCAGTCCATCAATCTTGTAGAATGTACAGCACAGGTTGTTGTTGATGAAGATTCGCCGGTATTCTCCCGGCCCGGGCCCTTCCAAGTGGTGGCCCGGCACTGGCTCCCTGTTTAGGGAGTGTCTGAGACCTAAGTCTCCCATGGGAGGAGGCACAAGTACCCCCCTCATCTTGTGAGCTACAAACTCGGGCTCTGGCACCAACCCTGCCCTAGAAGGGCAAGGCATGGCGTCGATCGTGCTAGCGCTGTGCTCTCCTGTGTGGAGTGTCGTGTGTTGGTGTTCATTTTCATTCATGTTGATTCGCAGGTCCTTCCGGCCCAGGTCTTCTCCAGATGGTGACCCGGCAGCGGCCCCCCGGGTGGGGGGTGACGATCATCTTCTTTCTTCTTTCTTGGCCCTCCAGTTGGAGGGTATCGTCGTCTTCTATCTTGCGCTGACTTCCCCGAAGAGAAGCGCAGTCGGGCAGAGGCAGCAGTTACAGGGTCGATTGGAGCCACACCCCAGCTTTAGCGGACAGCAAAGTGCTGGGGAAACTTATCTTCATGGTGAATGGTCATGGATAGTCGTGCTAGAGGAGGGTACCGTCTTCAAGGTCCCCATTCTGAAGCATCCTGAATTTCCTCTTTGAGGTGTACTCGACTTCCTCAAGGTGTTGGGTTTTGGCAGTGAGTAGTCTGGTCATGTCTGCAGTGGTGTATGTAACAGTTTGGTCGTAGGTATACTTGTTCCGTCCTGGAGGTGCTGATGGATTTCTGAAGACAGCATTGTGTTCTTACACTGCTTGGTTGTGTAGAAGTATACACCCTTCAGGTATCGGACTTGTTGTGGTGCAGCAGTGTCAGTGGCAGTGGCACCGTGAGGTGCATCCGCAGTTTCTTGTATTTTTGCTTTCTTGGCTGGTGGCTGAACTGGTGAAGGCGAGATTTCCGACTGGTCAGTTGCTCTAGCAGTGGATGAAAGCGGTAGTGGACTCTCATTGGTGGGGTTTGCCGACGTCTCAGTGGTCTCTGATTGGTCCATCTCTGTGTCTAGTGGAGGTTGTGGCAGCGGAGATGCTGGTAATATTTGCAGTAGATTTTAGGATCTCAGTGGAAGGTGGCGATGCAGGGAATGTGAGGCCAGGCATATTATTTAGTTTGAAAAGTTCATTGATGGTGGTGTTGAAGGAACCAGGCTCAGCTGCATTCTGTACATGAACATACATAATGCAATAAAGAATCTTGGTGGAGTCGGCAGTAGGTGCTGGCAGGGAAGTGGTGGGAGCAGCTTGCGTGGCATGTAGTATCTTGGTAGTGTCTGCTTGAAGCTTGGCGATAGTAGAATATGTGGTTGCTTGTGGGTTGGGTTTCTTTTGTTGTTGTTGTTTCTTGAGTATGTCTCTTCTGGTAGGGCACCTGGCAGCAAGAGTATGGTGGTCATTCTTGCAGTTCAAGCATTTAGGTGGTGAAGCAGTAGTGCAATTCTTGAAGTCATGACCCTCACGGCCACAGGTGGAGCAGAACTTCTTGTCCTTGGTAGGACAATCATTTGTGGTGTGTAAGTATGAGTAACAATCATAGCACTGTGAGATATGTAGTGAATAGCCAGGCCCTCAGCGAGAGCTCTGGCTGCCATGTTGACGTCACTGAAGGTGACCTTAAGCATGGATGAAGCATTGGGTATTTTAGTAATGAAGTCCACCTTGGCCCAAGGGTTCTGTGCTTCGATAGATGACTTGATTTCTTCAGTGGCCTGTACAGGGATAAGGTTGTCGAGTCGCTTGAGGAACACAGTTCTCCTGGCCCTCAGTGCTGGGGAAATCAAGACAAGAAATCCCTGGTCTCGTAGAGTGGTAGTAGCAGTAGTGGTAAGTAGTTTCTCAGCCTCTGTGTCGTCTGTACAGCGATAAAATCGCATTACATTTGACTTGCAGCTTGCCACTAACGACAGCTGCAAGTGCTAGTTTGGACGACTCATTGGTTGTGCCACTCGCTGGTTTGATCTTTACTCTGTTAGAGTAATGCATCGTGAGTGAGCAGTGCTCTGGTGTGGTGTATGTAATACCCTGTCTGACGATCACAAGACCGTAGACGTGGCTTATATACTGTAGTGAGGTGAGGCGAAGCAGGAGGAGGTGGGGGTCATAGTGGTACCATCCACTAGTCGAAGTAGATCTTCGTCCAAAGGTTGGACAAGTGTTGAAGAATTCTTTGTATCAAGATCCCATGATGATGAAGTGTCTGACGAAGTTTCGCTCCGACTTGGACCAAGTTTCGGTCTAAGTCGGACTGAAAGTTAACTTCTCTTTAGTGTGGGTTATTTGTCTGACTAATAAAAGCTGTGAAATTTGTCCAGTCAGGTCTGATAAAAATACATTTTGGCAGGGGAACAGTCTGCCTAGTAATGTAATTGAAGCTACAACCTTGGATACTTTCAGGTTTAGGTTGGATACATACCTAAATGAGAGGGGTTGGATTTGAGTGGGACTTGTACGTGTGTAAATAGGTTTGTCAGAGCTTATTGTTAGGGTAGCACCGAAGGTGGGTTGGACAGAAGTTCTGTTAGTAGCAGTGACAAAAAGGTGTTGAATTAGACACATGTGCAACTCTTGGGTATCTTTATTGAGGAAACGTTTCGCCACACAGTGGCTTCATCAGTCCATACAAAGGAGAATCTTGAAGAATAGGAGGAGAATGAGGCAATCAGTCCCTCAGCCTTGAGTCGAGGTGGTCAGTCCATCAATCTTGAATAGAATACGATGGACTGACCACATCGACTCAAGGTTGAGGACTGATTACCTCATTCTCCTGTTCTTCAAGTTTCTCCTATGTATGGAACTGTTTGAAGCCACTGTGTGGCGAAACGTTTCCTCAATAAAGATACCCAAGAGTTGCACATGTGTCTAATTCAACAACATGTCTGTTCTGTGAACCATTCATCGACAAAAAGGTGATTTAATCAGTCCATCAACCATTGAGAAAAAGTACGTATTTGAGGTGGTCAGTCCCTCAGCCTGGAGAAGTTTGGCTCCATGGTATTTAATACCATTTCCGGTATAAGTCTCACTTAAACCTAACCCCTCTCACTCGTGTATTCATCTAACCCTAAATTTAAAGCTTCCCAGGGTTTTAGCTTCAGTAACCCTACAAGGTTATAGTTATAGATTGAGACACTTATGCAGCATATGGGAATCTTTATTCAGGAAACGTTTCGCCACACAGTGGCTTCATCAGTCCAATACAAAGAGGAAGGCGTAAGGAGAGGAGGAGAATGAGGTAATCAGTCCCTCAGCCTGGAGTCGATGTGTTCAGTCCATCAATCTTGTAGAATGTACAGCATAGGGCCGTAGACGTGGCTTATATACTGTAGTGAGGTGAGGTGAAGCAGATGGAGGCGGGGTCATAGTGGTACCATCCACTAGTCGAAGTAGTGAGGTGAGGTGAAGCAGGCGGAGGAGGGGTCATAGTGGTACCATCCACTAGTCGAAGTAGTGAGGTGAGGTGAAGCAGGCGGAGGAGGGGTCATAGTGGTACCATCCACTAGTCGAAGTAGTTTAGGTGAGGTGAAGCAGGCGGAGGCGGGGTCATAGTGGTACCAAACCACTAGTCGAAGTAGTGAGGTGAGGTGAAGCAGGCGGAGGCGGGGTCATAGTGGTACCATCCACTAGTCGAAGTAGTGAGGTGAGGTGAAGCAGGCGGAGGCGGGGTCATAGTGGTACCATCCACTAGTCGAAGTAGTGAGGTGAGGTGAAGCAGGCGGAGGCGGGGTCATAGTGGTACCATCCACTAGTCGAAGTAGTGAGGTGAGGTGAAGCAGGCGGAGGCGGGGTCATAGTGGTACCATCCACTAGTCGAAGTAGTGAGGTGAGGTGAAGCAGGCGGAGGCGGGGTCATAGTGGTACCATCCACTAGTCGAAGTAGTGAGGTGAGGTGAAGCAGGCGGAGGCGGGGTCATAGTGGTACCATCCACTAGTCGAAGTAGTGAGGTGAGGTGAAGCAGGCGGAGGCGGGGTCATAGTGGTACCATCCACTAGTCGAAGTAGTGAGGTGAGGTGAAGCAGGCGGAGGCGGGGTCATAGTGGTACCATCCACTAGTCGAAGTAGTGAGGTGAGGTGAAGCAGGCGGAGGCGGGGTCATAGTGGTACCATCCACTATTTCGAAGTAGTGAGGTGAGGTGAAGCAGGCGGAGGCGGGGTCATAGTGGTACCATCCACTAGTCGAAGTAGGTCTTCGTCCAAAGGTTGAACAAGTGTTGAAGAATTCTTTGTAACAAGATCCCATGATGCTGCAGTGTCTGACAGTTGTGATGAATGGTTTTTCAAACCATTCAACACAAGGTTATAGTTATATTACGATACCAGTGACAATAAACCAGCTTCTCTGGGAACACAGCTATCTCTAGGCATCTCTAATTTATGTAGAGTACAAGAACACAAGTTCAACTGTGATATTTTATTGTGGCAACGTTTCGCTCTTCAGGACCTTTGTCAAACCTGACAAAGCTCCTGGAGAGCGAAACGTTGCCACAATAAAATGTCACATTAGTTGCAAATGGTATAAAATACCGACACACTGGAAACATAAACACATAAGCAGTTTAATGTGATCCTCTATTGACGACGTTTCGCCCACACAGTGGGCTTTTTCAAGTCACATGGTGTGTGACACTTGAAAAAGCCCAATGTGTGGGCGAAACGTTGTCAACTCACATGGTGTGTGTGACTTGAAAAAGCCCACTGTGTGGGCGAAACGTTGTCAATAAAGGATCACATTAAACTGCATATGTGTTTGTTTCCACATTAGTTGCACTTGTCCTTTTACTCTACATAATGTCGGTAACTCTACCAACATTATTACAATCTCTAATTTATATCTATGCACATTACCCACTGGAACACTTCAGTTATCTCTCCTCATTTTTGTGTCACTAAGATTCCAAAACCGAGAAAGGTTTTCTCCATCTCAAGTGTTGGGTAGCATTTGAGAAGGACCTGCCCAGTATGGGCCACTAAGCCTGTCGCAGTGTTTCATCTGTCTCATGTGGTCAGTCCAGCATGACGCATCTGTCTCATCTTACGTTCTTAAAATTCTCAATTTCAACATTGCGTATCTGTCTCATCTTACGTTCTTAAAATTCTCAATTTCAACATTGCGTATCGTGTGGGGGAAAATATAAACCCGTAGGAAACTATTACACAGTCACTGTGCCAGGAAAATCCTGGAGACAATTTGGCTCAGGATAAAGAGATTGATTAATACAGTGTCACCAGCCTCACCTGGCCGACAGGTTAATTCATCTCGTGAGGCTCGTCTGAGGCAGCATCTCCTGGGGTCTGCTGACTGGTCTCTTCGTGGTGTCTGCGTATTTGGTCTAATCCTGTTTAGTCAACTTTGCAAACCGTTACTTCTGTTTGCTTTTCTTACCTTTTAGGCTAATTTCTATTTGGTTAACTTTCGTTTGGATTACTTTCGTTTGTTGTGGGGATAATTGTCGTGTAAGATAATTGTTGTGGAAGTAAGATAATTATTGTGGGAGTAAAATTTTTGTGGGAGCAATATAATTTTTGTGGGAGTAATATAATTGTTGTGGGAGCAAAATAATTGTTGTGGGAGTAAGATAATTGTTGTGGGAGCAAAATAATTGTTGTGGGAGTAAGATAATTGTCTGTGGGGAAGATTAATTGCTGTGGAGTAAGATAATTGTTGTGGGAGTAAGATATTGTTTGTGGGAGTAAGATAATTGTTGTGGGAGTAAGATAATTGCTGTGGGAGTAAAAATAATTGCTGTGGGAGTAAGATAATTGCTGTGGGAGTAAGATAATTGCTGTGGGAGTAAGATAATTGCTGTGGGAGTAAGATAATTGCTGTGGGAGTAAGATAATTGTTGCGGGAGTAAGATAATTGTTGTGGGAGTAAGATAATTGCTGTGGGAGTAAGATAATTGCTGTGGGAGTAAGATAATTGTTGTGGGAGTAAGATAATTGTTGTGGGAGTAAGATAATTGTTGTGGGAGTAAGATAATTGCTGTGGGAGTAAGATAATTGCTGTGGGAGTAAGATAATTGCTGTGGGAGTAAGATAATTGCTGTGGGAGTAAGATAATTGCTGTGGGAGTAAGATAATTGCTGTGGGAGTAAGATAATTGTTGTGGGAGTAAGATAATTGCTGTGGGAGTAAGATAATTACATGTCTTATACAGCTGACTGGAAAATTTTAAGAAATTAAGAATTAAAGTGGGATAACACTGGCCACTTTTTATTCCACTTAATAAAACAAAGTGTAACACTTAGGCACCTCTTATCTGGGAAGTGGTGCCACTTTTATTGAAGTGGTGCCACTTTTATTGAAGTGGTGCCACTTTTATTGAAGTGGTGCCACTTTTATTGAAGTGGTGCCACTTTTATTGAAGTGGTGCACTTTTATTGAAGTGGTGCCACTTTTATTGAAGTGGTGCCATTTTATTGAAGTGGTGCCACTTTTATTGAAGTGGTGCCACTTTCAAGTGGCTACTTTTATTGAAACAAGTGCCATGTTCTGTACCTGCAGGAAACCTGTAGGATACCTGCAGGATACCTGTAGGATACCTGCAGGATGCCTGTAGGATACCTATAGGATACCTGCAGGATGCCTGCAGGATACCTGCAGGATGCCTGTAGGATACCTGCAGGATGCCTGTAGGATACCTGCAGGATGCCTGTAGGATACCTGTAGGATACCTGCAGGATGCCTGTAGGATACTTGTATGACTTTTTCGGTAGTCAGTGTCCCTGTGGTCCGGGCTATCACTATCCAAAGTAGGAACAACAGCCCTGATGTTCCCACAATGTAACTATCATATAGAATAGTGTAGCAACACTGTTGGTGTTCCCACAATGTAACTATCATATAGAATAGTGTAACACTGCTGGTGTTCCCACAATGTAACTATCATATAGAATAGTGTAGCAACACTGCTGGTGTTCCCACAATGTAACTATCATATAGAATAGTGTAACAACACCGCTGGTGTTCCACAATGTAACTATCATATAGAATAGTGTAACAACACCGCTGGTGTTCCACAATGTAACTATCATATAGAATAGTGTAACAACACCGCTGGTGTTCCACAATGTAACTATCATATAGAATAGTGTAACAACACCGCTGGTGTTCCACAATGTAACTATCATATAGAATAGTGTAACAACACCGCTGGTGTTCCACAATGTAACTATCATATAGAATAGTGTAGCAACACTACTGGTGTTCCCACAATGTAACTATCATATAGAATAGTGTAGCAACACTGCTGGTGTTCCCACAATGTAACTATCATATAGAATAGTGTAGCAACACTGCTGGTGTTCCCACAATGTAACTATCATATAGAATAGTGTAGCAACACTGCTGGTGTTCCCACAATGTAACTATCATATAGAATAGTGTAGCAACACTGCTGGTGTTCCCACAATGTAACTATCATATAGAATAGTGTAGCAACACTGCTGGTGTTTCCAGTTTATGTTAAAAATAGAAGACTTCCCTCCATCTTCATCTCTCCTCCTCTTTTTATCTCCCTCACACCTTTTATTCGTTTTTTCACTCCTTTCCTCTCTGATTTCCTCTCTCTCTCTCTCTCTCTCTCCTTCCTCTCTCTCTCTCTCTCTCTCTCTCTCTTCTTCCCGTTCCTGCTCTTAAAGTCTTATGTTAATCCAGTCTTCAGTCTTTTCTTTTCCGTCTTCTCCTTTATATTTTCTCTCCTGTTATTCCTCTATTCCTTTCCCACATCTCCACCTTTCTGTTTGTGCTTACTCTTCCTCTGATATTCTTCCCCTTCCTATCTATCTATTAAAATCTGGTATACAATCTCTGTTTCTCTTTCTGTCTATCTATCTTTCTCTCTCTTGCGAACCCTTCGTTTTGAAACAATTTAGACAGTGTAGACCATGTTGGTTGACTTGCACATCGCCGCAAAAACACGTATATTCCGTGCGATTTTTGGCAGCGAGGCGGAGAGCCACTGCAATACGAAGGATCTGTGGGTCGAGGTGCGTTTCCGCTGCCTAAATGGGAAGTGTTTGGTGTAAGTTAATACAGTGAAGTGCAATCACAGCTTGGCGATGAGCAATATCCCTGTTGGATGTTGCAGCCATAAGCATGTTGCTATGTACCTTTTCAGCAATGGGACCATCCCATCTGGACTCTTAGTAGCTAGTGTTGAAGCAGCAAGTCTCCCATTTGGTAATGTCACTTGTTCAGATAGGATCCTCGCTGAGTCACCAAGATTGTCCGGGAGAATTTTTTTAAGTCCACTGATGCTATGGAAGGTGATAAAGCTGGCAGGGCAATCCCTAAGCCTGACTGGAAGTGAGGCTTGCAACAACTCTCCATCTTCAAGGGAAAGATTCAATACACTCTCTACCATGGTCTTTAGGAGTCATATTCTTTGAGTTTCGGACTGCTGAAAGCTGGGGAGCATCTCGGGAAGTAGGGACAGGCACCTGGTGAGTAGGTAGAAGGCATCATGTGTGTCAATGTCTTTCATCCTGCCATCCATCATCCGGAGGTCTGAGATTTTTTCCTGGAATCAGATCAATAGTGTTAAACCCAAAAGGAGTACCAAGGAGAGTGTTGGTTGGATCGATGACTCGTGATCCTGACAAAACAGCACCAATATTCTGAATGATTTATCGGTTGCTAGACGCTATGTCTCACTTGGTAGTGTTTAAAGATAGGCCCAGGCTCTCTCCCATGTCTTTAAATTGCCTTATGTCCTCTAGGAGAAATTCTGTAGTACCAGCTAGGGTACCATCATCCAAGAACTAGTTATTGAGCTGACTGCAGTGTGTTTCTGTGACATCCTTGATGAGCAGACTGAAAAGAAGAGTGGCAACAGGGGCCCCCAAGTTGTACACCCTCACACGAGTCAGTTTCATGGCCCCAAAACAACAGTTTAGAAGTACCACTATAACCCAATTGGATGAATGAATGGACATATATATATATATATATATATATATATATATATATATATATATTATATATATATATATATATATATATATATATATTTATATTATTTATATATATATATATATATATATATATTTATATATATATATATATATATATATATATATATATATATATATATATATGGAGGCGGACAAGATGTAAGAATGGTGAGGAGGTGGTTGTAAGAGAGAGAGAGACAGAGGGAGAGTGAAAGAGGGAGAAAGAGGGAAGAAGGGATTGAGGGATAGATGAATAATGAAAAAAATATAATTCTAATAATAATAATAATAATAATAATAATAATATATTTTATAAAAGTGTACAATAAATGAGATACAATAAGTTATATGTTTGTGAAATTATCTCTGCTGGCACCGCAGTGCCACCCACAACACCCACAGTGCCACCCGCAGTGCCACCCGCAGTGCCACCCACAACACCCACAGTGCCACCCACAGTGCCACCCACAGTGTCGCCCCACAGTGCCACTACAGTAACACCCACAGTGCCACCCGCAGTGCCACCCACAGTGCCACCCACAGTGTCGCCCCACAGTGCCACTACAGTGCCACCCACAGTGTCGCCCACAGAGCCACCCACAGTGCCACCCACAGTGTCATCCACAGTGTCACCCACAGTAACACCCACAGAGCCACCCACAGTGCCACCCACAGTGTCGCCCACAGTGTCACCCACGGTAACACCCACAGTAACACCCACAGAGCCGCCCACAGTACTACCCGCAATGGTACCCACAGTGCAGTGCCACCCATGGTGACAGAGGCACCAGTAATGATGACAAAGTGGCACTCATAATATCACAGTGCCACGCTACAGTGGCGCCCACTGTACCACCAAGCAGTGGTACACAGACACCTTTGTTCATCACACTGGTACAATATATCCATCACTGGTGAACAAGAACACTTGTGTTGTTCTTCTCACGTTGTCTTCTGTGTTATCCATTGTTCTTCCAGTAGAGGAATAACAAGGTATGAAAGAACAGGGAGAACTTATGAAGCAGCAGTGGCAGACATGAAGCAGCAGTGGCAGACATGAAGCAGCAGTGGCAGACATGAAGCAGCAGTGACAGACAACATGATGCAGCAGTGGCAGACATGAAGCAGCAGTGACAGACATGAAGCAGCAGTGGCAGACATGAAGCAGCAGTGGCAGACATGAAGCAGCAGTGGCAGACATGAAGCAGCAGTGACAGACAACATGATGCAGCAGTGGCAGACATGAAGCAGCAGTGACAGACATGAAGCAGCAGTGGCAGACATGAAGCAGCAGTGGCAGACATGAAGCAGCAGTGGCAGACATGATGCAGCAGTGGCAGACATGAAGCAGCAGTGGCAGACATCATGAAGCAGCAGTGGCAGACATCATGAAGCAGCAGTGGCAGACATGAAGCAGACGTGGCAGACATGAAGCAGCAATAGCAGACATGAAGCAGCAGTGGCAGACATGATGCAGCAGTGGCAGACATGATGCAGCAGTGGCAGACATGAAGCAGCAGTGGCAGACATGATGCAGCAGTGGCAGACATGAAGCAGCAGTGGCAGACATGAAGCAGCAGTGGCAGAATGAAGCAGCAGTGGCAGACATGAGCAGCAGTGGCAGACATGATGCAGCAGTGGCAGACATGAAGCAGCAGTGGCAGACATGAAGCAGCAGTGGCAGACATGAAGCAGCAGTGGCAGACATCATGAAGCAGCAGTGGCAGACATCATGAAGCAGCAGTGGCAGACATCATGAAGCAGCAGTGGCAGACATCATGAAGCAGCAGTGGCAGACATCATGAAGCAGCAGTGGCAGACATCATGAAGCAGCAGTGGCAGACATCATGAAGCAGCAGTGGCAGACATCAAGAAGCAGCAGTGGCAGACATCATGAAGCAGCAGTGGCAGACATCATGAAGCAGCAGTGGCAGACATCATGAAGCAGCAGTGGCAGACATCATGAAGCAGCAGTGGCAGACATGATGCAGCAGTGGCAGACATGAAGCAGCAGTGGCAGACATGAAGAAGCAGTGGCAGACATCATGATGCAGCAGTGGCAGACATGAAGCAGCAGTGACAGACATGAAGCAGCAGTGGCAGACATGAAGCAGCAGTGGCAGACATGAAGCAGCAGTGGCAGACATGAAACAGCAGTGGCAGACAACATGAAACAGCAGTGGCAGACATGAAGCAGCAGTGGCAGACAACATGAAACAGCAGTGGCAGACATGAAGCAGCAGTGGTAGACATGAAGCAGCAGTGGCAGACAACATGAAGCAGCAGTGGCAGACAACATGAAGCAGCAGTGACAGACAACATGAAGCAGCAGTGACAGACAACATGAAGCAGCAGTGGCAGACATCATGAAGCAGCAGTGACAGACAACATGAAGCAGCAGTGACAGACAACATGAAGCAGCAGTGGCAGACAACATGAAGCAGCAGTGACAGACAACATGAAGCAGCAGTGGCAGACATCATGAAGCAGCAGTGACAGACAACATGAAGCAGCAGTGGCAGACAACATGAAGCAGCAGTGGCAGACAACATGAAGCAGCAGTGGCAGACAACATGAAGCAGCAGTGACAGACAACATGAAGCAGCAGTGACAGACAACATGAAGCAGCAGTGACAGACAACATGAAGCAGCAGTGACAGACAACATGAAGCAGCAGTGACAGACAACATGAAGCAGCAGTGACAGACAACATGAAGCAGCAGTGGCAGACAACATGAAGCAGCAGTGGCAGACAACATGAAGCAGCAGTGGCAGACATCATGAAGCAGCAGTGACAGACAACATGAAGCAGCAGTGACAGACATGAAGCAGCAGTGGCAGACAACATGAAGCAGCAGTGACAGACAACATGAAGCAGCAGTGACAGACATGAAGCAGCAGTGGCAGACAACATGAAGCAGCAGTGACAGACAACATGAAGCAGCAGTGGCAGACAACATGAAGCAGCAGTGACAGACAACATGAAGCAGCAGTGGCAGACAACATGAAGCAGCAGTGACAGACATGAAGCAGCAGTGGCAGACAACATGAAGCAGCAGTGACAGACAACATGAAGCAGCAGTGACAGACAACATGAAGCAGCAGTGACAGACAACATGAAGCAGCAGTGGCAGACAACATGAAGCAGCAGTGGCAGACAACATGAAGCAGCAGTGCAGACAACATGAAGCAGCAGTGGCAGACAACATGAAGCAGCAGTGACAGACAACATGAAGCAGCAGTGACAGACAACATGAAGCAGCAGTGGCAGACAACATGAAGCAGCAGCGACAGACAACATGAAGCAGCAGTGGCAGACAACATGAAGCAGCAGTGACAGACATGAAGCAGCAGTGGCAGACAACATGAAGCAGCAGTGACAGACAACATGAAGCAGCAGTGACAGACATGAAGCAGCAGTGGCAGACAACATGAAGCAGCAGTGACAGACAACATGAAGCAGCAGTGGCAGACAACATGAAGCAGCAGTGACAGACAACATGAACATAACATAAGAACATAAGAACGAAGGAACACTGCAGAAGGCCTACTGGCCCATGCGAGGCAGGTCCAAGTCTCCTACCGGCTTAAGCCAATGCACCCAACCTAGTCAGGTCAGGTCACATTGACTTAAGGGAGGAACACGGCAACCGACCTGGTAGCACAAGCTATCAGGTCTAACTCACACCCACCCACATCTACTCATGTTTTATCCAACCTATTTTTAAAGCTAACAACGTTCTAGCCTCTATAAACGGTATTGGGAGTTTGTTCCACTCATCCACAACTCTATTACCAAACCAGTACTTTCTATATCCTTCCTGAATCTGAATTTTTCCAACTTAAAACCATTGCTGCGAGTCCTGTCTAGGCTAGATTTTTTCAGCACACTATTTACATCCCCTTTATTTATTCCTGTCTTCCATTTATCACCTCATATCATATCCCCCTAATTCTACGTCTTTCTAGAGAGTGCAGTTTCAGGGCCCTTGTCTATCCTCATAGGGAAGGTTTCTGATACATGGGATCAAACTTTGTCATCCTCCTTTGTACATTTTCCAGAGAATTTATATCCATTCTGTAATACGGTGACCAAAACTGTGCAGCATAATCTAAATGAGGCCTAACAAGGATGTATAGAGTTGAAGAACACCTGAGGACTCCTATTATTTATGCTTCTGATATGAAGCCAAGGATTCTATTAGCTTTATTGCGAACACTTATGCATGTTGTCTTGGTTTCAGATTACTGCTACCAGAACTCTAAATCTTTTTCGCAATCCGTAATATTAAGATCTACATTATTTAGTTTATATGTGGCATGGTTATGTCCTGTCCAACATTTAGAACTTTGCATTTGTCTATATTAAACTGCATCTGCCACTTCTCCGACCACTGCATCAGTCTATTCAATCTTCCTGGAGTGCTCGAATGTCCTCGTCAGAATGAATTCGACGGCCTATTTTGGTTGTCATCGGCAAAACTTGCCGATGTCGCTTTTTTATCCCCTCATCTTTTGTCGTTTATGTAGATTTGAACAGCAGGGGCCCAACACTGACCCCTGTGGAACAACCGCTCGTGACACTTCCCCACTCTGATTTCTCCCCATTTATGCAAACTCTCTGCTGCCTATTTGTCAACCATGCCTCTATCCAGGAAAAAATTTCTCCTCCTATTCCATGTGCTTTAATTTTCCTCAACAGTCTCTGATGTGGGAACCTGTCAAAAGCCTTACTGAAGTCCATTTACAAAATATCATATTCATTACCAGATCTACCTCCTCAAATACCTTAGTAAAAAAAAGTTATAAATTCTTTAAGGCAGGAACGCCCCTTTGTAAAACCATGCTGAGATTCGTTGATTAATTTATGCTTTTCAAGGTTGGCTACGAACTGCCTCGGCAATTATTGATTCCATAAATTTTCCCCCCTATGGAGGTCGGCTTATTGGTCTTTTGTTCGAAGCTACGGACCTGTCACCTTTTTTGAAAATAGGTATCACATTTCCCCATTTTTCCACTTATCTGGCACCATGCCAGTTTGTAGTGATATGTTGAAAAGATTAGCCAAAGGTGTCCCTAAGCTCCTCTTTACTTTCCCTTTTTAGAACCCTTGCATACGTTATCAGGGCCTGGGGATTTTTTAGGTTTTAATTTATCTATTTGCCTAAGGACCATGTCACTTGTGACCCTAATAGTGCACAGTTTATTATCGTCCTGTTCTACATAATTTATCATTACTGGAATATCGTGGTATCCTCCTGTGTAAAAACTGAGAGGAAGTATGTGTTAAAAATTCTACACATTTCCTTATCACTGTCAGTGAGCTGACCCGAGGAACTTTTGAGTGGGCCTATCTTGTCCCTGATCTTACTTCTGTATACCTGAAAGATCCTTTTGGGGGTTAGTCTTCGATTCTCTTGCCAACTTTAACCTCATAATCTCTTTTTGCTTTTCTAATTCCCTTTTTTATTTCTCTCTTTAACTGATATATCGATTTCTCAATTGCCCTCTCCTCTTTTGATTTGCCTATATATGCCTCTCTTTTGACCAATCAGATATTTTAATCTATTGTTCATCCATTTAGGATCATTTTTGTTTGATTGATTTCCCTATTTGGAACATAATTTGACTGAGCAGTTTGAACTATGCCTGGAAAGCATCATATCGGCAACCATCACCACCTACTGACCCCTTTGTCAGGTCATTCCAGTTCAGCCCACCTAAGTAATTTTTCAGTCCCATGAAATCAGCCAAGCGAAAGTCAGGGACGGAGACTTGATTGCCATTATTAGGGGAATTCCATGATATATTAAAACTGAGTGATTTGTGATCACTTTCCCCAAGCTTCATTAACCTCAAGATTATTAATTAGTGTTTCCCTACTGGCAAGAACCAAGTCAAGGAGGTTATTTCCCCTAGTTGGCTCTGTCACAAACTGTTTTAAAAAAAAATCCCGGATCGTATCAAGGGAAAGTCACCTGAAATCTAAATTTCCTGTCAAATTGCTCCAGTCAATCTGTCTATAGTTGAAATCTCCCATTAGCACAACATTTTTTGTATTAGATGCCATTTCGAATTTCGTCCCATTTGAAGTTTACTGCACTCCCTATCAAGATTTGGGGCCCTGTAAATCACACCCAAAATTAGTTTTTCTCGGCCTCGAGAAGCTGTAACCAAAAGATTCAGTGGCTGACGCTTCTAATTTTTAAAATCTTGTCTAACACAACAATTTAAATTGTCTCTGACTACATCGCTTACTCCACCACCTTTCCTGTTGACCCTGTCGGTGTGGAATAATTTTAGCCTTGTATGTGACATTCAGAGGGCATCTCTCTATCTTTCAGATTGAGCCAGGTCTCTGTTATAGCAATAATATCTATGTTTCCTGCACTTGCATTTAATCTTAGCTCATCTATCTTATTTCTTACACTCCTGCTATTAGTATAGTAAAACCTTAAGGGAGCTAGTCCCTTGCTGCCCTCTGCTGTCCCCCTTTGTTTGCTGACCTGATCTATTGTCTTTATTTATAACTTCATGCTGAATGCCTTTTATACATTTACTGTTTCCAACCCAAGTGTTGCAACCTGCTTGTTTCCCACACACACCCATACCTCTATCTTCCATCAGTTTAAAATCATAGGCATTTCACCAATGGCCTTCTCAATCGAGTCTGCAAGTGCTACCACCCCAGCCCCAGAGAGATGTACCCCATCCCTTGCATACATATCATGTTTGCCATAAAAGTTGTTCCAGTTGTCAATGAATGGGATTGCAAGTTTCTTGCAGTATCTGTCTAGCCAGCAATTTACACCAATTGCCCTAGACAACCATTCATTTCCTACTCCCCTTCTAGGCAAGATGCTAATATGTTTGGGGGATCCCTCCTTAGACTTAATGAAATCTATAGCTGACCTGTACTTATCTAGCAGCTCTTCTCTCCTACCCTTCCCAATATCATTTCCACCAGCACTGAGACAGATAATGGGCTTGTTCCCATTACCTGACATGATATTATCCAGCCTGTTGACAATGTCCCCAACACCAGCTCCAGGGAAGCACACTCTATCTCTCATCTTCTTATTCCTATTACAAAAAGCACGGTCAATATATCTTACTGAGAGTCACCAACCACAAGAATGCGCTTACCTCCATTAGCAGGGGCAGTAGTCCCTTACCTTCACTGGCCACTGAAGTACATTCATCCTGAAGACAGAGAAGCGATTTCCTACCTTCAGATCTTCACTCTTAACTTTCCTTACTCTGATGCGCCTTCCATTACTGTGAACCACTCGCCACTTGTAGCAGGTGCTGGACTGCACCTCACTGCTGGTAGCCGTTGCTACCTCCCCAACTACAGCCTCCTCACAGCGAGAGACAGACTGCACCTCACTTGAAGCCTCATTCCCCACAACTCCAGCCACCTCACACTCTCTCCCAGACCCATTGAAGTGGTCCTTCAGCCTCCTAATCTCCTCCTGGAGAAGCAAGACCTCCTCCTTCAACTCTCCAACCTCAATTTTTAAAACACTGCAGAAGCAAGCCATGCTTTGTAACCGTCCACACTAATCCCCAAAGCAGCTCAGGGTCTGTGACCTCACGTGACGACTGACCACTGACGACTGAAGCAGCAGTGGCAGACAACATGAAGCAGCAGTGACAGACATGAAGCAGCAGTGGCAGACAACATGAAGCAGCAGTGACAGACAACATGAAGCAGCAGTGACAGACAACATGAAGCAGCAGTGACAGACAACATGAAGCAGCAGTGACAGACAACATGAAGCAGCAGTGGCAGACAACATGAAGCAGCAGTGGCAGACAACATGAAGCAGCAGTGACAGACAACATGAAGCAGCAGTGACAGACAACATGAAGCAGCAGTGACAGACAACATGAAGCAGCAGTGACAGACAACATGAAGCAGCAGTGACAGACAACATGAAGCAGCAGTGACAGACAACATGAAGCAGCAGTGACAGACAACATGAAGCAGCAGTGACAGACAACATGAAGCAGCAGTGGCAGACAACATGAAGCAGCAGTGGCAGACAACATGAAGCAGCAGTGACAGACAACATGAAGCAGCAGTGGCAGACAACATGAAGCAGCAGTGACAGACAACATGAAGCAGCAGTGGCAGACAACATGAAGCAGCAGTGGCAGACAACATGAAGCAGCAGTGACAGACAACATGAAGCAGCAGTGGCAGACAACATGAAGCAGCAGTGGCAGACAACATGAAGCAGCAGTGGCAGACAACATGAAGCAGCAGTGGCAGACAACATGAAGCAGCAGTGGCAGACAACATGAAGCAGCAGTGACAGACAACATGAAGCAGCAGTGACAGACAAAATGAAGCAGCAGTGGCAGACAACATGAAGCAGCAGTGGCAGACAACATGAAGCAGCAGTGGCAGACAACATGAAGCAGCAGTGGCAGACAACATGAAGCAGCAGTGGCAGACAACATGAAGCAGCAGTGACAGACAACATGAAGTAGCAGTGACAGACAACATGAAGCAGCAGTGACAGACAACATGAAGCAGCAGTGGCAGACAACATGAAGCAGCAGTGACAGACAACATGAAGCAGCAGTGGCAGACAACATGAAGCAGCAGTGGCAGACAACATGAAGCAGCAGTGACAGACACATGAAGCAGCAGTGGCAGACAACATGAAGCAGCAGTGACAGACAACATGAAGCAGCAGTGACAGACAACATGAAGCAGCAGTGGCAGACATGAAGCAGCAGTGGCAGACAACATGAAGCAGCAGTGGCAGACAACATGAAGCAGCAGTGGCAGACAACATGAAGCAGCAGTGGCAGACAACATGAAGCAGCAGTGACAGACAACATGAAGTAGCAGTGACAGACAACATGAAGCAGCAGTGGCAGACAACATGAAGCAGCAGTGGCAGACAACATGAAGCAGCAGTGGCAGACAACATGAAGCAGCAGTGACAGACATGAAGCAGCAGTGGCAGACAACATGAAGCAGCAGTGACAGACAACATGAAGCAGCAGTGACAGACAACATGAAGCAGCAGTGACAGACAACATGAAGCAGCAGTGACAGACAACATGAAGCAGCAGTGACAGACAACATGAAGCAGCAGTGACAGACAACATGAAGCAGCAGTGACAGACAACATGAAGCAGCAGTGACAGACAACATGAAGCAGCAGTGACAGACAACATGAAGCAGCAGTGACAGACAACATGAAGCAGCAGTGACAGACAACATGAAGCAGCAGTGACAGACAACATGAAGCAGCAGTGACAGACAACATGAAGCAGCAGTGACAGACAACATGAAGCAGCAGTGACAGACAACATGAAGCAGCAGTGACAGACAACATGAAGCAGCAGTGACAGACAACATGAAGCAGCAGTGACAGACAACATGAAGCAGCAGTGACAGACACATGAAGCAGCAGTTGGCAGACAACATGAAGCAGCAGTGACAGACAACATGAAGCAGCAGTGACAGACAACATGAAGCAGCAGTGACAGACAACATGAAGCAGCAGTGACAGACAACATGAAGCAGCAGTGACAGGCAACATGAAGCAGCAGTGACAGGCAACATGAAGCAGCAGTGACAGACAACATGAAGCAGCAGTGGCAGACAACATGAAGCAGCAGTGACAGACAACATGAAGCAGCAGTGGCAGACAACATGAAGCAGCAGTGACAGACAACATGAAGCAGCAGTGACAGACAACATTTAAGCAGCAGTGACAGACAACATGAAGCAGCAGTGGCAGACATGAAGCAGCAGTGACAGACAACATGAAGCAGCAGTGACAGACAACATGAAGCAGCAGTGACAGACAACATGAAGCAGCAGTGGCAGACATGAAGCAGCAGTGACAGACAACATGAAGCAGCAGTGACAGACAACATGATGCAGCAGTGGCAGACAACATGAAGCAGCAGTGACAGACAACATGAAGCAGCAGTGACAGACAACATGAAGCAGCAGTGGCAGACAAACATGAAGCAGCAGTGACAGACAACATGAAGCAGCAGTGGCAGACAACATGAAGCAGCAGTGACAGACAACATGAAGCAGCAGTGACAGACAACATGAAGCAGCAGTGGCAGACAACATGAAGCAGCAGTGACAGACAACATGAAGCAGCAGTGGCAGACAACATGAAGCAGCAGTGACAGACAACATGAAGCAGCAGTGACAGACAACATGAAGCAGCAGTGACAGACAACATGAAGCAGCAGTGGCAGACAACATGAGCAGCAGTGACAGACAACATGAAGCAGCAGTGACAGACAACATGAAGCAGCAGTGGCAGACAACATGAAGCAGCA
Organism: Cherax quadricarinatus; assembly: GCF_026875155.1. Lineage (NCBI taxonomy): Eukaryota > Metazoa > Arthropoda > Malacostraca > Decapoda > Parastacidae > Cherax > Cherax quadricarinatus. Next base: position 14,271,699 of record NC_069457.1, read on the forward strand.
GTGACAGACAACATGAAGCAGCAGTGACAGACAACATGAAGCAGCAGTGGCAGACAACATGAAGCAGCAGTGACAGACAACATGAAGCAGCAGTGACAGACAACATGAAGCAGCAGTGGCAGACAACATGAAGCAGCAGTGACAGACAACATGAAGCAGCAGTGACAGACAACATGAAGCAGCAGTGGCAGACAACATGAAGCAGCAGTGACAGACAACATGAAGCAGCAGTGGCAGACATGAAGCAGCAGTGGCAGACAACATGAAGCAGCAGTGGCAGACAACATGAAGCAGCAGTGACAGACAACATGAAGCAGCAGTGGCAGACAACATGAAGCAGCAGTGACAGACATGAAGCAGCAGTGACAGACAACATGAAGCAGCAGTGGCAGACAACATGAAGCAGCAGTGGCAGACAACATGAAGCAGCAGTGACAGACAACATGAAGCAGCAGTGGCAGACATGAAGCAGCAGTGGCAGACAACATGAAGCAGCAGTGACAGACAACATGAAGCAGCAGTGGCAGACATGAAGCAGCAGTGGCAGACAACATGAAGCAGCAGTGGCAGACAACATTTAAGCAGCAGTGGCAGACAACATGAAGCAGCAGTGACAGACAACATGAAGCAGCAGTGACAGACAACATGAAGCAGCAGTGGCAGACAACATGAAGCAGCAGTGACAGACAACATGAAGCAGCAGTGACAGACAACATGAAGCAGCAGTGGCAGACAACATGAAGCAGCAGTGGCAGACAACATGAAGCAGCAGTGACAGACATGAAGCAGCAGTGACAGACAACATGAAGCAGCAGTGGCAGACAACATGAAGCAGCAGTGACAGACAACATGAAGCAGCAGTGGCAGACATCATGAAGCAGCAGTGGCAGACAACATGAAGCAGCAGTGACAGACAACATGAAGCAGCAGTGACAGACAACATGAAGCAGCAGTGACAGACAACATGAAGCAGCAGTGACAGACAACATGAAGCAGCAGTGACAGACAACATGGCTTGCACGAGGAATAAGCAGAAGCAGAGAATGAGAATGGAAACAGAAGGAGGAATAGGAGAATTAGGATAATTAAGACTAAGAGAATTATTAAGATTACGAGGAGAAGGAAGCAGAATAGGAAGAAGGAGGGAAGAGTAACAGGGAAGAAGAGAAATGAACAAGGGTCAAGGAAGGAAACGAACAAGGAGGGAAAGGAACAAGTAACGAGAAAGAATCGAGTAGCAAGAATCAAGTAGGAAGAATCAAGTAGCAAGAATCAAGTAGCAAGAAAGAATCGAGTAGCAAGAATCAAGTAGGAAGAATCAAGTAGGAAGAATCAAGTAGGAAGAATCAAGTAGCAAGAATCAAGTAGCAAGAATCAAGTAGCAAGAAAGAATCAAGTAGCAAGAATCAAGTAGCAAGAAAGAATCGAGTAGCAAGAATCAAGTAGCAAGAAAGAATCGAGTAGCAAGAATCAAGTAGCAAGAAAGAATCGAGTAGCAAGAATCAAGTAGCAAGAAAGAATCGAGTAGCAAGAATCAAGTAGCAAGAATCAAGTAGCAAGAATCAAGTAGCAAGAATCAAGTAGCAAGAAAGAATCAAGTAGCAAGAATCAAGTAGCAAGAATCAAGTAGCAAGAAAGAATCAAGTAGCAAGAAAGAATCAAGTAGCAAGAATCAAGTAGCAAGAAAGAATCAAGTAGCAAGAATCAAGTAGCAAGAAAGAATCAAGTAGCAAGAATCAAGTAGCAAGAAAGAATCAAGTAGCAAGAATCAAGTAGCAAGAATCAAGTAGCAAGAATCAAGTAGCAAGAAAGAATCAAGTAGCAAGAAAGAATCAAGTAGCAAGAATCAAGTAGCAAGAATCAAGTAGCAAGAAAGAATCAAGTAGCAAGAATCAAGTAGCAAGAAAGAATCAAGTAGCAAGAAAGAATCAAGTAGCAAGAATCAAGTAGCAAGAAAGAATCAAGTAGCAAGAATCAAGTAGCAAGAATCAAGTAGCAAGAAAGAATCAAGTAGCAAGAAAGAATCAAGTAGCAAGAATCAAGTAGCAAGAATCAAGTAGCAAGAAAGAATCAAGTAGCAAGAAAGAATCAAGTAGCAAGAATCAAGTAGCAAGAAAGAATCAAGTAGCAAGAAAGAATCAAGTAGCAAGAATCAAGTAGCAAGAAAGAATCAAGTAGCAAGAATCAAGTAGCAAGAATCAAGTAGCAAGAAAGAATCAAGTAGCAAGAAAGAATCAAGTAGCAAGAATCAAGTAGCAAGAATCAAGTAGCAAGAAAGAATCAAGTAGCAAGAATCAAGTAGCAAGAAAGAATCAAGTAGCAAGAAAGAATCAAGTAGCAAGAAAGAATCAAGTAGCAAGAATCAAGTAACAAGAAAGAATCAAGTAACAAGGGCACCATTTTCAGCCAGTTAAAATATTTTTAACTTGTCATCCACGCAGAGTCCCGCATTATAACTTGTCATCCACGCAGAGTCCCGCATTATAACTTGTCATCCACGCAGAGTCCAGCATTATAACTTGTCATCCACGCAGAGTCCAGCATTTTTAACTTGTCATCCACGCAGAGTCCAGCATTATAACTTGTCATCCACGCAGAGTTCCAGCATTATAACTTGTCATCCACGCAGAGTCCAGCATTATAACTTGTCATCCACGCAGAGGTCCAGCATTATAACTTGTCATCCACGCAGAGTCCAGCATTATAACTTGTCATCCACGCAGAGTCCAGCATTATAACTTGTCATCCACGCAGAGTCCAGCATTATAACTTGTCATCCACGCAGTCACGCATGATAACTTGTCATCCACGCATAGTCAGGCATGATAACTTGTCATCCACGCATAGTCAGGCATGATAACCAGCCTCACCTTCCCTTGTTGTGACTCCAGACACACTGACACATAAGTCTGATGTAACACAACTAATTACAGAGCTACCCAGTCGAGCACATTACTCAACTCATTACATGCAGACATCAGAACACGGCTGAACTCTGCTCATTACTCGGAGATAAGAGAGAAAAAAAGATTCCTTATATATATCTGCCGCTTTCATGGCTCTGTTTACGGGGTAAGACTACAGTTTCGCTTCTTCGTGACCTGGAGGCTCATGACATACGTTTTGTCCATGAGGACCACTCGGGGTGTTCCTTAAGATACCTGGTGTCACTGGTCACCTTGCTGTGATATAGGTACCTGGGTGTTAGTCATTTTATACCTGCTGTCATGGTCACCTTTCTGTGATATAGGTACCTGGGTGTTAGTCATTTTATACCTGCTGTCACTGGTCACCTTGCTGTGATATAGGTACCTGGGTGTTAGTCATTTTATACCTGCTGTCACTGGTCACCTTGCTGTGATATAGGTACCTGGGTGTTAGTCATTTTACCTGGTGTCACTGGTCACCTTGCTGTGATATAGGTACCTGGGTGTTAGTCATTTATACTGCTGTCACTGGTCACCTTGCTGTGATATAGGTACCTGGGTGTTAGTCATTTTATACCTGCTGTCACTGGTCACCTTGCTGTGATATAGGTACCTGGGTGTTAGTCATTTTATACCTGCTGTCACTGGTCACCTTGCTGTGATATAGGTACCTGGGTGTTAGTCATTTTACACCTGCCTTCACTGTTCTCCTTGCAGTAAAATAGGTACTTGGGTGTTAGTTATTTTACACCTGCCTTCACTGTTCTCCTTGCAGTAAAATAGGTACCTGGGTGTTAGTCATTTTACACCTGCCTTCACTGTTCTCCTTGCAGTAAAATAGGTACCTGGGTGTTAGTCATTTTACACCTGCCTTCACTGTTCTCCTTGCAGTAAAATAGGTACCTGGGTGTTAGTCACTTTACAACTGCTGTCATTGTTAATCTAGGAGTAAAATAGGTACCTGGGCGCTAGTCACCTTACACTTGCTGTCACCGATCATCTAGCAGTAAGTAGGTACCTGGGTGGTAGTCGACTGGTGTGGGTGGCTTTATTACTAGTGGTGGTATACTGGCTTTATTACTAGTGGTGGTATACTGGCTTTATTACTAGTGGTGGTATACTGGCTTTATTACTAGTGGTGGTATACTGGCTTTATTACTAGTGGTGGTATACTGGCTTTATTACTAGTGGTGGTATACTGGCTTTATTACTAGTGGTGGTATACTGGCTTTATTACTGGTGGTGGTATACTGGCTTTATTACTGGTGGTGGTATACTGGCTTTATTACTGGTGGTGGTATACTGGCTTTATTACTAGTGGTGGTATACTGGCTTTATTACTAGTGGTGGTATACTGGCTTTATTACTAGTGGTGGTATACTGGCTTTATTACTAGTGGTGGTATACTGGCTTTATTACTAGTGGTGGTATACTGGCTTTATTACTAGTGGTGGTATACTGGCTTTATTACTAGTGGTGGTATACTGGCTTTATTACTAGTGGTGGTATACTGGCTTTATTACTAGTGGTGGTATAAAACAATATACCACCACTAGTAATAAAACAATATACCACCACTAGTAATAAAACAATATACCACCACTAGTAATAAAACAATATACCACCACTAGTAATAAAACAATATACCACCACTAGCAATAAACCAATATACCACCACTAGTAATAAAACAATATACCACCACTAGTAATAAACCAATATACCACCACTAGTAATAAAACAATATACCACCACTAGCAATAAACCAATATACCACCACTAGTAATAAACCAATATACCACCACTAGTAATAAAACAATATACCACCACTAGTAATAAACCAATATACCACCACTAGTAATAAAACAATATACCACCACTGGTAATAAAACAATATACCACCACTAGTAATTAAACAATATACCACCACTAGTAATAAAACAATATACCACCACTGGTAATAAAACAATATACCACCACTGGTAATAAAACAATATACCACCACTGGTAATAAAACAATATACCACCACTAGTAATAAAACAATATACCACCACTGGTAATAAAACAATATACCACCACTAGTAATAAAACAATATACCACCACTGGTAATAAAACAATATACCACCACTGGTAATAAAACAATATACCACCACTAGTAATAAAACAATATACCACCACTGGTAATAAAACAATATACCACCACTAGTAATAAACCAATATACCACCACTAGTAATAAACCAATATACCACCACTAGTAATAAACCAATATACCACCACTGGTAATAAAACAATATACCACCACTAGTAATAAACCAATATACCACCACTAGTAATAAACCAATATACCACCACTAGTAATAAACCAATATACCACCACTGGCTCTCAGGATTATGTTTGTCGTACCTTTTTGTCTTGTTTGGTAAAGGATTTTCTTTATTGTTAAGGCTTAGAATTTTGAGTATATATACAGGGATATACGAGTTAATGTCTTGATTAATGAATATACAGAAGGGTGGACCAGGGGCTCGAACCGCGGTCCGTAAATTGATAGCCTGACTTCGTGCCGTCTAGGCTAACTCAAGTTGATTTCAATAATAATAATAATAATAATAATAATAATAATAATTATAATAGGGAGGAATCGGAATTAATACTGTATTATATTTCGTCAGTGGAACCAATTGTAACACGATTGAACTCCTCCTCTCGGCCCAGGAGCTATATTCTTACCCCTTCAAAAACCACAGCATCCATAAACTTTAATTATATTAAACATTTATTAACCGTTGTTTATTACAATTTTGAGTTTATAGACGACTTGGTTATAATGTTAAATTCTGTTTAATGTTAATACATACTTAGAATTTGGATACGAGGGTTAATATCTTGATCAATGTTAAATTCCATCTGCCAGTCAATGTTATTGATTGCTATGTTAATATTGGTCATGTAGACGTAATATCTGGGTATCTTGTAGACGTTTCACCCACCGGCAGCAACATCCTGCTTGATCAGGCCCTGATCCACCATGAGGCCTGGTCTCAGACCGAGCAGCGGGGGGGCGTTAACCCCCGAAACCATCTCCAGGAATACTCCGGGAGGGCGAAACGTCTACAAGAAAGATACCCATACGTTACCCACATGTCTGATTCAACATTGCACAGAAATTACTGAAGGATGGTTCTGTGCCAGCCAGAAAGTGTACTAATTACCTACTCTTATTTTCTTAAACTCTGGTGGCCTGGTGGTTAACGCTCTGGCTTCACACGGTGAGGGCCAGGGTTCGATTCCCAGCCAGAGTAGAAACATTGGACGTGTTTCTTTCCACCTGTTGTCTATGTTCCCCATCAGTAAAATGGGTACCTGGGTGTTAGTCGACTGGTGTGGGTCGCATCCTGGGACACTGACCTAAGGAGGCCTGGTCACAGACCGGGCCGCGGGGGCGTTGAACCCCGGAACTCTCTCCAGATAAACTAGGCAGCCGAGAGTAATAATTACCCGTGTAATTATCACCTTCTACAGCTGTAACATTGGACACGTGTGCAGCACATTTATGCGTTGACGTTTCGCCCACCAGTGGTTTTATCAGTTCAACACAAGAACGTAAAGACTGTAGATTACCAGTGGTGGATTACCAGTGGTGGATTACCAGTGGTAGATTACCAGTGGTGGATTACCAGTGGTAGATTACTAGTGGTAGGTTACTAGTGGTAGATTGCTAGTGGTAGATTGCTAGTGGTAGATTGCTAGTGGTAGATTACCAGTGGTAGATTACCAGTGGTGGATTACCAGTGGTGGATTACCAGTGGTGGATTACCAGTGGTAGATTACCAGTGGTAGATTGCCAGTGGTAGATTGCTAGTGGTAGATTACCAGTGGTGGATTACCAGTGGTGGATTACCAGTGGTGGATTACCAGTGGTGGATTACCAGTGGTGGATTACCAGTGGTAAATTACCAGTGGTGGATTACCAGTGGTAAATTACCAGTGGTGGATTACCAGTGGTAGATTACCAATGGTAAATTACCAGTGGTAGATTACCAATGGTAAATTACCAGTGGTAGATTACCAATGGTAAATTACCAATGGTAAATTACCAGTGGTAGATTACCATGGTAGATTACCAGTGGTAGATTACCAGTGGTAGATTACCAGTGGTAGATTACCAGTGGTAGATTACCAGTGGTAGATTACCAGTGGTAAATTACCAGTGGTAGATTACCAGTGGTAGATTACCAGTGGTAAATTACCAGTGGTAGATTACCAGTGGTAAATTACCAGTGGTAGATTACCAGTGGTAGATTACCAGTGGTAGATTACCAGTGGTAAATTACCAGTGGTAGATTACCAATGGTAAATTACCAGTGGTAGATTACCAGTGGTAAATTACCAGTGGTAGATTACCAATGGTAAATTACCAGTGGTAGATTACCAGTGGTGGATTACCAGTTGTGGATTACCAGTGGTGGATTACCAGTGGTAGATTACCAGTGGTAGATTACCAGTGGTAATATTACCACTGATATACATTTTTTCCCCCGTAACCCTATAATTTTATG
>NC_069457.1:14279686-14282186 GCF_026875155.1 Cherax quadricarinatus
GGGTATATATATAGGTTATAGTATTACACCTCACTCTGAGCCTATATATACCCTCTGTGTCCATGTATTGTTTGTAACGGCCTCAACAAAGTTCCTGGAGAGCGAAACGTTGCCACAATAAAATGTCACATTAGTTGCACTTGTGGCCTTTTACTTCATATTCTCAACCTTTTCCAGATATCCAAACTTACCTCGCTTTATTAACTCCTCTTCTCGCACTCGCTGAGTAAATCAAAATAATGGAGTTTTTGTAAGTTTATTGAGTCTGGAGTAACTCAAAATGTTACTATATAAATTTATAATCGTGATACATAATTAAAAACAGAAAAAATGGTTGGATAAGATAAATTTAAAATATATTTGCTGTTGTCTATGATTTTGATTTATCTAAGTGATTAAAATACAGAAGGGCCTCGCATATACAGCAAGATAGATTCTGGGCTACTGGCATACATGAGGGCCCCACTTATACAGCAGGTTAGGTTCTGGGCTTCTGCTGTGCAGGAGGGCCCCACTTATGCAGCAGGTTAGGTTCTGGGCTTCTGCTGTGCAGGAGGGCCCCACTTATGCAGCAGGTTAGGTTCTGGGCTTCTGCTGTGCAGGAGGGCCCCACTTATACAGCAGGTTAGGTTCTGGGCTTCTGCTGTACATGAGGGCCCCACTTATACAGCAGGTTAGGTTCTGGGCTTCTGCTGCACATGAGGGCCCCGCTTATACAGCAGGTTAGGTTCTGGGCTTCTGCTGTACATGAGGGTCCCACTTATACAGCAGGTTAGGTTCTGGGCTTCTGCTGTACATGAGGGCCCCACTTATACAGCAGGTTAGGTTCTGGGCTTCTGCTGCACATGAGGGCCCCGATTATACAGCAGGTTAAGTTCCAGGCTACTGCTGTAAAGCTAATATACAGTACACACATTACTTACCTTAAAAATTTTCCGTCCTTAGTTTAGAGTGATGAATATATTTAATGTAGGAAGTCTGAATTAATGATGGGTATAATTGAAAACCGCTGTATTAGCGAAACGCCGCAAAACGAAACGCTGTAAAGCGGGGTCTGACTAGTCTACTGGGATCCAGGGCTACAATGAGGTAGATGGGATTAGTCTATTGGAATCCAGGGATATATAAAGATAGACAGGGCTTGTCTATTGGGATTCAGGGCTACATTAAAGGTAGACAGGACTAGTAGATGGGGCTCTTTTTACTAGCTCTGACAACCCTGGGCTTAACAGGAAAGTGATTCAGTATCTGCTGTCAGTGTGCGATCAGCCAAGTTGTGATGGCCATGTTGACAGCCAGGATGTGATAGCCATGCTGAGAGCCAGGATGTGATGGTCATGTTGAGAGCCAGGATGTGATGGCCATGTTGACAGCCAAGATGTGATGGCCATGTTGACAGCCAAGATGTGATGGTCATGTTGACAGCCAAGATGTGATGGTCATGTTGACAGCCAAGATGTGATGGTCATGTTGACACCCAGGATGTGATGGCCATGTTGACACCCAGGATATAATGGCCATGTTGACAGCCAGGATGTGTGGCCATGTTGACACCCAGGATATAATTGCCATGTTGACACCCAGGATATAATGGCCATGTTGACACCCAGGATATAATGGCCATGTTGACACCCAGGATATAATGGCCATGTTGACACCCAGGATATAAAGGCCATATTGACATGCCGATCACTGTCACCAACAGCCTAGTTGACCAGGAAAATTGTGGCAAGGAAAATTGTGGCAAAGAAACCGTGACCAGGAAAACTCAGTCGGTAGTGGGGAGATATTACTTTAGTTCCTTATTACAAACTTATTACAAACTTATTACAAACTTTCCTTAGGAAAAAACAAATTTGTACCGCCTCAAACTTGAGCAGTTTGCAGTGTCCTTTACAACGCCTTGAGGAATTTCCTGCCGAAATGAGAATGTATATGTAAATTTTGTTGCAAAACGAGAATGTAAATGAAAATGTTGCAAGAGAAGGTTTGCAACGTGTGGCGAGCAGTGTGGCAGTTGTTGAGGCAGTTTGTATGTTGACGGAGGTGGTTTAAACCCATGATTGTTAGGGCAGTTTGTGTGTTGACAACCTATGATTGTTAGGGCAGTTTGTGTGTTGACAACCTATGATTGTTAGGGCAGTTTGTGTGTTGACAACCTATGATTGTTAGGGCAGTTTGTGTGTTGACAACCTATGATTGTTAGGGCAGTTTGTGTGTTGACAACCTATGATTGTTAGGGCAGTTTGTGTGTTGACAACCTATGATTAAGGCAGTTTGTGTGTTGACAACCTATGATTGTTAGGGCAGTTTGTGTGTTGACAACCTATGATTGTTAGGGCAGTTTGTGTGTTGACAACCTATGATTGTTAGGGCAGTTTGTGTGTTGACAACCTATGATTGTTAGGCATTTGTGTGTTGACAACCTATGATTGTTAGGGCAGTTTGTGTGTTGACAACCTATGATTGTTAGGGCAGTTTGTGTGTTGACAACCTATGA
>NC_069457.1:14287186-14346804 GCF_026875155.1 Cherax quadricarinatus
GAGTATTCCTGGGATGGTTTCGGGGGTTAACGCCCCCCGCGGCTCGGTCTGAGCCCCAGGCCTCATGTGGATCGGGGCCCTGATCAACAGGAGTTGCCCCGGTGGGTGAAAGTCTACAAGATCCAAATTTTAGTCTACTCCCCAATATTAACAGGCAATCAAAAACATTGACTGGCAGAGGGAAATTTTAAATTTTATCAAGATATTCCCCCAAATACCAAATTCAAAGTATTAACAAAAAACAAAATTTAAATTATCCCAAGTCGTCTAAAAACCAAAAAATTGAAAAAAGGGTCAAAAAAGTTTATTATAATTAAATTTTAGGATGCCCGAGAGGGGGAGTTAATTTTGGGTTTTAACAGTTGGTTCCCACTGCAAAATTTAAAAATTGTTTTAGCTCCGTTTCCCTCCTTTATTATTATTATTAGTTATTAATTTATATATTTTAAACAGCCTTTCCTCCACAAAGTCGGGCTATCAATTTGGCCCCTTCGAGCCCCGGGCCACCCTTCTGTAATTTATTAACAAGAATTAATCGTATTCCCCGTTTATATAATAAAAAAACAAGCCTTAACAATAAATAAAATCCTTTCCAAAAGAAAAAAAAAAGGTAGAAACATAACCCGGAGCCTGGTGGTATTTTTTTTTTTTGGGGTTTATTTGGGTTTTTTTTTTTTTAATGGTTTTTATTTTTTTGTTATTTTTTTTTGGGGGTTTTTTTTTTTAAAATGGGGGTATATTTGGTTTATTAGGGTGGATATTTGGGTTTTTCTAGTGGTGGTATTTTTTTTAATGGGGGTTTTTTTTTTTTTGGTGGTTTTTTTTTTTATATTGGTTTTTTTTTTTTTTTTGTGGTGGTATATTGTTTTATATGTGGTATATTGTTTTTATTATGTGGGTTTTTTGTTTTTTTCTATGGGGTATATTGGTTTTAAAAATGGGGGTTATTGGGGGTTTTACTTTTTGGGGGGTATTGGGTTTTTTTACTAGGGTTAATTTGGGTTTTTTTTTGGGTTGTTTTAATTTTTTATGGGTTTTTTTTTTTTGGGTTTTTTTTTATTTTTTTTTATATTGGGAAAATTTTTTTTCTTGGTATATTTTTTTATTACTAGTGGTAATTGTTTTATTATTGTTTATTTTTTTTTTCTAGTGGTATATTTTTTTTAAGGGGGTTTTTTTTTATTACTAGTGGTGGTATATTGGTTTTTCTAGTGGTGGTAAGGTTTATTCTGGGGGGAATTTTGGGTTTTTTACTAGTGGTATTTTTTTTTCAGTGGTGGTATTTTTTTATTCAGTGGTGGGTTTTTTTTAATTATTTTGGGTTTTTTAATTTGGTTATTTGGTTTATTACTAGGTTTTTTTTTTTTATGTGGTAATTTTTATTTAGGGTGGTATATTGGTTTTTTTATAGTGGGGGTTTTTTTTATGTGGTATATTGGGTTTTTTTCTAGTGGGAATTTTTTTTATTTTAGTGGTTAATTTTTTTATTTCTGTGGTTAAAATGGTTTATTTAAATGGGGAATTGGTTTTTTACTTTGGGTTTTTGGTTTTTTTGTTTTAATTTTTTTTAAAAGGGATTTTTTTTATGGTTTTGTTTTAAAAACATGGGGGGGTTTAAGGGGTGGTTTTTTTTTATCGGGTGGTTTAATTTTTTTTTTACTGGGGGTTATTTTTTTTAAAAGTGGGGGTAATTGATTTTTGGGTAATTGTTTTTTTTTTAGGGTGGGTAAAGGGAACAGGGGTTAAAAAATTTTGGTATTTTTTTTAAAAAGGGTATTTTTTTAAAAATAGGGGGGGTTTTTTTAAAAAAAAAGGGGGAATTTTTAATTTTTGGAATTTTTTAAATGGGGGAAATTTTTTAAAACTAGTTTAAAGAAAAAGGGTATTTTTTTGGGGGGAATTTTTTTTGGGTTTTAGGGGTTTTTTTCGGGGGTTAAAAACATGGGGGTTTAAATTTTTTTTTCATTTATTGGAATAATTTTAATTTTTATTACAGTTTAATTTTTTAAAATGGTGGAAAAATTTTTTTTAAAAATTTATTTTTTTTTTAAAATTTTTATAGGGTTTTTTCTGTGGAAAATTTTTTTTTTGTGGTAAATAGGGGGTAAAGGGGTTTTTTTTCAGGGGAAATTTTTTCCCGTGGGGAAGTTTTAACTTGGAAATTGATTAAAAGGGGGGTAAATGGGAAAAATTTTTTTTTAAAGGGGGGGTTTTTTTTTTTAAAATTTTTTAATTGGTTTTTACGGGGAATGGTTTTTCAGGGGGGTTTTAAAGGAACAGGGGGAAGGTTTAAAACTTTGGTAATGGAAAGTTTAAGGTTTTTTTGGGGTATTTTTTAACTTTTATATTTTTTATTAAGGGGGTTTTTTTTTATTTCATTTTTTTTAAATTTTTTTTTTTTAAAAAAAAAAAATGGTGGTTTTAATTTTTTTAAAAATTTTTTTGGGGGAATTTGGGAACAGTGGAATTGGTTTTTTTTTTTGGGGGGGGTTTTTTTTTTCAGTGGGGGATATTTTTAAAAGGGGGGGAAATTTTTTAAAATTTTTTTTTGGGATTTCATTTTTTTTTTTAAAAGGGGTTTTTTTTTTAAAAATTTTTTTTGGGTTTTTTAAAGGGGAAAATTTTTTTTTCGTTGGGGGAATTTTTTTTACTTTGGGGGAAAAAGGGGGAATTTTTATTTTAATTTGGTTAAAATTTTTTTTTGGGGTTTTTTTTTTAAAAAAAAAATTTATATTTGGGTTTTTTTTCAGGGTTTAAAAGAAAAACTAGTTGGAATTTTTTTAAAACAGGTGGGATTGGTTAACATGGGGGAATTTGGGAAAGGGGAATTTTTTCATTGGGTTTTTTTTAAATTTAATTGGTTTTTTTCAGGGGGGGAAAAACTAGTGGTGGTATTTGTTTTAAGGGGGGTATAAAAAACAGTGGGGAATTTTAAAGTGGGGTTTTGGTTTTTTAAATGGGGAAAAGGTTTTTTAATTGGGGGTAAACAGTGGTGAAAAATTTTTATTTAGTGGAAAAAAATTAAATATTTTTAATAGGGTAAAAATTTTTTTTACAGGGGTTTTTTTTTTTACTATGGGGAATTTTTTTTACAGGGGTTTTTTTGGTTTTTAAATAGTGGAAAAATTTTTTTTTGGAAGGGTTTTTTTAAAGGGAATTTTTTTTTTGGAAAATTTTTTTTTTTTTTTGGGAATTTGGAACATGGTGGTTTTAAGGTTTTTCATTTTTATTTTTAACATTTTATTGTTTTTAAATTGGGAAATTTTTTTACCAGGTTAAGTTTTTTTGGTTTAAAGATTATGTGGAAGTTTTTTTTTTTTTTATAAAATTTTTTTTCATTTATTTTTTTTACGGGGAAAAAAAAATTCTATTTTAATTTTTTAGTGGAATTTGGTTTATTACTAGTGGTGGTATATTGGGTTTTTTACTAGTGGTGGTATATTTGGGTTTTTTTTCCGTGGTGGGTTTCATTTTTTTTTTATAGTGGTGGTATATTGTTTTTATTTCTAGTGGGGGATATTTTTTATTTCTTTGGGGGTATTTGTTTTTTTTCTGTTTGGTGGAATTGTTCATTGCTTGGTGTATTTTTTTTTTGCTAGTGGGGTATATTTTTTTTATTACTGTGGTGGGTTTTGTTTTAAACTGTGGTGGGTTATTGGGTTTATTACTGGGGGGTATAGGGTTTATTACTCTTGGTGGTTTTGGTTTATTGCTTGTGGTAATTGTTTTTTTTACTGTGGGGGTTTTTTGGGTTTTTTCCACCCCGTTAAAGCATTCCACCCCGTAAATTTGCCGTTCCAACCACTGAATAAAACCATTCCCCCAGTAATAAAGCCCGTTACCACTAGTAATAAAGCCAGTATACCACCACCCGTAATAAAGCCAGTATACCACAACCAGTAATAAAGCCAGTATACCACTAGTAATAAAGCCAGTATACCACCACTAGCAATAAAGCCAGTATACCACCACTAGTAATAAAGCCGTAACCACCAAAAAATAATAAATCCAGTATACCACCACTATCATAAAGCCAGTATACCACCACTAGTAATAAAGCCAGTATACCACAACCAGTAATAAATCCAGTATACTACCACTATCAATAAAGCCAGTATACCACCACTAGTAATAAAGCCAGTATACCACAACCCGTAATAATCCAGTATACCCCACTATCAAAAGCCAGTAACCACCACTATCAATAAAGCCAGTAATACCACCACTATCAATAAAGCCAGTTATACCACCACCAGTAATATAAAGCCAGTATACCCACCCCATTATAAAGCCCGTATAAACCACCACTAGTAATAAGCCATATACCACCACCAGTAATTTAAAACCAGTAAAACCACAAAACCCGTAATTAAGCCAGTTTTACCACAACCAGTAATAAAGCCAGTATACCACCACCAGTAATAAAGCCCCGTGTACCACCACCAGAATAAAGGCCAGTGTACCACCACTAGCAAAAAAGCCAGTAAAACACCACCCCGTAATAAAGCCAGTATACCCCACCAGTAATAAAGCCAGTATACCCCACCAGTAATAAAGCCAGTATACACCACAGTAATAAGCCAGTATACCACCACTAGCAATAAAGCCAGTATACCCCACCAGTAATAAAGCCAGTAAAACCACCACCAGTAATAAAGCCAGTATACCACCACCAGTAAAAAAAGCCAGTATACCACCACCAGTAATAAAGCCAGTATACCACCACCAGTAATAAAGCCAGTATACCACCACTAGTAATAAAACCAGTTACCACCACCCGTAATAAGCCAGTATACCCCACTAGCAATAAGCCAGTATACCACCACCCGTAATAAAGCCAGTATACCACCACCCGTAATAAAGCCAGTGTACCACCACCAGTAAAAAGCCAGTATACCACCACTAGCAATAAACCAGTATACCACCACCCGTAATAAAGCCAGTATACCATACCAGTATTTAAAGCCAGTATACCAACCACTAGCAATAAAGCCAGTATACCACCACCAGTTAATAAAGCCGTATACCACCACCAAGTAATAAAGCCCAGTATACCCACCAGTAATAAAGCCAGTATACCCCCACCAGTAATAAAGCCAGTATACCACCACTAGCAATAAGCCGTATACCACCACCAGTAAAAAAGCCCGTATACCCACCAGTAATAAAGCCAGTATACCACCACCAGTAATAAAGCCAGTATACCACCACCAGTAATAAAGCCAGTATACCACCACTAGTAATAAAACCAGTATACCACCACCAGTAATAAAGCCAGTATACCACCACTAGCAATAAAGCCAGTATACCACCACCAGTAATAAAGCCAGTATACCACCACCAGTAATAAAGCCAGTGTACCACCACCAGTAATAAAGCCAGTATACCACCACTAGCAATAAAGCCAGTATACCACCACCAGTAATAAAGCCAGTATACCATCACCAGTAATAAAGCCAGTATACCACCACTAGCAATAAAGCCAGTATACCACCACCAGTAATAAAGCCAGTATACCCCCACCCGTAATAAAGCCAGTATACCCCACCCGTAATAAAGCCAGTATACCACCACTATAATAAAGCCGTATAACCACCACCAGTAATAAAGCCAGTATACCACCACCAGTAATTAAAGCCAGTATACCACCACCAGTAATAAAGCCGTATACCACCACCAGTAAAAGCCAGTATACCCCCCACCAGTAATAAAGCCAGTATACCACCACCAGTAATAAAGGCAGTATACCACCAACCGTATAAAGCCAGTATCACCACTAGTAATAATGCCCGTAATACCACCACTAGTAAATAAAACCAGTATACCACCACTATAATAAAGCCAGTATACCACCACTAGTAATAAAGCCCGTATACCACCAACAGTAATAAAGCCAGTATAACCACCACTAGTAATAAAGCCAGTATACCACCATAGTAATAAGCCAGTATTCCACCACTAGTAATAAAGCCATATAACCACCAAAAGTAATAAAGCCGTATACCACCACTGTAATAAAGCCAGTATACCACCACTAGTAAAAAAGCCAGTATACCACCACTAGTAAAAAGCCAGTTTTACCACCACTAGTAAAAAAGCCAGTATACCACCACCAGTAATAAAGCCAGTTTACCACCCCTAGTAATAAAGCCAGTATACCCCCACTAGTAATAAAGCCAGTAAAACCACCACTAGTAATAAAGCCAGTATACCACCACAGTAATAAAGCCAGTATACCACCATAGTTTAATAAAGCCACCCACACCAGTCGACTACCACCCAGGTACCTACTTACTGCTAGATGATCGGTGACAGCAAGTGTAAGGTGACTAGCGCCCAGGTACCTATTTTACTCCTAGATTAACAATGACAGCAGTTGTAAAGTGACTAACACCCAGGTACCTATTTTACTGCAAGGAGAACAGTGAAGGCAGGTGTAAAATAACTAACACCCAGGTACCTATTTTACTGCAAGGAGAACAGTGAAGGCAGGTGTAAAATAACTAAAAACCCAGGTACCTATTTTACTGCAAGGAGAACAGTGAAGGCAGGTGTAAAATAACTAACACCCAGGTACCTATTTTACTGCAAGGAGAACAGTGAAGGCAGGTGTAAAATAACTAACACCCAGGTACCTATTTTACTGCAAGGAGAACAGTGAAGGCAGGTGTAAAATAACTAACACCCAGGTACCTATTTTACTGCAAGGAGAACAGTGAAGGCAGGTGTAAAAATAACTAACACCCAGGTACCTATTTTACTGCAAGGAGAACAGTGAAGGCAGGTGTAAAATAACTAACACCCAGGTACCTATATCACTGCAAGGTGAACAGTGAAGGCAGGTGTAAAATAACTAACACCCAGGTACCTATTTCACTGCAAGGTGAACAGTGACACCAGGTATCTTAAGGAACACCCCGAGTGGTCCTCATTGACAAAACGTGTGTCATGAGCCTCCAGGTCACAAAGAAGCGAAACTCTGTAGTCTTACCCCATAAACAGAGCCATGAAAGCGGCAGATATATATAAGGACTTTTTTTTCTCTCTTATCTCCGAGTAATGAGCAGAGTTCAGCCGTGTTCTGATGTCTGCATGTAATGAGTTGAGTAATGTGCTCGACTGGGTAGCTCTGTAATTAGTTGTGTTACATCAGACTTATGTGTCAGTGTGTCTGGAGTCACAACAAGGGAAGGTGAGGCTGGTTATCATGCCTGACTGCGTGGATGACAAGTTATAATGCGGGACTGCGTGGATGACAAGTTATAATGCGGGACTCTGCGTGGATGACAAGTTATAATGCGGGACTCTGCGTGGATGACAAGTTATATTGCGGGACTCTGCGTGGATGACAAGTTATCATGCGTGACTGCGTGGATGACAAGTTATCATGCGTGACTCTGCGTGGACAAGTTATCATGCGTGACTCTGCGTGGACAAGTTATCATGCGTGACTGTGCGTGGATGACAAGTTATAATGCGGGACTCTGCGTGGATGACAAGTTATAATGCGTGATTATGCGTGGATGACCAGTTATAATGCGTGATTATGCGTGGATGACAAGTTATACTGCGGGACTCTGCGTGGATGACAAGCTATAATGCGGGACTCTGCGTGGATGACAAGTTATAATGCGGGAATCTGCGTGGATGACAAGTTATAATGCGGGAATCTGCGTGGATGACCAGTTATAATGCGTGATTATGCGTGGATGACCAGTTATAATGCGTGATTATGCGTGGATGACAAGTTATACTGCGGGACTCTGCGTGGATGACAAGTTATAATGCGGGAATCTGCGTGGATGACAAGTTATAATGCGGGAATCTGCGTGGATGACAAGTTTTATAATGCGGGACTCTGCGTGGATGACAAGTTATAATGCGGGACTCTGCGTGGATGACAAGTTATAATGCGGGAATCTGCGTGGATGACAAGTTATAATGCGGGACTCTGCGTGGATGACAAGTTATAATGCGGGACTCTGCGTGGATGACAAGTTATAATGCGGGAAATCTGCGTGGATAACAAGTATATAATGCGGGACTCTGCGTGGATGACAAGTTATAATGCGGGACTCTGCGTGGATAACAAGTTATAATGCGGGAATCTGCGTGGATGACAAGTTATAATGCGGGAATCTGCGTGGATGACAAGTTATAATGCGGGAATCTGCGTGGATGACAAGTTATAATGCGGGAATCTGCGTGGATGACAAGTTATAATGCGGGACTCTGCGTGGATGACAAGTTATAATGCGGGACTCTGCGTGGATGACAAGTTATAATGCGGGAATCTGCGTGGATGACAAGTTATAATGCGGGACTCTGCGTGGATGACAAGTTATAATGCGGGACTCTGCGTGGATGACAAGTTATAATGCGTGATTATGCGTGGATGACCAGTTATACTGCGGGACTCTGCGTGGATGACAAGTTACAATGCGGAACTCTGCGTGGATGACAAGTTATAATGCGGGAATCTGCGTGGATGACAAGTTATAATGCGGGACTCTGCGTGGATGACAAGTTATAATGCGGGGACTCTGCGTGGATGACAAGTTATAATGCGGGAATCTGCGTGGATGACAAGTTATAATGCGGGACTCTGCGTGGATGACAAGTTATAATGCGGGACTCTGCGTGGATGACAAGTTATAATGCGTGATTATGCGTGGATGACCAGTTATACTGCGGGACTCTGCGTGGATGACAAGTTACAATGCGGAACTCTGCGTGGATGACAAGTTATAATGCGTGATTATGCGTGGATGACCAGTTATAATGCGTGATTATGCGTGGATGACAAGTTATACTGCGGGACTCTGCGTGGATGACAAGTTATAATGCGTGATTATGCGTGGATGACAAGTTATAATGCGGGACTCTGCGTGGATGACAAGTTATAATGCGGGACTCTGCGTGGATGACAAGTTATAATGCGGGACTCTGCGTGGATGACAAGTTATAATGCGGGACTCTGCGTGGATGACAAGTTATAATGCGGGGACTCTGCGTGGATGACAAGTTATAATGCGGGACTCTGCGTGGATGACAAGTTATAATGCGGGAATCTGCGTGGATGACAAGTTATAATGCGGGACTCTGCGTGGATGACAAGTTATAATGCGGGACTCTGCGTGGATGACAAGTTATAATGCGGGTACTCTGCGTGGATAACAAGTTATAATGCGGGACTCTGCGTGGATAACAAGTTATAATGCGGGACTCTGCGTGGATAACAAGTTATAATGCGGGACTCTGCGTGGATAACAAGTTAAAAATATTTTAACTGGCTGAAAATGGTGCCCTTGCTACTTGATTCTTTCTTGCTACTTGATTCTTTCTTGCTACTTGATTCTTTCTTGCTACTTGTATTCTTTCTTGCTACTTGATTTCTTTCTTGCTACTTGATTCTTTCTTGCTACTTGATTCTTGCTACTTTATTCTTTCTTGCTACTTGAAATTTTTTCTTGCTACTTGATTCTTTCTTGCTACTTGATTCTTTCTTGCTACTTGATTCTTTCTTGCTACTTGATTCTTTCTTGCTACTTGATTCTTTCTTGCTACTTGATTCTTTCTTGCTACTTGATTCTTGCTACTTTATTCTTTCTTGCTACTTGATTCTTTCTTGCTACTTGATTCTTTCTTGCTACTTGATTCTTTCTTGCTACTTGATTCTTGCTACTTGATTCTTTCTTGCTACTTGATTCTTTCTTGCTGCTTGATTCTTGCTACTTGATTCTTTCTTGCTACTTGATTCTTTCTTGCTACTTGATTTCTTTCTTGCTACTTGATTCTTTCTTGCTACTTGATTCTTTCTTGCTACTTGATTCTTTCTTGCTACTTGATTCTTTCTTGCTACTTGATTCTTTCTTGCTACTTGATTCTTTCTTGCTACTTGATTCTTTCTTGCTACTTGATTCTTTCTTGCTACTTGATTCTTCTTGCTACTTGATTCTTGCTACTTGATTCTTGCTACTTGATTCTTGCTACTTGATTCTTGCTACTTGATTCTTGCTACTTGATTCTTGCTACTTGATTCTTTCTTGCTACTTGATTCTTTCTTGCTACTTGATTCTTGCTACTTGATTCTTTCTTGCTACTTGATTCTTTCTTGCTGCTTGATTCTTGCTACTTGATTCTTTCTTGCTACTTGATTCTTTCTTGCTACTTGATTCTTTCTACTTGATTCTTTCTTGCTACTCGATTCTTTCTTGCTACTTGATTCTTGCTACTTGATTCTTTCTTGCTACTTGATTCTTTCTTGCTACTTGATTCTTTCTTGCTACTTGATTCTTTCTTGCTACTTGATTCTTGCTACTCGATTCTTGCTACTCGATTCTTTCTTGCTACTTGATTCTTGCTACTTGATTCTTGCTACTCGATTCTTTCTTGCTACTTGATTCTTCCTACTTGATTCTTGCTACTCGATTCTTTCTTGCTACTTGATTCTTGCTACTTGATTCTTGCTACTTGATTCTTTCTTGCTACTTGATTCTTTCTTGCTACTTGATTCTTCCTACTTGATTCTTCCTACTTGATTCTTCCTACTTGATTCTTCCTACTTGATTCTTCCTACTCGATTCTTTCTTGCTACTTGATTCTTCCTACTTGATTCTTGCTACTTGATTCTTGCTACTCGATTCTTTCTTGCTACTTGATTCTTTCTCGTTACTTGTTCCTCCCTCCTTGTTCGTTTCCTTCCTTGACCCTTGTTCATTTCTCTTCTTCCCTGTTACTCTTCCCTTCTTCCTATTCTGCTTCCTTCTCCTCGTAATCTTAATAATTCTCTTAGTCTTAATTATCCTCCTAATTCTCCTATTCCTCCTTCTGTTTCCATTCTCATTCTCTGCTTCTGCTTATTCCTCGTGCAAGCCATGATGTCTGCCACTGCTGCTTCATGTTGTCTGCCACTGCTGCTTCATGTTGTCTGTCACTGCTGCTTCATGTTGTCTGTCCCCTGCTGCTTCATGTTGTCTGTCACTGCTGCTTCATGTTGTCTGTCACTGCTGCTTCATGTTGTCTGTCACTGCTGCTTCATGTTGTCTGTCACTGCTGCTTCATGTTGTCTGTCACTGCTGCTTCATGTTGTCTGCCACTGCTGCTTCATGTTGTCTGCCACTGCTGCTTCATGTTGTCTGTCACTGCTGCTTCATGTTGTCTGTCACTGCTGCTTCATGTTGTCTGTCACTGCTGCTTCATGTTGTCTGTCACTGCTGCTTCATGTTGTCTGTCACTGCTGCTTCATGTTGTCTGTCACTGCTGCTTCAGTTGTCTGTCACTGCTGCTTCATGTTGTCTGTCACTGCTGCTTCATGTTGTCTGTCACTGCTGCTTCATGTTGTCTGCCACTGCTGCTTCATGTTGTCTGCCACTGCTGCTTCATGTTGTCTGTCACTGCTGCTTCATGTTGTCTGCCACTGCTGCTTCATGTCTGTCACTGCTGTTTCATGTTGTCTGCCACAGCTGCTTCATGTCTGCCACAGCTGCTTCATGTCTGCCACAGCTGCTTCATGTCTGCCACAGCTGCTTCATGTCTGCCACTGCTGCTTCATGTCTGCCACTGCTGCTTCATGTCTGCCACTGCTGCTTCATGTCTGCCACTGCTGCTTCATGTCTGCCACTGCTGCTTCATGTTGTCTGCCACTGCTGTTTCATGTTGTCTGCCACTGCTGTTTCATGTTGTCTGCCACTGCTGCTTCATGTCTGCCACAGCTGCTTCATGTCTGCCACAGCTGCTTCATGTCTGCCACAGCTGCTTCATGTCTGCCACTGCTGCTTCATGTCTACCACTGCTGTTTCATGTTGTCTGCCACTGCTGCTTCATGATGTCTGCCACTGCTGCTTCATGATGTCTGCCACTGCTGCTTCATGATGTCTGCCACTGCTGCTTCATGATGTCTGCCACTGCTGCTTCATGATGTCTGCCACTGCTGCTTCATGATGTCTGCCACTGCTGCTTCATGTCTGCCACTGCTGCTTCATGTCTGCCACTGCTGCTTCATGTCTGCCACTGCTGCTTCATGTCTGCCACTGCTGCTTCATGTCTGCCACTGCTGCTTCATGTCTGCCACTGCCTGCTTCATGTCTGCCACTGCTGCTTCATGTCTGCCACTGCTGCTTCATGTCTGCCACTGCTGCTTCATGTCTGCCACTGCTGCTTCATGTCTGCATTGCTGCTTCATGTCTGCCACGCTGCTTCATGTCTGCCACTGCTGCTTATGATGTCTGCCACTGCTGCTTCATGTCTGCCACTGCTGCTTCATGTTTGCCACTGCTGCTTCATGTCTGCCATTGCTGCTTCATGTCTGCCATTGCTGCTTCATGATGTCTGCCACTGCTGCTTCATGATGTCTGCCACTGCTGCTTCATGATGTCTGCCACTGCTGCTTCATGTCTGCCACTGCTGCTTCATGTCTGCCACTGCTGCTTCATGTCTGCCACTGCTGCTTCATGTCTGCCACTGCTGCTCATGTCTGCCACTGCTGCTTCATGTCTGCCACTGCTGCTTCATGTCTGCCACTGCTGCTTCATGTCTGCCACTGCTGCTTCATGTCTGCCACTGCTGCTTCATGTCTGCCACTGCTGCATCATGATGTCTGCCACTGCTGCTTCATGATGTCTGCCACTGCTGCATCATGATGTCTGCCACTGCTGCATCATGATGTCTGCCACTGCTGCATCATGATGTCTGCCACTGCTGCTTCATGATGTCTGCCACTGCTGCTTCATGTCTGCCACTGCTGCTTCATGTCTGCCACTGCTGCTTCATGTCTGCCACTGCTGCTTCATGTCTGCCACTGCTGCTTCATGTCTGCCACACTGCTGCTTCATGTCTGCCACTGCTGCTTCATGTCTGCCACTGCTGCTTCATGTCTGCCACTGCTGCTTCATGTCTGCCACTGCTGCATCATGATGTCTGCCACTGCTGCATCATGATGTCTGCCACTGCTGCATCATGATGTCTGCCACTGCTGCTTCATGATGTCTGCCACTGCTGCTTCATGTCTCCCACTGCTGCTTCATGTCTGCCACTGCTGCTTCATGTCTGCCACTGCTGCTTCATGTCTGCCACTGCTGCATCATGTCTGCCACTGCTGCATCATGTCTGCCACTGCTGCTTCATGTCTGCCACTGCTGCTTCATGTCTGCCACTGCTGCATCATCATGTCTGCCACTGCTGCATCATCATGTCTGCCACTGCTGCATCATCATGTCTGCCACTGCTGCATCATCATGTCTGCCACTGCTGCATCATGTCTGCCACTGCTGCATCATGTCTGCCACTGCTGCTTCATGTCTGCCACTGCTGCTTCATGTCTGCCACTGCTGCTTCATGTCTGCCACTGCTGCATCATGTCTGCCACTGCTGCTTCATCATGTCTGCCACTGCTGCTTCATGTCTGCCACTGCTGCATCATGTCTGCCACTGCTGCTTCATCATGTCTGCCACTGCTGCTTCATGTCTGCCACTGCTGCTTCATGTCTGCCACTGCTGCTTCATCATGTCTGCCACTGCTGCTTCATGTCTGCCACTGCTGCATCATGTCTGCCACTGCTGCTTCATCATGTCTGCCACTGCTGCTTCATCATGTCTGCCACTGCTGCTTCATGTCTGCCACTGCTGCTTCATCATGTCTGCCACTGCTGCTTCATGTCTGCCACTGCTGCTTCATGTCTGCCACTGCTGCTTCATGTCTGCCACTGCTGCTTCATAAGTTCTCCCTGTTCTTTCATACCTTGCTATTCCTCTACTGGAAGAACAATGGATAACACAGAAGACAACGTGAGAAGAACAACACAAGTGTTCTTGTTCACCAGTGATGAACATATTGTACCAGTGTGATGAACAAAGGTGTCAGTGTACCACTGCTTGGTGGTACAGTGGGCGCCACTGTAGCGTGGCACTGTGATATTATGAGTGCCACTTTGTCATCATTACTGGTGCCTGTCACCATGGGTGGCACTGCACTTTGTGTAACATTGCGGGTAGCACTGTGGGCGGCTCTGTGGGTGTCACTGTGGGTGACACTGTGGGTGGCACTGTGGGCGACACTGTGGGTGGCACTGTGGGGCGACACTGTGGGTGGCACTGTGGGTAGCACTGTGGGTGTTGTGGGTGGCACTGCGGGTGGCACTGTGGGTGTTATGGGTGGCACTGCGGGTGGCACTGTGGGTGTTATGGGTGGCACTGCGGGTGCCAGCAGAGATAATTTCACAAACATATAACTTGTTATATCTCATTTATTGTACACATTTTTTATAAACTATATGATTATTATTATTATTATTAGATTATATTTTTTTCATTATTCATCTATCCCTCAATCCCTTCTTCCCTCTTTTCTCCCTCTTTCACTCTCCCTCTGTCTCTCTCTCTCTCTCCTTACACCACCTCCTCACCATTCTTACATTCTTGTCCGCCTCCATATATATAATATATATATATATATATATATATATATATATATATATAATATATATATTAATATTATATCCATTCATTCATCCAATTGGGTTATAGTGGTACTTCTAAACTGTTGTTTGGGGGCCATGAAATTGACTCGTGTGAGGGTGTACAACTTGGGGGCCCCTGTTGCCACTCTTCTTTTCTGTCTGCTCATCAAGGATGTCACAGAAACACACTGCAGTCAGCTCAACAACTGGTTCTTGGATGATGGTACCCTAGCTGGTAATACAGAATCTCTCCTAGAGGACATAAGGCAATTTAAAGACATGGGAGGGAGCCTGGGCCTATCTTTAAACACTACCAAGTGAGACATAGCGTCTAGCAACCGATAAATCTTTCAGAATATTGGTGCTGTTTTGCCAGGATCACGAGTCATCGATCCAACCAACACTCTCCTTGGTACTCCTTTTGGGTTTAACACTATTGATCTGATTCCAGGAAAAAATCTCAGACCTCCGGATGATGGATGGCAGGATGAAAGACATTGACACACATGATGCCTTCTACCTACTCACCAGGTGCCTGTCCCTACTTCCCGAGATGCTCCCCAGCTTTCAGCAGTCCGAAACTCAAAGAATATGACTCCTAAAGACCATGGTAGAGTGTGTATTGAATCTTTCCCTTGAAGATGGAGAGTTGTTGCAAGCCTCACTTCCAGTCAGGCTTAGGGATTGCCCTACCAGCTTTATCACCTTCCATAGCATCAGTGGACTTAAAAAAAAAAAATTCTCCCGGACAATCTTGGTGACTCAACGAGGATCCTATCTGTACAAGTGACATTACCAAATGGGAGACTTGCTGCTTCAACACTAGCTACTAAGAGTCCAGATGGGATGGTCCCATTGCTGAAAAGGTACATAGCAACATGCTTATGGCTGCAACATCCAACAGGGATATTGCTCATCGCCAAGCTGTGATTGCACTTCACTGTATTAACTTAAACCAAACACTTCCCATTTAGGCAGCGGAAACGCACCTCGACCCACAGATCCTTCGTATTGCAGTGGCTCTCCGCCTCGCTGCCAAAAATCGCACGGAATATACGTGTTTTTGCGGCGATGTGCAAGTCAACCAACATGGTCTACACTGTCTAAATTGTTTCAAAACGAAGGGTTCGCAAGAGAGAGAAAGATAGATAGACAGAAAGAGAAACAGAGAGAGATTGTATACCAGATTTTAATAGATAGATAGGAAGGGGAAGAATATCAGAGGAAGAGTAAGCACAAACAGAAAGGTGGAGATGTGGGAAAGGAATAGAGGGAATAACAGGAGAGAAAATAAAAGGAGAAGACGGAAAAGAAAAGACTGAAGACTGGATTAACATAAGACTTTAAGAGCAGGAACGAGAGAGAGAGAGAGAGAGAGAGAGAGAGAGAGAAGCGAGAGAGGTGAGAGGAAATCAGAGAGGAAATGAGTGAAAAAACGAATAAAAGGTGTGAGGGAGATAAAAAGAGGAGAGAGATGAAGATGGAGGGAAGTCTTCTATTTTTAACATAAACTGGATACACCAGTAGTGTTGCTACACTATTCTATATGATAGTTACATTGTGGGAACACCAGCAGTGTTGCTACACTATTCTATATGATAGTTACATTGTGGGAACACCAGCAGTGTGTTGCTACACTATTCTATATGATAGTTACATTGTGGGAACACCAGCAGTGTGTTGCTACACTATTCTATATGATAGTTACATTGTGGGAACACCAGCAGTGTTGCTACACTATTCTATATGATAGTATACAGTTTGTTGGGAACACCAGCAGTATTGCTACACTATTCTATATGATAGTTACATTGTGGAACACCAGCAGTGTTGCTACACTATTCTATATGATAGTTACATTGTGGGAACACCAGCAGTGTTGCTACACTATTCTATATGATAGTTACATTGTGGGAACACCAGCAGTGTTGCTACACTATTCTATATGATAGTTACATTGTGGGAACATCAGGGCTGTTGTTCCTACTTTGGATAGTGATAGCCCGGACCACAGGGACACTGACTACCGAAAATGTCATACAAGTATCTACAGCATCCTCAGGTATCCTACAGGTATCCTACAGGCATCCTGCAGGTATCCTACAGGCATCCTATAGGTATCCTGCAGGTATCCTACAGGCATCCTACAGGCATCCTGCAGGCATCCTACAGGCATCCTGCAGGTATCCTACAGGCATCCTGCAGGTATCCTGCAGGTATCCTACAGGCATCCTACAGGCATCCTGCAGGTATCCTACAGGCATCCTGCAGGTATCCTACAGGCATCCTACAGCATCCTGCAGGTACCTACAGGCATCCTGCAGGTATCCTATAGGCATCCTACAGGCATCCTGCAGGTATCCTACAGGCATCCTGCAGGTATCCTACAGGTATCCTGCAGGTATCCTACAGGCACTTGTCATAGGTATCCTTACAGGTACCTCAGGCATCCTACAGTTCATTGCCTACGGTCACATAACATTGCACTTGTTCAATAAAAGTGACCATCTGAAAGTGGCACCACTTCAATAAAAGTGGCACCACTTCAATAAAAGTGGCACCCATTCCAATAAAAGTGGCACCACTTCCCAGATAAGAGGTGCCTAAGTGTTGCACTTTGTTTTATTAAGTGGAATAAAAAGTGTTGAGTGTTATCCCACTTTAATTCTTAATTTCTTAAAATTTTCCAGTCAGCTGTATAAGACATGTAATTACCTTACTCCCACAGCAATTATCTTACTCCCACAGCAATTATCTTACTCCCACAACAATTATCTTACTCCCACAACAATTATCTTACTCCCACAACAATTATCTTACTCCCACACAATTATCTTACTCCCACAAATTATTCTTATCCCACAGCAATTATCTTACTCCCACTACAATTATTTACTCCCACAACAATTATTTTAAAACTCCCACAACAATTATTACTCCACAGAATTACTTTACTCCAAAGCCAAGTACTTATCCAAAAACAATTATCTTACTCCCGCAAAAATTTAACTTACTCCCACAGCAATTATTTTAAACTCCCAACAGCAATTATCTTACTCCCACAGCAATTATTTTACCCACAGCAATTATCTTACTCCCACACAATTATCTTATCCACAGCAATTATCTTATCTTCCACAACAATTATCTTATTTCCACAACAATTTTTACTCCCCAACATTTATCTTACTCCCACAGCAATTATTTACTCCACAGCAATTATCTTATCCCACAAATTATTTTGCTCCCAACAATTATCTTATCCCAACATTATTTTGCTCCCACAACAATTATATTACCCCCACAAAATTTATTTGCTCCCACAAAAATTTTACTCCACATTAATTATCTTTACTTCCAAACAATTTCTTAACGCCAATATCCCACAACAACGAAGTAATCAAACAAAAAAAAAGTTTTAACCAAAATAGAATTTAGCTAAAAGTAAGAAAAGCAACCCGAAGTAACGGTTTGCAAAGTTACTAACAGATTAACCAATTACCACACACGAAGAGACCAGTAGCAGACCCCAGGAGATTGCCTCGACGAGCCTCACGGTGAATTAACCTGTCGCAGGTGAGCTGGTGCCCACTGATTAATCAATCTCTTTATCCTGAGCCAAATTGTCTCCAGGATTTCCTGGCACAGTGACTGTGTAATAGTTTCCTACGGGTTTATATTTCCCCCCAACGATACGCAATGTTGAAATTGAGAATTTTAAAAACGTAAGATGAGACAGATACGCAATGTTTGAAATTGAGAATTTTAAGAACGTAAGATGAGACAGATGCGTCATGCTGGACTGACCACATGAGACAGATGAAACACTGCGACAGGCTTAGTGGCCAACGGGGCAGGTCCTTCTCAAATGCTACCAACACTTGAGATGGAGAAAACCTTTCTCGGTTTTGGAATCTTAGTGACACAAAAATGAGGAGAGATAACTGAAGTGTTCCAGTGGGTAATGTGCATAGATATAAATTAGAGATTGTAATAAGTTGGTAGAGTTACCGACATTAGTAGAGAAAAGGAAAAGTGCAACTAATGTGGAAACAAACACATATGCAGTTTAATGTGACCCTTTTATTGACAACGTTTCGCCCACACAGTGGGCTTTTTCAAGTCACACCCACCATGTGAGTTTGACAACGTTTCGCCCACAAAATTGGGCTTTTTCAAGTGTCACACACCATGTGACTTGAAAAAGCCCACTGTGTGGGCGAAACGTCGTCAATAGAGGATCACATTAAACTGCTTATGTGTTTATGTTTCCGTGTGTCGGTATTTTTATACCATTTGCAACTTAAAGGACATTTTATTGTGGCAACGTTCGCTCTCAGGAGCTTTGTCAGGTTTGACAAAGGTCCTGAAGAGCGAAAAAGTTGCCACAATAAAATATCACAGTTGAACTTGTGTTTGTACTCTACATAAATTAGAGATGCCCAGAGATACTGTTTCCCAGAGAAGCTGGTTTATTGTCACTGGTATCGTAATATAACTATAACCTTGTGTTGAATGGTTTGAAAAACCTTCATCACAACTGTCAGACACTGCAGCATCATGGGATCTTGTTACAAAGAATTCTTCAACACTTGTTCAACCTTTGGACGAAGGGCCTACTTCGACTAGTGATGGTACCACATGACCCGCCTCCGCCTGCTTCACCTCACCTCACTACTTCGACTATGGATGGTACCACTATGACCCCGCCTCCGCCTGCTTCACCTCACCTCACTACTTCGACTAGTGGATGGTACCACTATGACCCGCCTCGCTGCTTCACCTCACCTCACTACTTCGACTAGTGGATGGTACCACTATGACCCCTCCGCCTGCTTCACCCCACCTCACTACTTCGACTAGGGATGGACCACTATGACCCGCCCCCGCCTGCTTACCTCACCTCACTACTTCGACTAGTGGATGGTACCACTATGACCCCGCCTCCGCCTGCTTCACCTCACCTCACTACTTCGACTAGTGGATGGTACCACTATGACCCCGCCTCCGCCTGCTTCACCTCACCTCCCCTACTTCGACTAGTGGATGGTACCCCTATGACCCCGCCTCCGCCTGCTTCACCTCACCTCACTACTTTTGACTAGTGGATGGTACCACTATGACCCCGCCTCCGCCTGCTTCACCTCACCTCACTACTTCGACTAGTGGATGGTACCACATGACCCCGCCTCCGCCTGCTTCACCTCACCTCACTACTTCGACTAGTGGATGGGACCACTATGACCCCCCCTCGCCTGCTTCACCTCACCTCACTACTTCGACTAGTGGATGGTACCACTATGACCCCTCCTCCGCCTGCTTCACCTCACCTCAACTTCGACTAGTGGATGGTACCACTATGACCCTCCTCCGCCTGCTTCACCTCACCTCACTACTTCGACTAGTGGATGGTACCACTATGACCCCGCCCCCATCTGCTTCACCTCACCTCACTACAGTATATAAGCCCCGTCTACGGCCCTATGCTGTACATTCTACAAGATTGATGGACTGAACACATCGACTCCAGGCTGAGGGACTGATTACCTCATTCTCCTCCTCTCCTTACGCCTTCCTCTTTGTATTGGACTGATGAAGCCACTGTGTGGCGAAACGTTTCCTGAATAAAGATTCCCATATGCTGCATAAGTGTCTCAATCTATAACTATAACCTTGTAGGGTTACTGAAGCTAAAACCCTGGGAAGCTTTAAATTTAGGGTTAGATGAATACACGAGTGAGAGGGGTTAGGTTTAAGTGAGACTTATACCGGAAATGGTATTAAATACCATGGAGCCAAACTCTTCTCCAGGCTGAGGGACTGACCACCTCAAATACGTACTTTTTCTCAATGGTTGATGGACTGATTAAATCACCTTTTTGTCGATGAATGGTTCACAGAACAGACATGTTGTTGAATTAGACACATGTGCAACTCTTGGGTATCTTTATTGAGGAAACGTTTCGCCACACAGTGGCTTCATCAGTCCATACATAGGAGAAACTTGAAGAACAGGAGAATGAGGTAATCAGTCCCTCAACCTTGAGTCGATGTGGTCAGTCCATCGTATTCTATTCAAGATTGATGGACTGACCACCTCGACTCAAGGCTGAGGGACTGATTGCCTCATTCTCCTCCTATTCTTCAAGATTCTCCTTTGTATGGACTGATGAAGCCACTTTTTGTGGCGAAACTTTTCCCTAAATAAAGATACCCAAGATTTTGCACATGTGTCTAATTCAACACCTTTTTGTCACTGCTACTAACAGAACTTCTGTCCAACCCCTTCGGTGCTACCCTAACAATAAGCTCTGAAAAACCCATTTACACACGTACAAGTCCCATCAAATCAACCCTTCATTTAGGTATTTTATCCAAACCCTAAACCTGAAAGTATCCAAGGTTGTAGCTTCAATTACATTACTAGGCAGACTGTTCCCCTGCCAAATGTATTTTTATCAGACCTGACTGGAAAAATTTCACAGCTTTTATTAGTCAGAAATAACCCACACTAAAGAGAAGTTAACTTTCAGTCCGACTTAGACCGAAACTTGGTCAAGTCGGAGCGAACTTCGTCAGACACTTCATCATCATGGGATCTTGATACAAAGAATTCTTCAACACTTTGTCCAACCTTTGGCAAAGATCTACTTCGACTAGTGGATGGTACCACTATGACCCCACCTCCTCCTGCTTCGCCTCATCTCACTACAGTTTTATAAGCACGTCTCGGTCTTGTGATCGTCAGACAGGGTATTACATACACCACACAGAGCACTGCTCACTCACGAGCATTACTCTAACAGAGTAAAGATTCAAACCAGCGAGTGGACAACCAATGAGTCGTCCAAACTAGCACTTGCAGCTGTCGTTAGTGGCAAGCTGCAAGTCAAATGTAATGCGATTTTATCGCTGTACAGACGACACAGAGGCTGAGAAACTACTTACCACTACTGCTACTACCACTCTACGAGCCAGGGATTTCTTGTCTTGATTTCCCCAGCACTGAGGGCAGGAGAACTGTGTTCCTCAAGCGACTCGACAACCTTATCCCTGTACGGGCCACTGAAGAAATCAAGTCATCTATCAAAGCACAGAACCCTTGGGCAAGGTGGACTTCATTACTAAAATACCCAATGCTTCATCCATGCTTAAGGTCCCCTTCAGTGACGTCAACATGGCAGCCAGAGCTCTCGTGGGGGCCCTGGCTATTCACTACATATTCTCACAGTGCTATGATTGTTACTCATACTTACCACCCCCAAATGATTGTCCTCCCAAAGGGACAAGAAGTTCTGCTCCACCTGTGGCCCGTGAGGGTCATGACTTCAAGAATTGCACTACTGCTTCACCACCTAAATGCTTGAACTGCAAGAATGACCACCATACTCTTGCTGCCAGGTGCCCTACCAGAAGAGACATACTCAAGAAACAACAACAACAAAAGAAACCCAACCCACAAGCAACCACATATTCTACTATCCCCAAAGCTTCAAGCAGACACTACCAAATACTACATGCCACGCAAGCTGCCCCCACCACTTCCCTGCCAGCCCCTACTGCCGACTCCCCCAAGTTTCTTTATTGCATTATGTATGTTCATGTACAGAATGCAGCTGAGCCGGGTTTCCTTCAACACCACCATAAATGAACTTTCAAACTAAATAATATGCCTGGCCTCACATTCCCTGCATCGCCCCCTTCCACTGAGATCCTAAATCTACTGCAAATATTACCAGCATCTCCGCTGCCACAACCTCCACTAGACACAGAGATGGACCAATCAGAGACACTGAGACGTCGGCAAACCCCACCAATGAGAGTCCATACCCGCTTTCATCCACTGCTAGAGCAACTGACCGTCGGAAATCTCGCCTTCCCCAGTTCAGCCCCCAGCAAAAAGCAAAAATACAGAAACGCGGATGCACTCCGGTGCCACTGCCACTGACACTGCTGCACCACAACAAGTCCGATACCATAAAGGGGTGTATACTTCTACACAACCAAGCAGTGTAAGAACACAATGCTGTCTTCAGAAATCCATCAGCACCTCCGGGACGGAAAAAGGTTACCTACGACCAAACTGTTACATACACCACTGCAGACATGACCAGACTACCACTGCCAAACCCAACACCTTGAGGAAGTCGAGTCACTCAAGAGGAAATTCAGGATGCTCAGAATGGGGCCCTTGAAGACGGTACCTCCTCTAGCACGACTATCCTGGACCATTCACCATGAAGATAATTTTCCCCCAGCACTTTGCTGCCCGCTAAAGCTGGGGTGTGGTCCAATCGACCTGTAACTGCTGCCTCTGCCCGACTGCGCTTCTCTTCGGGGAAGTCAGCGCAAGATAGAAGACGACGATTACCTCCAACTGGAGGGCCAAGAAAGAAGAAGAAGATGATCGTCCCCCCCACCGGGGGCGCTGCGGGTCACCATCTGGAGAAGACTGGGCCGGAAGGACCTGCGAATCAACATGAATGAAAATGAACACCAACACACGACACTCCAACAGGAGAGCACAGCGCTAGCACGATCGACGCCATGCCTTCCCCTTTTAAGGGCAGGTTGGTGCCAGACCCCGAGTTTGTAGCTCACAAGATGAGGGGGGTACTTGTGCCTCCTCCCAGGGGAGACTTAGGTCTCAGGACACTCCCTAAACAGGGAGCCAGTGCCGGGCCACCACTTGGAAGGGCCCGGGCCGGGAGAATACCGGCGAATCTTCATCAACAACAACCTGTGCTGTACATTCTACAAGATTGATGGGACTGAACACATCGACCCCAGGCTGAGGTGTTAATTACCTCAAACTCCTCCTCTCCTTACACCTTTCTGATTTTTTATTAGACTGATGAAGCAGTGTGTGGCGAAACGTTTCCTAATAAAGTTTTCCCGTATGTTGCATAAGTGTCTCAATCTTCAACTTAATCTTTCACCTATCTGTGGGTTATTTATGATCAAAGAGACAATAGGCAACTTTATTCCGAAACGTTTTGCCTACACAGCAGGCTTCTTTAGTCGAGTACGGGACAGTAGGCAGGAACAGTAGAGATGTGAAGACTATGCAATCAGTCCATCACCCTTGAAGTCGGAGATTTGGGGTTTGTCAGTCCTCAGCCTGGAGAAGAGTTCCGTTCCTTTAGTCTGGAACAATCTGAAGGAACAAGCGAAAGTGTGGAGATTTTATACGATCGGAAAGGAGAGGTGCAGGTGGTAGAAAGTAGAATGTAGTCACTGAGAGGTCACGCCCCTCTCAGATCCACTTCTCACTTGAAATTGAGACACATGTGCACATCTGGGTATCTTTATTGTGGGGCGTTTCGCCATCCAGTGGCTTTATCAATACAAAATTTCAGGACAAAACTTGAAAACAGGAGAAACATGTACAGAAGATGAGGTAATCAGTCCCTCAACCTAGCAGTGGGTGCGAAGAGCCCCGCAGTGTGGAGATTCTGAAGCGAAGCAAGGCGCCTGGCGCTTATATAGTAACGTCAGGTGTAGCAGACGAGGACATAGTCACTGGTTACCTCATAGGGACTGATTACCTCATCTTCTGCACTAATTCTACTGTCTTCAAGTTATGTCCTGGAATTTGTATTGATAAAGCCACTGGAGGGCGAAACGTCTACAATAAAGATACCAGATGTTGCACATGTGTCTCAATTTCATCTTGTCGGTATTGTATACCATTATGTACACTTCTCACTTGAAAAAGTTGTCCAAGGTGTTTTCAGTACCAAGATGCCATTGTGTTGCAGTGTCTCACAGAGTGAAAACTAAAGTGATTTACAATAACGACAGGTATTGTATACGTTTCGGAATATTTAAATTTCTGTTGCCCATGTGTTTACCTGTCAATACCCTTTTATGAGCCCTTAGAAACCCGGTTCACGGCTGTTAGAAACCAGGTTCACGGCTGTTAGAAACCAGGTTCACGGGTGTTAGAAATCAGGTTCACGGCTGTTAGAAAACCAGGTTCACGGCTGTTAGAAATCAGGTTCACGGCTGTTAGAAACCAGGTTCACGGCTGTTAGAAACCAGGTTCACGGGTATTAGAAATCAGGTTCACGGGTATTAGGAAATCAGTTCACGGGTATTAGAAATCAGGTTCACGGGTATTAGAAATCAGGTTCACGGGTATTAGAAATCAGGTTCACGGGTATTAGAAATCAGGTTCACGGGTATTAGAATCAGGTTCCGGGTATTAGAAATCAGATTCACGGGTATTAGAAATCAGATTCACGGGTATTAGAAATCAGGTTCACGGGTGTTAGAAATCAGGTTCACGGGTGTTAGAAATCAGGTTCACGGGTGTTAGAAACCAGGCTCACATGTGTCTGATACCAGGATCACAGGTGTCTGATAAACCCGGATCACAGGTGTTGATACCAGGTTCACATGTGTCATACCGGTTCACATGTGTCATTACCAGGGTTTACATGTGTCAGATACCAGGATCACAGGTGTCGATACCAGGATCACAGGTGTCAGATACCCGGTCACAGGTGTCAGATACCCGGATCACAGGTGTCAGATACCAGTATCACAGGTGTCAGATACCCGTATCACAGGCATCAGATACCAGGACAGGGATCAGATACCCGGAACAGGTATCAGATACCAGGAACAGTGGTCTGATACCAGGATCACAGGTGTTTAGATACCAGTATCACAGGATCAGATACCCGGGAAAAGGCAATCAGATACCAGGAACAGGTTCTGATACCAGGATCACAGGTGTCTGATACCCGTAAACACAGGCATCAGATACAGGAACAGGGATCAGATACCAGGAACAGGATCAGATACCAGGAACAGGTATCAGATACCAGGAACCCGGTATCAGATACCAGGAACAGGTGTTGATACCAGGAACACAGGTGTTGATACCAGGTTCAAAGACATCAGGTCCAAGGTTCAGAAGTGTTCTCGTTTTACAAGAACAACCTGTTCTTCAGATAAGCCCGAAGGGTCAGTAACCCAGATAACAAGCCAGCTAAGCACCTGGCTTACTTTTACCCAGTCACAGAACCCCCTCCCCCAGGATGCTACCTACAACAGTTGACAAAATAGGTACTACTTACCCTTAGGTGAACAGGGGACAACAGGAAACATCCTCAGCGCGTTCACTCGCCAGGGTCGAACCCGGCTCCTTTTCTTGTGCTGAGAGGAGCTTGCGTTTTTCCTGGTTGACGCCCTACGGGTTTAGCGCATCCTAATGAAAGATGACGTTAACTTTGTAAATGTTTAATGCCATTGATTGTGAATTTAAATTTTTGTTATTGATTGTAAGTCTGAATGTTTAGTGTTTGTAAGTCTGAAAGTTTAGTGTTTGTAAGTCTGAATGTTTAGTGTTTGTAAGTTGAATGTTTAGTGTTTGTAAGTCTGAATGTTTAGTGTTGTAAGCCTGAATGTTTTGTGTTTGTAAGTCTGAATGTTTAGTGTTGTAAATCTGAATGTTTAGTGTTTGTAGTCTGAATGTTAGTGTTTGTAAGTCTGAATGTTTGTGTTTGTAAGTCTGAATGTTTAGTGTTTTTTAAGTCTGAATGTTTAGTGTTTGATTGTAAGTCTGAATGTTAGTGGGCTGATTTTAAGTCTGAATGTTTAGTGTTTGATTTTAAGTCTGAATGTTTAGTGTTGATTGTAAGTCTGAATGTTTAGTGTTTGATTGTAAGTCTGAATGTTTAGTGTTTATTGTAAGTCTGAATGTTTAGTGTTGATTGTAAGTCTGAATGTTTAGGTTGATTGTAAGTCTGAATGTTTAGTGTTGATTGTAAGTCTGAATGTTTAGTGTTGATTGTAAGTCTGAATGTTTAGTGTTTGGGTTGTAAAATCTGAATGTTCAGTGTTTGATTGTAAGTCTGAATGTTTAGTGTTTGTAAGTGAATGTTTAGTGTTTGTAAGCCTGAATGTTTAGTGTTTGTAAGCTGAATGTTTAGTGTTTGTAAGTCTGAATGTTTAGTGTTTGTAAGCTGAATGTTTAGTGTTTGTAAGTCTGAATGTTTAGTGTTTGTAAGTCTGAATGTTTAGTGTTTGATTGTAAGTCTGAATGTTTAGTGTCTGATTGTAAGTCGAATGTTTAGTTCTGATTGTAAATCGAATGTTTAGTGTCTGATTGTAAGTCTGAATGTTTAGTGTTGATTGTAAGTCTGAATGTTTAGTGTTGATTGTAAGTCTGAATGTTTAGTGTTATTGTAAGTCTGAATGTTTAGTGTGATTGTAAGTTGAATGTTTAGTGTTTTATTGTAAGTCTGAATGTTTAGTGTTTGATTGTAAGTCTGAATGTTTTAGTGTCTGATTGTAAGTCTGAATGTTTAGTGTTGATTGTAAGTTGAATGTTTAGTGTTGATTGTAAGTCTGAATGTTTAGTGTTGATTGTAAGTCTGAATGTTTAGTGTTGATTGTAAGTCTGAATGTTTAGTGTTGATTGTAAGTCTGAATGTTTAGTGTTGATTGTAAGTTGAATGTTTAGTGTTGATTGTAAGTCTGAAAGTTTAGTGTTGATTGTAA
This sequence comes from Cherax quadricarinatus, assembly GCF_026875155.1. NCBI lineage: Eukaryota > Metazoa > Arthropoda > Malacostraca > Decapoda > Parastacidae > Cherax > Cherax quadricarinatus. The sequence continues at coordinate 14,314,156 of NC_069457.1, forward strand.
GTCTGAATGTTTAGTGTTGATTGTAAGTCTGAATGTTTAGTGTTTGATTGTAAGTCTGAATGTTTAGTGTTTGATTGTAAGTCTGAATGTTCAGTGTTTGATTGTAAGTCTGAATGTTTAGTGTTTGTAAGTCTGAATGTTTAGTGTTTGTAAGCCTGAATGTTTAGTGTTTGTAAGTCTGAATGTTTAGTGTTTGTAAGCCTGAATGTTTAGTGTTTGTAAGCCTGAATGTTTAGTGTTTGTAAGTCTGAATGTTTAGTGTTTGTAAGTCTGAATGTTTAGTGTTTGATTGTAAGTCTGAATGTTTAGTGTTTGATTGTAAGTCTGAATGTTTAGTGTTTGATTGTAAGTCTGAATGTTTAGTGTTTGATTGTAAGTCTGAATGTTTAGTGTTTGATTGTAAGTCTGAATGTTTAGTGTCTGATTGTAAGTCTGAATGTTTAGTGTCTGATTGTAAGTCTGAATGTTTAGTGTCTGTAAGTCTGAATGTTTAGTGTCTGATTGTAAGCCTGAATGTTTAGTGTCTGATTGTGCAAAGTATCTGAAAGTACAAAGGTTTGCAACAAGACTAGTTCCCGAGCTAAGGGGAATGTCCTACGAAGAAAGATTAAGGAAAATCGGCCTGACAACACTGGAGGACAGGAGGGTCAGGGGAGACATGATAACGACATATAAAATACTGCGTGGAATAAGCAACATGGACAGAGACAGGATGTTCCAGAGATGGGACACAGAAACAAGGTGTCATAATTGGAAGCTGAAGACTCAGATGAGTCAAAGGGATGTTAGGAAGTATTTCTTCAGTCATAGAATTAACAAGAGGAATAGTCTAGCAAGTGATGTAGTGGAGGCAGGAACCATACATAGTTTTAAGACGAGGTATGATAAAGCTCATGGAGCAGGGAGAGAGAGGACCCAGTAGCAATCAGTGAAGAGGCGGGGCCAGGAGCTATGACTCGACCCCTGCAACCACAAATTCTCTCTATCCGTTTATCAAGTAATCCTACTTTCCCGTTGATCCTGTTTCTCTGTTGGGCCCCGTTTATCTACTTATACCGTTCATCAGCTGTTTCTGTTGAGTTTAGTGTTCACTGCCTTATCCCTTGCCCTAATTCCTACGCTGCCTCCCCGTGAGCCCAGGAGATATAACTCAACTCCTCTTCCCAATTACAATAAGTTTATAGTTGGTTAATGAGGTTTCAAGCTTGTCTACTACACGAGGGTCATTAAGGCTGGTTTAGGTAAACTCTCAACGTATACTGTTATACGCCTCCCGGTTTATGTATACCGTGTTAGACTTGGTTTAGAAACACACTTAGGCAAACACTAGGACATGCTGATTAGACAACGTTTCGGTCCTGGGACCTTGATCGAAGACCCAAGACCGAAACGTTTCACAAACACTTCCCTGTGTTTATCGATATTTATTACCAATGTTTATGTAGATTAATGGTTCAGAGAACCAACAAGTTGATAAACTAAACACAAATGCAACACTTGGGTATCTTTAATGAGGAAAGATACCCAAGTGTTGCATAAGTGTTTTATCTACCAATGTTTATACCAATGTTTATACCGCGTAAGACTTACCTCTTGCTATCCTTCAGTCGATATTACGAAAACAACTTTGCGCGACCCTTGACAATGTTGACACTGGGTCTGATACATCAGTAAACAGTTTAGTCTCCACTAAATCACTATGAACATGTCACTTTCAGTATCACTCGAGTTCACATGACAAAGCATGTGTGTCATTTTCACGGCACTCTCGTTAAAACAATCAGAGTCACCTTCAGAGTGCAGTCAGCGTCTGGCGGGTTCAGTAAGGAAAGGAAACCTTGCTTCGAAATGCTCAGTGAAGCAGTTCGAAGCTTCTTTAGCTTCGAACTGCTTCACTGTAGTGTAGCAGTTCGAAGCTTTTTTAGTTTCACTGGCTGGTGGCATCGTTAGGGCCAATGTTTGTAAAGCTATATGCACTGAGAGGGGTGTTCCTTAGTGTTCATACACTGAGAGGGGTGTTCCTTAGTGTTCATACACTGAGAGGGGTGTTCCTTAGTGTTCATACACTGAAAGGAGTGTTCCCCTCAGTGTTCATACACTGAGAGGGTTGTTCCTCAATGTTCGTACACTGACAGGGGTGTTCCCCTCAGTGTTCTTACACTGAGAGGGGTGTTCCTCAGTGTTCATACACTGAGAGGGGCGTACCTCTCACTGTTCGTACACTTCAAGGGACATGCCTCTCACTATTTATACACTGAGAGGGGCGTACCTCTCAGTGTATATTAGTTCTTTCACTTTTCAGAGAGGGTCCTGCCCTCTACCCATATGCCCATGTGACCTTCAGAGTCCAAACTTCCCAATCTCCGATACACGCAACACATTGTTAACGAACCCCATTGATTGGTAGCTTTAAAAAGAGATTGGACAAATATATGAGTGGGAGGGGCTGGGTTTGATTGGTGTCATGGGTACGGGAGTAAATTATTGGGTAGCTTTGGGTAGTAGTGATTTTGATAAGGACCTACCTTGTATGGGCCAGTAGACCTTCTGCAGTGTTCTTCCATTCTTATGTTTTTAAGTTCCTTAGGTTCTGTTTACGTCTCAGAAGCAGCACTCTTCCTGGAATTAGACCTCAGACCTGCCTATGTAAGGCTTTTAATTGAAATTAAGACACATGTGCAACATCTGGGTATCTTTATTGTAGACGTTTCGCCAACCAGTGTTTATCAAAACAAATTCTTCAGACATAATACTTGAAACATAAACTATGTACAAAGATGAGTAATCATCCCTCAACCTAGTTGGTGTGAAGAGCACCGCATCTGAGATTCTGAGCAGAAGCAGTATCTGGCATTTTTATGTACGTGCAGGTACAGACGAGGGCATAGTCACGATTACCTCATAGGACTGATTACTCAACTCTGACTTAGGTCTACTGTCTCCAGTTATGTCCTAGAATTTGTATTGTAACGCCACTGGAGGCAAACGTCTACAAATAAAGATACCCAGATGTGCACATGTTCTTAATCTCATTGTGCGGATTATATACCAATCTTACACAAGACTTGTTATTCAAAAAAAATACTCACCAATCTTTGTAATCCGTTAATCTCCGCCAATAACTACCTGTTATTGGTAATACTAACGCGAGCATTTTATGATCAAAAACTTAATAGTTTGTGCTATATAATTTATCAGAGTAATTACGGCGTATTTTGCTTAAAGAGGATGTTTTGAAAAGTGGTGCCATTGCTTCACTCTCCACCACGGAACCGTACCTGCCAACAGTCTGACCCAAGACCGCTCCGGGAGCTGAAGAAGTCTGAAATGGCTTCAAAGCACCTCGGGTAGCTCCATCATTTGCTTACATATCACACGGTTTATATAACACACGTGTTTTATTTACACACGGTGTTGACAAACACAACCGGTGTTTAACGTATAACACCACGTCTTACATAACACACGGTGCTCATTCTACGACACCGATTTGTCGGTGTACTACCAACATAATGTATAAAAACCCTTTTTTTGGTAAGAAATACCGACAAGTTGTTAGAAAGACACTAAGCAACACTATGACATAATTATTAGAAAACGTTTCGGTCCTGGGACCGGATCACAACAGACAGTCCGCATGTCACGGCGTCACACATCACTCCCGCCTATATATATTCTTTCTACCTCTGACCCTAATTACCAGTCTTGCAAGGAACTAGGCCCCCTCAAGTATCTCGCCGAAAAATCTCTTGCAATGAAGTTCAAGGACCCAGATCCTGTTAATAGATTTACGATTCAAATAAAGAACTTGAGTGGAACAGGCTCCTACCTTTACTTGGAATCGACATTGATAAAAAGCAGACCTTTCAAAACAGCCATTATTGTCAGTCACGTGCTCTACGCAACTCTACCCATGAGAGCCATGACAGCACCGTGCAGGGCAAGCAAAGTCGCTACTTCACTTGTACTATATACAAGCTATACGCTCGCTCATTGACTACTGTGCACAGCTTAGCTCATCTCTTCCCGCAGAGCAGCAAAGGGTGAGTGTACAAAAATCAGGCGATATGAACTATGCTGGGACTCACACGGTATGTACTCAGATCTGAGGCCGGCTGTCCTTCCTTGCTGACAGAGTAAGAAACTACATAAACGCCTGCAATGCCACGATTCTGGCATCAGCAGCAAGGTACCCACTAAGAAGACGGATATTGACAACCTTGCACAAGATCCCGCACTCTTCACGACTACTCCTGACTTCCGTTCGTTTTGTGCTCTGGGCGGAAAGCCGCTGCCGATACAACTACTCCCTTGAGAAGAATTGTGACCTCCTGTTGCTGGGTACCAACCACCACTCCCTGGCCCCAATTCCGCCGATGTTGCATCATGCAGCTACCCATCTCTAACATCACTGGCATCAAACACCCTCAGCAATCATCTGAGACTACATGGCACTGCAGAGGGAGCACATTGAATTATTTCACCAGATGGTTCTGTCGACCTGACAGGAAGACTGACTTACCACAAAGTCACACACAAGGCTGGGCGACACCCTGCCACTGCACGATCCTTCAACTGACTGGTGCGATTCACAGCTTTGACCACATGCCCTACGACACGACTCCGACCTGTCATAAGGTTACATTTGATTCCACCTCTGCAATCAATCCCTCTCCCATCCTCAACCACAGACAATTGGTTCACCTCTTCAATCGTCCTGACATAATGACAGCCTTTAGAAGTTAGTTACTAGCACAGTAACGAGCCCCACCATGCTGCTATCCGGAAATAGCGATAAGACTCAACAGCACAACTTGCACTAGTGATTACTGTACCAATCACCTACACAACCAAACTGGTGCGGCAGAGCCAGAAACTTATGAGTCTTAGTATTTCCCCCATCTCCAACAGTGGTACCGAGCAGCGACTCAGGGAGAACCCCCTCCATATAAAAGCTGGTCCAAGCGCATGTACCGCCATCCATCGCTTCGTTTGGCTTTCCCACACCAAGATGATGGTATACAAGCTGAGAGTGAATGTGCACAGGACTGCAGCACTTGTGCCACGGCCTCCTTACACACTATCTTCTGATCAAGTTACTGAGACACTCCGCAGCAACTAAGGATTGATATGACCCTCCAAAGAGAACCAGAATACGGCGCCACACTATGCACCATGGGAGTCAAACGAACCCAGACAAGCTGTTAACCGTATAACGACATATCCTCCTCCTCCTAGTTCCACAGTTAGGAATACATACGGTGTTTCGCTTAGGAATCACCATTTGAACTGACCAAAAGTGCTTAACCTGCAATATGGCCATCTTTAGAAAGCTGTCTCCATCTCCCCCCCTTTGCAGAGACGTCTCGCAGGTTGTGACCGTGCCAGACTACGTCTTGCGAACATAGACATACATACATTTGTATGTGAAAGTGATCAAGGTCGCCAGACCGAAACTTTCTAATAAATTTGTCATAGTGTTTGGCTTACGTGTCTTCTAAACCAACTACAGACATAAATTACAAACCAATATTAGGAAACGTTTCGCCATACATGGCTTCAATCAGTCCAATAAAAAAAGAATCTTGAAAACAGAGGAGAATAATGAAAACGTTCGCTTCTAGATGTTCCATTATAAGGTTCGCCAGGACCGAAAACACTGAGTGCGAACCCATAGGTAGTCCCAAAAGTCTGCTGAAAGAGTTATTTCGAAAGAAAAGCCATGTATGCAGGGATGGGGATCACTTGTCGAGGTGTGGGTGGGAGCACTGCCAACGCAGTGGAGACTGAGTTAGTCTTTAAACTAGGAATAGTTATGTATGGTTTTCTGCGGAAAACTGAGAAGTCTCATATATAGATACTAAAACTAGTAATAGGCAAAAGAGTGGATTATCGAAGCCATTGGCACTACTGACAAGAAACATAAAGGTGTTTAGTGGAATAACAAAAGAGCAGGAATATAAAAGAAAGAGGGTCCTAAGTAGTATATTACCCAAATAGTCGCATGCTTAGAATAAATGACGAGTTAACTATCTAGCACTTAACAGGAGATGTATTTGCCATTACTAGACGGGGTTGTCAAAAATAGCATGCCGGATTGGCCTGCAGAATGTCACATACAGGGTTTCAATTTTCATAGATAGAAAGTATCGGGAAGGGGGAGGGGGTGCATTGTATTGTCCAGATCGCTTGATCTGTTTTGCATTAAAACGGTCTTAAGTACTAGTAACTCTTTCAGAAGTCGTTGATAGAATTTTCAGAGGGGAATGAAAAATTAACTTTAGGTGTGATATACCGTCCCCCAATTTTAGATAGGACCAGGAAGACGACATGAAAATTGTTAGGCCACAAGGCACGATAATGTAGTAATTGCTAGAGAAACTTAACTTTAGTCATATTGATGGAATTTTCTTTGACTGAAAATAAATCATACGCTCTTAGAAGTAGGTTCAGATGTGATTTCCTGAAGCAGTATTGACAGTACCTACAAGGGAAATAACGCTTTGACTAGAGTCTGCAAACATTAAATCCCTTGTAATAATTACAGAAGTTTTCAGAAGAAATGGGTTGCTGCGACCACAAATCCAATTACATTTAGAAGTAATGGAAGTTATATAGGAGAACGCTGATACAGCCCAAGTTTCGCTTACAGATTACGATTGGCTAAATTAACGTGCTGCGGGACTGGTAACGAAAACTAGCAAGATGACAGTTTTTTCTGAACACATTTACTTGAGCTCAATAAAATTATCCCATATAAAGAAATTAGATCAAATAGAAATGACCCCATAAAGGATAATAATAGCGAAATTCTACTAGCACAAGAAGAATTTATAGCGTATCAAAAGACGAGGTCTTCTTATGAATCATTATATTGACATTAAGAAGGGTCATTAAAAAGGATAAGCAAAGTCTAAAAGGGACTATGAAATTAAAGTTGGCTAGATCGAAAACTAACCCAAAAAATTTTTCCAGTATATAGAACAGAAAGAGTCAGAGATAAATAGGTCCTCATTAAAAAATACCTATGGCATCTACTACAAATGAGAATGAAATTGCTCGATTTTAAATAATTAATTTTCTCTCGTTTTTACACAGGAAGACCCTAGTAATGTCCCGGTAATTAATTTTTATAGTGTCCAGAAGAAGATAAAATTAAGTAAGCATCTATTCAGCTATGAAATGTTGAGAACAGATAGACCGACTGATGCAAAATAAAAAATTTCACGAGTCCCTATAGGTTTTTCAAGGGTTTCTAAAGTAATGCAAATGGTACTCGAGAACCCATTAACCAATATTTTTAATTAATCTCTTCAAACAGGTTGTGTCGATATGTGGAAGATGCTAATGTAATTCCTATTTTTAAAACATGACAAGTCGATACCGTCCAATACCGCCCAATAACCTGACTCTCAATGTAGGCAATTACATAATCCATTAATACTCAAATTAAAAAGCCACTCGATAAGCATAGCTTGATTAATGATACTCCACATGGATTCACAAGAGCGGTCTTGTCTAACTAATTTATTAACTGTTTTTCAAGTAAAGCTTATGAGCTGTTGACCACAATAAAAGAATTTAGATAGTTATTTACTTAGAAAATTTTTTTGTTTTTTAGTAAGGCATTGATAGAGTTCCGCGACCAAAGACTTGTTTAAGAAAGTAGCACTTCATGCAGTGGGAAAAAATGCTCTCGTGACGAATCATGCTCACAGACAGAACAGAGAGTGGTCCATAAATGTGTTAAATCCGAGTGGGATCAGTAACAAGTGCGTCCACAGGATCATTCGTGGCCCCCCTTGTTGTTTATAATTAATAGCAATGATCTTGATAAGAATTACATGATATGACACATTCCGCCGATGACACAAGATAGGTAGGATAATTGCTTCAAACGAGATGTTAGGGAACTTCAGGAGATTTAGACAAACTCCTACTCTTTCAAAAAGGGGCAGATGCAGTCAATGTATATAAATGCAAGGTTCCTGATCTCGAAGGTCCATAACCATACACTTATAGTTAAATATGTAAACTAGCCCAGACAATTGCGAAAAGGACTTGTGGTTTATTAGCACAACCTTAAACCAAGACAGCAAGCCTAACGACTAAGAAGCAAATAGATTACCGGATTTATATCAAGAAGTGTAAGCACAAAGTCCAGAGTCATACTGCAGCTTTAACATCATTAGAGTAAGGCCTCCACCAGATTATGCCGCTCAATTCTCGTCTGCATTATTACAGAATGGACATAAATTCGATTAGAAAACATTCAGCAGAGGAACTAAATATATACTACATTAGAAATCTTCCTAATAAGAAGAAATTGGAAGACACTTATGACATTCACTTGTTAAGCGAAGAATGAAGGGGAACCCGATCGAAGTGTATAAGGGAAGATAGTATAATAAAGGTTATCTTAACAAGTTCCTTGAGGATATCTCTCCAAGAGAGAACCCGCAGTAATGGAATTAAATTAGATAAGTTTAATTTAGATAGGACATAAATTAGGGGTTAGAAATAGTATTGAGAGTGCAATAAACAGTCTACCTAGTTGGTATTGAGCTAGACTTTGGGTAGTTTTCAAATTAGTTGGATAATACATAGTGGGAGGGGTTGGATTTGATGGACTTGCACATCAAGCATATTTCTTGTACATTGAAAATTGTTGTACAAATGTTAGTTAGTGGGATGAATTGTAAAGGAGCACCTAGTATGGCCAACAGGCCTGCGCAGTGTTCCTCCTTTCATATGGCTTATGTCTTATAAACACGTAAAGCCAACACATAGTTTCAACAAGGCCCGAGAAATCGCGGGCTGGATGAAATCAAGTAATCGTCAGTTTTTATTTCCTGCGCAAGAGATCGATGCTTGAAACATCTCAACACACCCAGAGAAGACACTGGCCGAGAAGAGATACATAGTCCTCCTCCCACTCCATTGCCAAACACGTTTTCCAACATCTTTTCCAATACCCATTCCAAGTATCTACCCGACAACCACGACCATCAAGGACATTACCAATGATAGACAGACAAGCTTTCCACCCTCTGCAGATGGACATAAGCCTGTGTACAACACCGTAATTCACACAACCACGTATAAACTACCGAACTCAAGACTATCGCCACAAGAAGACAACACTCAATACCGAAGAATCCTGGAATCATCACTTATTTCTATACCGACAAGTCAACCAGAATAGTGCTTCTAATAACTTAGCTGAACCACTTCCAAGAACTTCTTCATCGCTATCCCACATATAACACAGAATGGAAAACACCTCAGAGGTCCGCTCACTAACGTACCATCGTCCTGTCCAAGCAACCCAATTTTAGACTCTATAACCCCACTCAGTAGATCATCAGATGCAGCATTCTCCACCTGACCTGGCAGCATTCTGAACCTGACTATAATTACTCGGTTCCTTCCACCCATAAGATCTGTTTTGACTTGAAAAGCCCACTTCAAACATATCATAAAGGTAGAACAGCCTGTACTGTCTGCACAGAACAGCCCATCTGTCTGCCAGCTTAGTTCATATTTTGTGTCCCCGCAGGTGCTGCCCTCTTAGCCAGGCTTCTCGTTAGGCACGCCAGCCTGTCTGCCCGTCCTTCACTCTCACTCACAGAGCGCTAGCAGGAAGACACAAGTACCCCAGATCTCTCTCGTGATGCCCTGCCGGGCCATGGCCTAACAACAAGCATGTACCCACCACGACTTACAATAAAGTAAGAAGCCTCCGAAAAGATAAATGAGCCAGTTACCCCTCCGTCGATTGTATCAAACTATCGGCTTAGAAAAGGATCACAGGCGACTCATATGTGTTTATATTTCCACTCTATTCTTATGTTCTGTTTTGTTATGTTCATTATTATATTATATATATTATTATTATTATTAATATTATTAATTATAATATTTCAAAAATTATAGTCTCTGGGGAAGAAACACAATTTTTTATATGCGGAAGTGTAGTGGGGACGGTAGTGGAGTGGACTTGTAGTAGGGACTTGGAGTGAGGTATGTTAGTGAGGGACATGTATGAGTGATGTGTAAGTGAGGTATGTGGAGTGAGTGATGAGGTGAAGTAAGTTAGTGGAGGTGACAGTAGTGAGGTTGGACCATGTAGTTAAATGACGTGTAGTGAGGTATGTGTAGTGAGTGAAGTGTAGTATGTTAGGTGAGTGGTTACGTGGAGTGAGTGTAGTGAGTGACGTTAGTGAGGTAAGTGGGTTTAATGTGTATGAGGTACATGTAGTGAGGTGACGGTATTTAGGTGGCAGAATGAGTCACGTTACGAGGTGACGAGTAGCGAGGTGACGTTTAGTGAGTGACGTTATGAGGTACGTGTATAGGTGCAGTGATGAGTGTATGAGGTGAGGATACGTGTAGTAGTGATTGTAGTAGTGACGTGAAAGAGAGGGACGCGCATGAGGTCATGTGTAGTGAGAGTAGTGAGGCGAGGTGAAGTTGTAGTGAGGTGAGTTAATGAGGTGACGATGAGGTGACATTTAGTGAGGTGACGTGTAGAGAGGTGACATTATGAGGTGTATAGTGAGGTGCAGTGGAGGAGAGGTGTATTTTTGGGGGAACAGGTTTGGGATGTATAAGTGACTTAGTAGGTACGTGTAGTGAGTGACGTGTAGTGAGTGAGGTGTATGAGTTGAGGTGAGGTGTAGTAAGGTGAGCGTGTAAGTGAGGTGAGTGAAGTAGTGAAGTGAGTGGTGTAGTGAGGTAGTAAGAGTGACCTGGTCAATGACTGACTCTCCCAACAACATAAGGTAATAGTTTCACTGTTTTGCTCGTTAATGTTGGTGTGACACGTGTTATGACATACCAGAGGGCGTACAAGAGCTACAGCAGAGGCGTTACAGAAGAGGCGTAACAACAGAGCGTACAACAGAGGGCGTACACAAGGCTACAGCAAGGCGTACAACAGAGGGCGTACAGCAGAGCGACAACAAGGGCGTACACAGAGGCGTTACAACAAGGGCGTACATCCAAGGTCGTACAGCAGAGCTACAGCGACCGTACAGCAGAGGCGGACATCAAGGCGAACAGAACGAACAGGAGAGGGCGTCATAAGACAGAGATCAAGCAGAGAGCTAAGGGCATAGACAAGGACAGAGAGCAAGACAGAGAGCACACAAGACACAGCATAGCAAGGACAGAAGCAGAGACAGAGAGCAAGGGCAGAGAAACAAGCAAAAATAGGGCAGATAGCACAGGCAGAGAGCACAGCAGAGAGCAGAGACAAGGCAGAGGACAGAGAGCAGGAGAGCAAAGAGAGAGCAGAGGCAAGAGCAATGGCGATAGGAAGAGGCAGAAGCAGAGGGCAAAGTGCAGAGGCATGACAAGCAAGACATAGCAGAGACGAGAGAAACGAGGCAGAGAGCGAAGCAAGAGCAAGCAAAGCAGAGCAGAGAGCAAGGCAAGAGAGCAGACTGCAGAGAGCAAAGCAAGAAACAAGGGCAGAAGAGCAGATAGCAAGAGACAAGACAGAGCAAACAGAGTGCCAGAGGCAAGAGCAAATAGAGACAGAGAGCAGAGGGCTAAAGAACAGAGGCGAACTGCGAGAGCAGAGGCAGAGAGCAGAGGGTCAGAGAAGACAAGAGCAAGAGCCAGAGAGCAGAGACAAAGGGCAGAGGAGCACGACGAGGGCAGAAGAGCAGGCAAGGGCAGAGACAAGAGCAGAGCAGAGGCACAAGTGAAAAGCATAGCATAGAAGGGGGGGTGAAGGGGGGGGGAGGGGGGCAGAGCAGAGGCAAACAGAGTTAGAGCAGAGAAGCAAGGGCAAAGGCAGAGAGCAAGCAGAGGGCAAGGACAGAGAACATAGGACAGAGACAAGGCAAGACAGAGGCCAAGGACAGAGGCAAGGACAGAGGCAAACAGAGCAGAGGACAAGGCAGACAGAGGCAAGGGCAAGGCAAGGCAGCGGACTGAGGCAGAGGACAAGGACAGAGCAAGGGCAGAGCAAGACAAGGACAAGAGGCAGAGGGCAAGACAGAGTGGCAGAGGACAGAGGACAGAGACAGAGCAGAGGCCAAGCAAGCAAGAGGCAGAGGGCAGAGACAGACAAGACAGGAGGCAGGAGGCAAGGACAGAGGCAAGACCAAGGACAGGGCAGCGGGCAGAGGACAGACATAGGGCAAGCAAGGACAGAGGCAGAGGACAGAGGCAAGGCAGAGGCAGAGGACAGAGGCAGAGGCAAGACAGAGGGCATACAGAAACAAGTCAAGGGCAGAGAAGCCGAGCAGAGGCAAGCAAGGCAAGGACAGAGCAAGGCAAGGCAGAGACAAGAGGGCAAGAGCAAGGCAAGCAGAGGCAGAGGGCAAGGCTAATTAAGATATAATAATGTTTTTAGAGGGAAAGATGGAGGGCAGATGACAGAGACAGAGACAAGGCAGAGGGCAGAGTCAGAGGACAGAGGCAAGCAGAGGGCAGAGGGCAGAGACAGAGGACAGAGGGCAGAGGCAAGACAGAGACAAGGGCATGAGGAGCAGAGACAGAGGGCAGAGGCAGAGGACAGAGGACAGAGGCAGAGAAGCAAGGCAGAGGCAAAGACAAGACGAAGAGGACAGAGAACAGAGGGCAAGCAAGCATCAAGGACAGAGGACAGAGGACAGAGGGCAGAGGCAGAGGACAGAGGCAGAGGACAGAGCAGAGCAGAGGAAGAGACAAGACTAGAGGACAAGCAAGGCAGAACAGAGGCAAAGGGCAGAAGACAAACAGAACAAGACCAGAGACAGAGCAGAGGACAAGGCCAGAGGCAAGAGCAGAGACAAGACAAGGACAAGACAGAGGGCAAGGCATGCAAAAAAGACAGATCAAGGCAAATAGAGGACAGAGACAGAGACAAGTAAGGCAAGGCAAGGACAGAGAACAGATGACAGAGGAACAGAGACAAGCAAACAGAGGACAAACAAGGACAAGGCAGAGGGTCAGAACTGAGACAGAGGCAGAGGACAGAGGGACCGAGGACAGAGGACAGAGGCAGAGGACAGAGAACAGAACAGAGGACAAGACAGAGGGCAGAGGACAGAGGGACAAGACAGAGGCAGAGACGAAGGTCAGAGTACCTTTACAGAGGACAAGGCAGAGGACAGAGGACAGAGACAGCGACAAGGGCAGAGGGCAGAGGGACAAGACAGAGGCAGAGACAGAGGACAGAACAAACAGAGACAGAGACAACAAACAAGACAGAGGACAAGACAGAGGGCAGAGGCAGAGACAGAGACAGAGACAGAGGACAAGGGACAAGGGCCACAAGGACAAGGACAGAGGACAAGAGGGCAGAGCAGAGGCAGAGACAGAGGACAAGGGACAGAGACAGAGGGCATAGACAGAGGACAGAGACAAGGGCAGAGGGCAAGGCAAGACAAACAAGACAGAGACAACAGAGGGCAGAGGCAGAGCACAATAACGTCAATCTCAAAAAAGCTCGAGAAGTTCCAAAAATCTGCTAAATTCACAAAAATTTTTGAGAATTTCTTAACTAAGAAATTTAATAAATGTCGAAAATTAAATACTGTACAAGAAGCGTCCTAATACCAGCTGGCCAATTAAATATGCAATTTAGCAGAATTTACTATTATTGTCAATGAAACGGTTTTTACCCGGATAATGTGTACTTGGTAAGTCATGTAGAATATTTCTGCAGTCTTGCATAAAATTATAAATTTAAGAAAGTTAGTGACCTTAATGTACCTTTTAACAGTTGTGACCTTACTTGAAGTTATAACAGTTGTGACCTACTGTGATGTTCGTAACATTGTGACTTACTGATGTTAAGTAACAGCTGTGACTTACGTTGATGTTATAAAACAACTGAGACCTTACGTGATGTTAGAACAACTGTGACCTACTGTGATGTTATAACAGCGGTGACCTATATGGTAAATTAAGTAAACAGCGTGACCTTACTGTGGATGTTAGTAACAGCTGTGACCTTACTGTGACGTTAGTACAACTGTGACCTTACTGTGGATGTTAGTAACAACTGTGACCTTACTGTGGATGTTAGTAACAGCTGTGATCTTACTGTGGATGTTAGTAACAAATGTGACCTTAATGTGGATGTTAGTAACAACTGTGACCTTACTGTGGATGTTAGTAACAGCTGTGACCTTACTGTGGATGTTAGTAACAGCTGTGACCTTACTGTGGATGTTAGTAACAACTGTGACCTTACTGTGGATGTTAGTAACAACTGTGACCTTACTGTGGATGTTAGTAACAACTGTGACCTTACTGTAATTGTTGGCAACAGCTGTGACCTTATCCAATGTTATGTCGTGAGGTTGACAGATTTCCCTAAATGACTGTAACTCAACATAGGTATCCCGTAACTGGGTTGTTAGCATAATCAGCTCACACGTTGAGGTCTGTGGTTCGATTCCCGGTACGGGTGGAAATATTGGGACGTGTTTCATTAAGACACCTGCTGTCCCTGTTCACCTAGCAGTAAGTAGGTACCTGGGTGTCAGTCATCTTACTCCTGCTGCCACTGTTCACCTAGCAATAAGTAGGTACCTGGGTGTTAGTCACCTTACACCAGCCGTCACTGTTCACCTAGCAGTAAGTAGGTACCTGGGTGTTAGTCACCTTACACCAGCCGTCACTGTTCACCTTAGCAGTAAGTAGGTACTTGGTGTTAGTCACCTTACACCTGCTGTCACTGTTAACCTAGCAGTAAGTAGGTACCTGGGTGTTAGTCACCTTACACCAGCAGTCACTGTTCACCTAGCAGTAAGTAGGTACCTGGGTGTTAGTCACCTTACACCTGTGCCACTGTTAACCTAGCGTAAGAAACGTATGTCTAAATGTCAGCTTGGTCGTATAATTGTATCATTCTACAGGTTTAAATCTGATTTAAAAAAACAAAGGGCTGTGACCAAGGGCGGGTACCCTTGTGTCACAGAAAAATTTTTTGATCCTAAATCTAATCTAACCAACCTATACGGGGAAAAATGTCCAAACTCCCAAAAACCAAACCCTTAACGTCCTTATTGTACAAAGGTAACAGTACCGACAAATGAAATTGACCATGTGCAACTTCTGGGTATTTTATTTAACTTTTTCGCCACCCAGTGGTTTATAAATACAGATTCCAGACTCATTTGAAGACATAGAACTTACAACTTGTCAGCACTGCAACACGGGAATTTTGGGTTCAGGGGACATCTACAAGACCTTCTTCCGGCTGCTGAAAATAACCCTCTTTTTGGGGAAGGACCACTTCTAGGGGGAATCCCCCACCATGACTATGCCCTCGTCTGCTCCCCGCCCCCTTTCCACCTACTTGGTATAAACATCGCCTTCTTGCCCTCCCCCTACCTTTTAACTACTTCTAACCCCCCCAAACCCTCTTTCCCATTCTTCCCCCTTTTACAAAGCTTCCACCCCCTCTGCACCCACCAAACGCCCACCCTCCTCCCCACTCCAAGACTTCATCAGGCCAAACTCCTCCAAACAAAATCCACTCACCCAAACCCCTCCCCAACTTCTGACATACTTCCCAAAGAACATAAAGGCAGACCATCTCTTCCTCCCCCTCAAAACGGGTCCGTTACACCTACAAAACCACCCACGGTGGCACCACTATCAGGGGTTTTAACAAAACTTCCCCACTTTAACTTTGCAGGACTAACCATTAAATCTGTTTAAGGGTTCGTTCAACGTAGTTCTTATTTACAATTAAAAACCCTACGGGCCGAGCCCCTTTGAAGCAAAAGGGGCCGTTTTTTTTTTCAAACAGTACCGCCTAAAAGCCCTCAAGTATCCGCCTTTGGGTTTAAACTGCACACGTGCCCCGTGACCCCCACGATGGGGTTCCACCTTGTCAAACCCAACAAAACACGAATTTCTCCCCCCCCTTTTATTCACCAAAATGTCTTGCATCAGAATACCACCCCCCTTTTGCCGCCCAAAACTATCCCCAAAACACGACCTCTCCTCAGTCTTCAACAAACCCCAACACACCAACACCCCACTAGCTGACATAAATGCCAAGCACACCGTTTTCTCACCCCATATCAACCAATTGGTCACCAATTACTCTTTTACAAACCATAAACACCTAATTCATTGGGCCAAGATTTAAAACCTCTACAAACCCTGGCCCCAAAAAACCCCAGAATCTTTGGGCAAACCGAGCCACCTCTCTTTCAACAAACATTCCCTGGTCCTATTACGGCTCTGATCCATCCCAGCCTCTTCCCAATCTCCTCCAACCCCATCCTATCCCAGCCACACCTTCCTTCCCCCTACAGAACGCGACTGTGATGCTTAAAAACAACACATAACAATATTAACCTTAGCACAAAACAAACCTTCTCTGACATCGATATCAATTGATCTTCCAAACCCCATTCACAACACCAAAACATCCCCCAAACCCAAAAGAAACTCACACCATTTTTTCCTTCAAACCCTAAATCAAACAAGAGAAAATTTTTGACCACAACCGTTTCCCACAACACCACTAGTTTAATAAAGACGATTAGATTCTTTTCCTCAAAAAAAGTTTTTAACAGCCTAGCCCAAGCCCAAAACATCATTCACAGCTCATACTACAACGAACAAACGTGATCAAAAACACCAGTATCTGGAATTTTAAAAAAAATTAGGGGCCTACTCCCACAAACAAATTCAAAACACTCACCCCAACAACACACACTCCCCAGCCCCGCAGGCTGTCAAACATCTTCAAAAAAAATTGGGAGAACATCTTCCCCCTCACCACCTCCCCCTAACGTTTTTTCAACACATTCAGAACAAAAACACGGGAAACCCCCACACACAAAGAAACAACCCCAGACAGCCAATCCTTTGGCTCTCTTACTTTCCCAAAAACTCGCACTCCTTTCACCAACAAACTTTAAAAATCTCCTCAGACCCCTTCCCCCCAAAGGTTGGCGCCTTCCAAAAACCTATTATCCTAAAAACCCCCTTCCTGATCTTTCCTTAGCCTACCAACCCCCCTCAAGCCCCCCCTTGCCTCTTATTTCCCTTCCCCTTCAAACGCTAGCTATCCCCCTTCCAAAAACCCAATAAAAACCCCATCTGACCCAAAAAAACATCCCCCATCAGCCTCTCGAAACTTTAAAAAACCTTGAAAAAATCTCAACCATGCCTTCGCAGAACCGGGAACAAAAAACCCCTACTTTCGATGGTCAGTTTGTTCAAACCCCAATAAACGGATGCCATTAACATCATTCTCAACTACTCCACATAAACATAAAACAAAAAAAAAAACCCCCCCCGGGTTTCAAAGCGTTAAAAACTTTGACACTGCGGGACAATGGCTAAGTACAAACGTGCCTAAATTTTAAACCCTCCTCTCATACTCAAATCCCGAAACTTCCAAACGGCCGTCCAGAGAATAAAATTTCCCAAAGGGCTGTTCCCTGACTACTTCCACTAAATGCTGGATACCCAGGGATCTTTCTCTCCCCTCCCCAAATTTTTATACACTAACGACTTAAAAACCCTGTATACCACAACCCATAACAGCCTATGCAGACGACTTAAAACAACTTACCCCTCTCCCATATAGTTTTAACTCCCAACAAAACACAAAATGGGTCGACAGGAAAGCCTTCTGGGAACAAAAATGGGGAAACAAAACCAACAACTAAATCCAGCATTAAAATTTTTTTAATAAGGGAAAAGGTGATTCTCCATTACCTGTCGTCAGAACAGTGACACCCACTTACACCCCATCCACAATCTTCATGTCTTGGGCGTTAGCAAATTTGGGAACCTTGGGGGGGCCCTTAAAACTGAAACATCTCTCAACGCCCCAAAACTACACCTTACAAAACCCCAATACCCCTCGAAACTTCTTCCTTACCCTCTCTCTTGCAGCTAAAAAAATTTACTTAAACTGCACGTGCCCAGAACAAGGCGCTGCGCTGGGTTTTGATGTCAGATGGGGGGGATTCGCCAAAAGCGAGTCTTCCTCCCCAATTAACATCCCTGCGCTGAATCATATGAGACCTCATGACAGAAATAGACAAATTGAGACACACATGACAAGGGGCCCTCTCCCTTTGACGAAACATTCGCAGACCCACAAACCAACACAACCTTTTCTGTCCTTGAAAATCCGCTCCAACCCCCTATTTACATAAAACCTTGGTTTCTCGGCCCGGGAAAATCTTGCGTTTCTTTCCTGACCCACTTTGTTTTGTTTTTGATTAAACTTCCTTCTACCTCCTCTTGCCTAATTTTGCCTGCCCGTCCTCCCGCTCAACCCAACCGGAGTCCCAAAGGACCTGAATTTTGTTCTAATTCTGTCCCACGACCCCCTTAGCTGCGGGGTTAAGCCCTGGCTCTATTTTCGACTAAGAACACCCTCTCCACAAAATTTTGTCTGTTCGTCTTCCCCCTCATCCTTTTGGGATTTACCTGAATTGTTGTTCGTTCCCCGTGTCCGAATTTTTCACATAGGTGATCTTCCACCAACTTAAAGGTGGGGGACTGATTACCTCATCTTTTGTATATAGTTCTTCTGATTTTTATTAGTCCAAGAATCTGTATTGTTTAAAACTGGGGGCGAAACGGGCTACAAATAAAGATAAACCCGTGTTGCCAAGTGTCTTAAAATACCTTTAAATTTAAACCAACCCCTTATAAATAACCCCTAAATAATATAACCTAGTACTTACCCAGTTCCCAACCTAACCAAATAAAAATGGACCCCCTTTTTTCCTACCCAAAAATGTGATTATTTTTTTTTGTTTTTTTCCGTGGCCTTTTTTTCCCCGACCCCTCGGACTGAAGAAGTATGTGGGGGGAGACGTTTGTCCAATAAATGTCCCGAACTGTACAAACTGTACTACGGTTCTTTCCAATCTTTTTCGTATCACCAGTATTTCCTAACTTTTGTGGTCGTGATGCGGTGGGGCGTCCATCCCCCAAGAGGCGCCCGATGTAACTAACGGAGCCTCTGTTAACGGGAATTAACGGAGATTGCTTCGGTTTCAGGGTGGGAAACGGCGTTCATTCTGGCTCGATTCGACCGTTCATTAATCGAAAGTCGATACACAGTCGTGTTTTGGTTAAGCAGGGGGTTGCTAACCCTTTTTCAAAAACAAGGCTTTTTGAAAATTTCCCCGAAGGGGTTTAGGGAAAATTCGCATTTAAGGGATTTTTTAATTTTTACAATTGACTTCTTTTTCACCCCCCTTTTTCTCGCGTATCTAAAACAGGTGTCTCTGTGTGAAAAAAATGTGCCTTTAACATTTTTTAAAGGGAAAAAATTTCGCCAAAAAGGTGGCTATTCAGTCCTAAAAAGCACTGTCCAAAAGTTACTACGGTTTGGACATTTTTCCAGGGTTCCCACACTTCTGATTGAAAAATGCTCCCCCCTTTTTTTTAGACAAGTTTTCGTTCCTATGCAACAATCACGGGGGTGGGAAATCTTTGTAAGTATTCCCCACTTCCGATGCGCATAAAGAGTGGCAATGTTGCAAGGGGGGAACCCCAAAACAAAAGAGAGGTCTCAGATTGTGTAGGTGTCCCCGGCCAGGCTACCCTTAGACTGGGTAGTGGGCGGTGCCCAACCCCCCCCCCCCACCCTAAAACACGAAGAACCCCATTTGGTAGGGGAAAAGTTTCGAAATAAAGAACCTAAAAATTTTTATAATGTCACCTAATAACCTGTCGGTATTTTATACCTTTTAATGCTCACCAGAATTTAACTGGCTGGAAAAGATTAAAAAAGCATTCATTTCTCTGTTTTTTGGTGGCCGGGGGTTAACGCTCTGTTCAACGGGAGGGCCTGGGTTTTGTTCCCACAAGTAAAAAATTGGACTGTTCTTTTCCCCTTTTTCTATGTTCCCCCTCATAAAATGGGTACCTGGGTGTTAGTGATGGTGTGGGTGCTCCTGGGACACTGCCCAAGGAGGCCTGGTCACAGACCGGGCCGCGGGGGCGTTGACCCCGGAACTTCCCCAGAAAAATCTCAGATAAACATTTTTTTCTTACATTCTGTTTGTACAGTTTGGGTCAACGTAATTTTTATCTTTTCCTTACCTTATTCCCCTACAAAAAGTTAGATAAAGGACAAAGATACAATAGTTGACTTTTTTTGTGGCAAAAGTTCCTTCCAGGGGGCGTTAAAATAGGTACAAGGCCCAATGGAAATGATTTTTCTGTTGACTTTTTGGGTATCCCCGGTTTTCTCACATTCGCTATTATGATAATTCTTTAAAATATTGTGTATCCCGAATAAATTTTTTATTTAACAATACACGGGTACGGAGGGTATGTATAGGACGAATTGTAGGATAAAATGACAATTAGTCTATCGTGTCCCCTTTTTTTTCCCAAAATTTTTTTTTTTATTTCTAGTTTTTTGCTGATTTTTTTTTTATAATCAAGGGGGGAACCTAAACCGGGATTAACACTCGGGGGGGGGGGGGTGAAGGCATTCGGGTTTTTTCGGGGTAGCACTCCAATTCCCCAAACAAAGCCCCTCACCCAAAAAAACAAGAACCTTCCTTGGGGATTATTTTAGGAAAGCTTTCGTCTCTTGTCACCTTTGCCCCTAGTGAACCATTTACTCCCCCATCCGTTCGTTTTTAACCCAGTTTCTCGTGCTTACAACGGCACGTTCTAACCCCCGGGTGGGATAAACCCAACAAGGTAAAACCCAGATGGGGGGGACTGGCCCAGGGCTAACGGACGGGGGGAGTTTGGGGACCTCTGTCGGGGCTATCCCCCCGTGGTATGGGTTTTTTTGCAATCGGGTATTTCGATTTGTGAGTCCGTAGATCTTCTAATATAAAAGCGAAGAGCACGCCTCCGTTGTACGAACAAACGGCTTGTTGTTATGCTTACCCGTTGTGTAAGTACCCCCTACTACACGGTTACACCTGCAAAAAAAATACAAAAAGTTAGCCAGATATAACCTGTTGCTTTGTCCTCCCATTACCTGTAAAAAAATATAGATCTGTAAAAGTCGCCGAAAAAAACTGAAAATCAGGGTTTGATCGTATTTTTTTAAGTCTACAATTACTCACTCCTCTGACTCACGAAACGTATGACACATTTTCAAAAACTTCCGGGGGGGGATTGAACCCCCGATCATCTCAAACTTCCCAAACCGTCGCTTAGCCCGGGCCCGCAGCCAAAAAAGATTCGTCCCACTAGTATATTTTTAACCATAGGAAGGTTGCACAGGCATCACTGTGACCCACAAGGGAAATTTTTTTTGGGCAATTCCAGCTACGTGGCGTGACGAACTCTAGCTCAATCCCCTCAATCCCCACAAGACCCGAAAAGTAATGACCGATTTAAAAAACCAACCACGGGGGGATTTAACCCCCGGGGCACAGTGGTCCTTCAAAAATTTCCCATGGTGTAGAAATATCCAGTGACGTCTTATTTGGCTCTGGTTAGTGGCTAACGCACGGTTGGAGTTTTGAGAACTCTGACCGCGGGTTCTATCCCCGCCCCTGGAAAGGTTTATCACTCCTTCCCTCACCAGACCCGAGTGGGAGACCCCTAATGAAGGTAGCTTTTCCGACAAGATGAAAATTAGCCATGGCAAATTGGGTATTTTATAGTAGACGTTTCGCCCCCCAGCTTACTGAAAGTTAAGAACATGGCAAATTGATATTTTTTTGTAGACGTTTTCCCCTCCATGGCTTTATCAATACAGATTTTGGAATAATAGGAAGACAGTGAACTATTACAAAGATGAGGGGAAACAGTCCCCGGCCCGAGTTAGTGTTCACGCATCGTGGTGGAGGAGAATCTGAGCAAAGGGAAGAAGACTGGGGTTATATAGGCGCTGGAAGGGGGAAAGGCAGCAGGAGGGCAGTATGGTAGGCGGGATTCCCCCCCTGGAAATGGTCCTTCCCAAAGAGATGGGTTTTTTTTAGCAGCCGTGAAGAAGGGGTTTTTAACCTCTGAACCAAAATTCCATATGTTGCAGTGTCTGTAAGTTTTTGGGAAGAAAGGTTTAAAAAATTACCTCTCTTTTTATATAGTTTTACTGTTTTCCTATTAGCCAAAATCGTATTGATAAAGTACTGATGGCGAAAATCTAAATAAAGATACCCAATGTTGCCCTGTGCTTAACTTTCATATTGTCGGTATTATATACCTGTTTGCACAAATCCCTTATGTCTGTGCTTACATTCTTCAAGAGAAGCTTTTCTTCACCAACTCCAAGATGTTACCTCATTTTTGTTTAGTTCACATCTTCACGATATTCCTTGTATTGATAAACCCCTGGATGGCGAAAAACTAAAAATAAGTACTGAGTAATTAAGCCTTGTGCAAATCGGTTTTCTTTTTGTAAACGTTTCGCCATCCATGGCTTTATCAAAAAAAATTCTTGGGCTAATAAAAAACAGAAGAATTATACAAAATGAAGTAAACAGTCCTGCCTTGGGGGGGGTGTTTCAACACGGGTTGTAAAATTCGAAAACACATGAACTGGCTTATATAGGGGGTCAGGAATGGGGGGGTAGCAGACAGGACATAGTCACTGGTAGGCGGGATTCCCCAGTGGAAGTAGGTCCTTCCCAAATTGATGGGTTAGTTGTAGCAGCCGTGAAGAAGGTCTTGTAGATGTCCTCTGAATCAAGATACCATGATGTTGCAGTGTCTGACAAGATGTGCAAGACAGGTATACAATACCGGCAAGATGAAAGCTAAGACCTCATCTTCGGTACATAGTTCTACTATCTTCAAGTTATGTCCAAGAATTTGTATTGATAAAGCCACTGGATGGCGAAACGTCTACAATAAAGATACCCAGATGTTGCACAAGTGTCTTAACTTTCATATTGTCTGTATTGTATACCTGTCTTGCACATACATAGATGTAGCACACGTGTCTAATTCTTTACATATCATACCGACGACCCATTCTACGTCCTATTTACGGCTCTGGAATTTACATTAACTATCAGCCAATCTATGGCAGTCTGGCTGGACGATACTGCAACACTTACATTCCTCATCACCTATCTTCCTATTAATCCATTGGTAACTACGTATGGTCCTAGAATGGTTTACACCTGCAGTGATAACTGCAGTGATTCTGTCTTTGGTAAACTAGGTACTTCAGGACAAGTGGGATGAAGAATTGAGACACTTATGCAACACATGGGAATCTTTATTGAGGAAACGTTTCGCCACACAGTGGCTTCATCAGTCCAATACAAAGTAGAAATGGGTAAGGAAAGTAGAAGTTTGAGGTAATCAGTCCCTCAACCTGCAACATCATGGGATCTTGGTACAAAGACTTCAACGCTTGCCCAACCTTTGGACGACGACCTACTTACACTAGTGGCAGGTTCCACTGTGATCCCGCCTCCTGCTGCTACTTACACTAGTGGCAGGTCCAACTGTGATCCCGCCTCCTCCTGCTACTTACACTAGTGGCAGGTCCCACTGTGATCCCACCTCCTCCTGCTACTTACACTAGTGGCAGGTCCCACTGTGATCCCACCTCCTCCTGCTACTTACACTAGTGGCAGGTCCCACTGTGATCCCACCTCCTCCTGCTACTTACACTAGTGGCAGGTCCCACTGTGATCCCACCTCCTCCTGCTACTTACACTAGTGGCAGGTCCCACTGTGATCCCGCCTTCTCCTGCTACTTACACTAGTGGCAGGTCCCACTGTGATCCCCCCACCTCCTCCTGCTACTTACACTAGTAGCAGGTCCCACTGTGATCCCGCCTCCTCCTGCTACTTACACTAGTGGCAGGTCCCACTGTGATCCCACCTCCTCCTGCTACTTACACTAGTGGCAGGTCCCACTGTGATCCCACCTCCTCCTGCTACTTACACTAGTGGCAGGTCCCACTGTGATCCCGCCTTCTCCTGCTACGTACACTAGTGGCAGGTCCCACTCTGATCCCCCCACCTCCTCCTGCTACTTACACTAGTGGCAGGTCCCACTGTGATCCCGCCTCCTCCTGCTACTTACACTAGTGGCAGGTCCCACTGTGATCCCACCTCCTCCTGCTACTTACACTAGTGGCAGGTCCCACTGTGATCCCACCTCCTGCTACTTACACTAGTGGCAGGTCCCACTGTGATCCCGCCTCCTCCTGCTACTTACACTAGTGGCAGGTCCCACTGTGATCCCGCCTCCTCCTGCTACTTACACTAGTAGCAGGTCCCACTGTGATCCCGCCTCCTCCTCCTACTTACACTAGTGGCAGGTCCCACTGTGATCCCGCCTCCTCCTGCTACTTACACTAGTGGCAGGTCCCACTGTGATCCCGCCTCCTCCTGCTACTTACACTAGTGGCAGGTCCCACTGTGATCCCACCTCCTCCTGCTACTTACACTAGTGGCAGGTCCCACTGTGATCCCGCCTCCTCCTGCTACTTACACTAGTGGCAGGTTCCACTGTGATCCCGCCTCCTCCTGCTACTTACACTAGTGGCAGGTCCCACTGTGATCCCGCCTCCTCCTGCTACTTACACTAGTGGCAGGTCCCACTGTGATCCCACCTCCTCCTGCTACTTACACTAGTGGCAGGTCCCACTGTGATCCCGCCTCCTCCTGCTACTTACACTAGTGGCAGGTCCCACTGTGATCCCGCCTCCTCCTGCTACTTACACTAGTGGCAGGTCCCACTGTGATCCCACCTCCTCCTGCTTCAACTCATCTCACCGCAGTATATAAGCCACCTCTCTGGCGCTATGCTGCACTTCCTACAAGAGTGATGGACTGAACACATCGATTCCAGGTTGAGTGACTGATTACCTCAAACTTCTACTCTCCTTTGCATTGGACTGATGAAGCCACTGTGTGGCGAAACGTTTCTTCATTAAAGATTCCCATGTGTTGCATAAGTGTCAACTTGTCCGTTTTCAAAAACATTCATCACACAAGTGGGATGGATTGTGAAGGACCTGCGTAGTATGGGCCAACAGGCCTGCTGCAGTGTTCCTCCTTTCTTATGTTCTTATCATTGCCTCATTCATCTGACTAGTTCCATTTGTAACTTGTTAATACACATAAATGCCTACCTCCACTCTCACAACCCAGGACCCTACCTACCTCCACTCTCAATACCCAGGAACCTACCTACCTCCACTCTCACTACCCTGGAACCCACCTACCCCCACTCTCAATACCCAGGAACCTTCCTACCTCCACTCTCACTACCCAGGACCCTACCCACCTCCACTCTCACAACCCTTTACCCTACCTACCTCCACTCTCACTACCCAGTACTCTACACACCTCAACTCTCACTAACCTGGACCCTACCAACCTCCACTCTCACTACCCTGGACCGCACCCACCTCCACTATCACTACCCAGGACCCTACCAACCTCCACTCACACTACCCTGGACCGCACCAACCTCCACTATCACTACCCAGGACCCTACCTACCTCCACTATCACTACCCTGGACCGCACCCACCTCCACTATCACTACGCTGGACCCTACCTACCTCCACTCTCACTACCCTGGACCCTACCCACCTCTACTCTCACTAACCAGGACCCTATCTACCCCACCCACCTCCACTCTCACTACCCAGGACACTATGTACCTCCACTCTCACTACCCTGGACCCTACCTACCTCCACTCTCACTAAGCCGGACACCACCCACCTCCTCTCTCACTACCAAGGACCCATACTACCTCCACTCTCACTAAGCAGGACACCACCCACCTCCACTATCACTACCCAGGACCCCACCCACCTCCACTTTCACTACCCTGGACCATACCAACCTCCACTCTCACTACCCAGGACCCTACCTACCTCCATTCTCACTACCCTGGACCCTACCTACCCCCACTTTCACTACCCTGGACCCTACCCACCTCCACTCTCACTACCTTGGACCCTACCCACCTCCACTCTCGCTACCCAGGACCCTGCCCACCACCACTCTCACTACCCGGGACCCAACCCACCTCCACTCTCACTACTCAGGACACTACCGACCTCCACTCTCACATACCCTGGACCCACCCACCTTCACTCTCACTACCAAGGACCCACACTACCTCCACTCTCACTAAGCAAGACCCCACCCACATCCACTATCACTACCGAGGACCCCACCCACCTCCACTCTTACTACCCAGGACCCATACCATCTCCACTCTCACTACCCAGGACCCTACCTACCTCCACTCTCACTACCTTGGATCTACATACCTCCACTCTCACTACCCAGGACCCTACCCACCTCCACTATCACTACCCTGGACCCTACCCACCTCCACTCTCACTACCCATGACCCTACCCACCTCCACTCTCACTACCCAGGACCCTACCCACCTCCACTCACACTACCCATGACCCTACCTACCTCCACTCTCACTACCCTGGACCCCACCCACCGTCACTCTCACTTCCAAGGACCCATGCTACCTCCACTCTCACTAAGGAGGACCCCACCCACCTCCACTATCACTACCCAGGACCCCACCCACCTCCACTCTCACTACCCAGAACCCACCCACCTCCACTCTCACTACCCAGAACCCCACCCACCTCCACTCTCACTACCCTGGACCCCACCCACCTCCACTCGCACTACCCAGGACTACTACCTCCACTCTCACTACCCACCACCCTACCTACCTCCACTCTCACTACCCTGGACCATACCCACGTCCACTCACTACCCAGGACCGTACCTACCTACATTCTCACTACCCTGGACCCTACCCACCTCCACTAACTACCCTGGACCAAACCCACCTCCACTCTCATTACCTTGGACCCTACCCACCTCCACTCTCACTACCCAGGACCCTGCCCACCTCCACTCTCACTACCCTGGACCCTACCCACCTCCACTCTCACTACCCTGGACCCTACCCACCTCCACTCTCACTACCCATGACCCTACCCACCTCCACTCTCACTACTCAGGACACTACCCACCTCCACTCTCACTACCTGGACCTCACCCACCCCCACTCTTACTACCCAGGACCCTACCTACCTCCACTCTCACTACCCTGGACCCCACCTACCCCCACTCTCAATACCCAGGACCCTACCCACCTCTACTCTCACAACCCTTTACCCTACCTACCTCCACTCTCACTACCCTGGACCGCACCCACCTTCACTATCACTACCCTGGACCCTACCTACCTCACTCTCACTACCCTGGACCCTACCCACCTCTACTCTCAGTAACCAGGACCCTATCTACCCCACCCACCTCCACTCTCGCTAC
The DNA here is from genome assembly GCF_026875155.1 of Cherax quadricarinatus. Classification (NCBI taxonomy): domain Eukaryota; kingdom Metazoa; phylum Arthropoda; class Malacostraca; order Decapoda; family Parastacidae; genus Cherax; species Cherax quadricarinatus. Next base: position 14,341,361 of record NC_069457.1, read on the forward strand.
CCAGGACACTATATACCTCCACTATCACTACCCTGGACCCCACGCTCCTCCACTCTTACTACCCAGGACCCATACCATCTCCACTCTCACTACCCTGGACCCTACCTACCTTCACTCTCACCACCTTGGTTCTACGTACCTCCACTCTCACTACCCTGGACCCTACCCACCTCCACTCTCACCTAATTGTACTCACCTAATTGTGGTTGCATGGGTCGAGACTCCACTCACACTACCAATGACCTTACCTACCTCCACTCTCACTACCCTGTACCCCACCCACCTTCACTCTCGCTACCAAGGACCCATACTTGCTCCACTCTCACTAAGCAGGACCCTACCCACCTCCACTATCACTACCCAGGACCCCACCCGCCTCCACTCACTACCCTGGACCCCACCCACCTCCACTCTCACTACCTTGGACCCCACCCACCTCCACTGTCACTTCCCAGGACCCATACAACCTCAGCTGTCACTACCCTGGACCCCACCCACCTCCACTCTCACTACCCACGACTACCTACCTCTATTCTAACTACCCAGGACCCCACCCACCTCCACCCTCATTACCCTGGACCCATCCCACCTCCACTCTCACTACCCAGGACCCATACCACCTCCACTCTCACTACCCAGGTCAATACCTACTTCCAGTCTCACTACCTTGGACCATACCTATCTCCACTCACTACCCAGGACCCCATCCACCTCCACTCTCACTACCCTGGACCCCACCCACCTTCACTCTCACTACCAAAGATCCATACTACCTCCACTCTCACTAAGCAGGACCCCACACACCTCCACCCTCATTATCCTGGACCCAACCCACCTCCACTTTCTCTACCCAGGACCCATACCATCTCCACTCACTACCCAGGTCAATACCTACTTCCAGTCTCACTACCTTGTACCCTACCTACCTCCACTCTCACTACCCTGGACCCTACCTACCTCAACTCTCACTACCTTGGACCCTACCCACCTCCACTCTCACTACCCTGGACCCCACCCACCTCCACTCACTACCCAGAACTACCTACCTCCCCTCTCACTACCCAGGACCCTACCCACCAACAATTTCACTACCCAGGACTCTACCTACCTCCACTCTCACTACTCTGGATCCCACCCACTTCCCAGGACCCTACCCACCAACAATTTCACTACCTAGGACTCTACCTACCTCCACTCACTACCCATGACCCTTCCCACCTCCACTCGCACTACCCAGGACCCTACCCACCACCATTTTCACTAACCAGGACCCTACCTACCTCCACTCACTACCCAGGACCCAACCCACCTCCACTTTCACTACCTTGGACCCTACCCACCTCAACTCTCACTGTGAAAGTTAAGACACATGTGCAACATCTGGGTATCTTTATTGTAGACGTTTCGCCATCCAGTGACTATCAATACAGATTCTAGGACATAATAGGAAGACAGTAGAACTATATACAAAAGATGAGGTAATCAGTCCCTCAGCCTTGGAGTTAGTGTTCACAGCATCGTAGTGGAGGAGAATCTGGAGCAAAGGCAAGAAGACTGGCGGTTATATAGGCGTCAGTGGATAAGGACGGGCAGCAGACGAGGGCATAGTCACTGGTAGGCGGGATTCACCAGTGGGAATAAGTCCTACCCAAAGGAATGGGTTAGTTGCTTCAGCCATGAAGAAGGTCTTTTAGATGTCCTCTGGACCAAGATTCCATGTTGCAGTGTCTGACAAGTTGTGCAAGACAGGTATAAAATACACAATATGAAAGTTCAGACATGTGCAACATCTGGATATCTTTATTGTAGACGTTTCGCCATCCAGTGCCTTTATCAATACAGATTCTTGGGCACAATTAGAAGACAGTAGAACTATATGCAAAAGATGAGGTAATCAGTCCCTCAGCCTTGGAGTCAGTGTTCACAGCATCGTAGTGGAGGAGAATCTGGAGCAAAGGCACGAACGAAAGTTCAGATAAGATCCCAAATGGGATGAGCGGGGAAGACGGGACAGGTGAAGAATAGTGCTGGAGAGGAGTGTTCTTACTCGTAGAAATAGAGCCAGGGCTTAACCCAGTAGCGAAGGCGATAGTGGGACAGATATTGAGAGAAGTTCAGGCACTTCTGTTGAGACTCCGGTGGGGTAAGCGGGGAGGACGGGACAGGCGAAGATTAGCGCTGGAGAGGAGTGTAGAATTGAACCATGTCTTAACCCTAAAGCTAAGGCGAACGTGGATCAAAGAATGGTACCTGTCAGAGAAGGTACCTGTCAGTGAATCCAAGGTTATTTGTAAATAGGGTTAGGAGCAGGACATACAAGGAGTATAAAAGGAGGTTGGTTTGTGGGTCTGCGAATGTCTTCAAGGAGAGAGGTCCAGTAGTCATGCGCCTCAAGTTTGTCTATCTGTCTGTCGCTAAGCGTCTTCCAGTACAGCTTCAGCGCAGGGATGTCTAATTGGGCATGGAGAGACTCGCTTGTGGCCAAGTCCTCCTATCTGACATCAAGCACCCAGCGCAGCGCCTTGTTCTGGACACGCTGCAGTTTAATTAAGTTCGTTTTAGCTGCAAGAGAGAGGGCTAGATGAGAGTAAGTTATCAAAGTACGTATTGGGGATGTGTAAAGGTGTAGTTTGGTGCGTTGGGAGGCATGTTTCAGCTTGTAGAGGCCCGCAAGGGCCTTACTAGCTCTTGCATGCTTGGAGTGAATATGACCGTGTAAGCGAAGAAGGTAGTCAAGATTAACGCCAAGGACAGTGACAGATTGTGTGATGGGGATGTAAGTGCGGGTGTCAGCCGTTTTGAGCTCGACAGGTAATGGAGGATCACGTTTCCTATAGTTAAAATATGTAATGCTGGATTTAGCTGCATTGGTTTTGATCCTCCATTTTTGTTCCCAGATGGCTATCATGTCGACCTCGTTGTGTTTTTTGTGTGAGTGTATCTTTATTGGCGTGAGTGATAAGTTGTGTAATGTCGTCTGCATAGGCTAGCGTGGTGGAGTTGTGGTATACAGGTGTTGGAATGTCGTTAGTGTATAAAATGTAGAGGGTAAGAGAGAGGACAGATCCCTGGGGTACTCCAGCATTTAGTGTGAAGTAGTCAGAGTAACAGCCTTGGAATTTGATTCTCATGGTACGGCCGTCTAGGAAGTTGCAGAGGAGTTTACGAGTAGTGAGAGGCAGGTTAAAGTTAGTGCAGAGTTTGTACTTGAGCCCTTCGTGCCAGACAGTGTCAAAAGCTTTTTCAACGTCTTTTGCAACCAGGGCTGTCCTGTTTCTTTGTTCTGTGTTTATGTGGATGTAGTTGAGAATGATGTTAATGGCATCCTGTGTGGATCTGTGTGTTCTGAAGCCAAACTGGCTATCAGAAAGTAGAGAGTTGTGTTCCAGGTATCTGCGAAGGCGATGGTTGATGAGTTTTTCAAAGAGTTTTCCTAAAGTTTCGAGGAGGCTGATAGGGCGATAGTTTCTAGGGTCAGAGTGGTCTTTATTGGGTTTAGGAAGGAGGATAGCAGTAGCAGCTTTGAAGAGGGAAGGGAAGTATCCAGAGGCAAGGGAGGCATTGAGGAGGTTTGTGTAGGCAGTAATGATAGAGTCAGGAAGGTGTTTCAGGATAATATGGTTTAGGCCTGGACCCTACCCACCTCCACTCACTACCCAGGACCCTACCTGTCAGTGGAGCGCCTTCCATCCGAACAAAAAAAAAACTAATGGAAAAATATAAACTACTCTAGGAAAAATAAGAATAATGACTTCAAAGATTTTACTTAAAATTTAAATATAATAAAAATGGCCTCCGGTGCTGTAGTTGGGCAGGAGTAGGTAAGGCCCTGGACAGATTTCTGATGTTAAAGATGTAGGTTATCCTGGGCGGATAGTAACAGTCCGATGTTCTGGAATCTCCTCTACCACTTGGCTGGAGCACCACAAGTAGAATAAATAAGGGCCGGTAGTAGTCGAATACTGTTAATAAGTCCAATTAACAAGTGTCTTGCTCCTTTATCTGGTGTCTATCCTGGATGACCACGCCAGGAACGAAGCTGGTAATAAGAAATAATAAACTGGTTGCCAATGGTTATGATGATATAACATTTAAGAATGAAAAGGAGTGGTATTAAATGCCAAAATCATTACTGGTAACCAGAAAACAAAAAACAGTAATACTCCTGGTAGATCACCCTACCTGATCAGAAGAAAAGTGGAGGAGAAGCGACTCTCCAGACTTCCACCCACACCAGGTAAGGTCAATACTACCAGGAAAAGAAATTGAAACAAATCAGACACCAGGATCTAGAGTTTCGCCCCAGCCCGCTAGGGGGGGGGGGAAGTGCGCGACGTAACTAATGGTTCCTGGTTGCCTGAACAACCCTAACCCCACTTACACCCACTTTTCCCTCACACTACCCGCAACTCTCACTACCCTGGACCCTACCCACCTCCACTCTCACTACCCTGGACCCTACCTTTCTCCACTCTCACTACCCTGGACCCCACCCACCTCAACTCTCACTTCCCAGGACCCCACCCACCTCCACTCTCACTACCCAGGACCCTACCTACCTCCACTCTCACTACCCTGGACCCCACCCACCTCCACTCTCACTACCCAGGACCCTACCCACCTCCACTCTCACTACCCTGGACCCCACCCACCTCCACTCTCACTACCCAGGACCCTACCTACCTCCACTCTCACTACCCTGGACCCCACCCACCTCCACTCTCACTACCCAGGACCCAACCTACCTCAACTCTCACTACCCTGGACCCCACCCACCTCCACTCTCACTACCCAGGACCCTACCTACCTCAACTCTCACTACCCTGGACCCCACCCACCTCCACTCTCACTACCCAGGTCCCCACCCACCTCCACTCTCACTACCCAGGACCCTACCTACCTCCACTCTCACTACCCAGGACCCCACCCACCTCCACTCTCACTACCCAGGACCCCACCCACCTCCACTCTCACTACCCAGGACCCCACCCACCTCCACTCTAACTACCCAGGACCCTACCTACCTCCACTCTCACTACCCAGGACCCCACCCACCTCCACTCTCACTACCCAGGACCCCACCCACCTCCACTCTCACTACCCAGGACCCCACCCACCTCCACTCTCACTACCCAGGACCCCACCCACCTCCACTCTCACTACCCAGGACCCCACCCACCTCCACTCTCACTACCCAGGACCCTACCCACCTCCACTCTCACTACCCAGGACCCTACCCACCTCCACTCTCACTACCCAGGACCCTACCCACCTCCACTCTCACTACCCAGGACCCCACCCACCTCCACTCTCACTATCCCGGACCCTACCCACCTCCACTCTCACTACCCAGGACCCTACCCCCCTCGACTCTCATACCCCGGACCCCACCCACCTCCACTCTCACTACCCAGGACCCTACCCACCTCCACTCTCACTACCCA